>OX578138.1:42845852-43298352 GCA_951213105.1 Amaurobius ferox
ATATATATATATATATTAAGAGACGGAGATTATGTTTCATGAAGGGCATTTAGATTCCTCTCCGGCTGACATCTTTTGCGTAGCATCCGCTCAGATAAATGAGATTTCAAATTTCTTATCATTAAGTGTTGAAGACCAAGACCGTCCGACTCGTCAGCAAGGACATGAGCAACGTATCATTAAGTGTATCATAATTAATTCTATGGAATCGTTACAAACCATTATATGCATAGAATTAATGAATCCATATCTATAATGGCTTTAATGGGGTATATCAGTTTGTAATGAACTATTAGGTCTAAAAAATATCTAGAAATTAACTTTTATTTTATGAGATGAAAATATGAGCCAATTATTGTTTTTTCCATTTTGGTATTTTCAAGTTAAAATATTGATGAACTTTAAATGAAGTTTCTAGTATTAAATAGTACTAGTGAGACTCGAATACTAGTAAGACCACTCACCTCTCTAAAAAAGAGAAAAAAAAAGAAGAAAAAAAGAAAGAAGAAAAAAGGAAAGGAAAATGTATATGCATTTGCTGTAGTGAAAACTCTTTTTCAATGACTCTGAAAAAGAAAGCTCTCTTTTGTCTTCAAGACGGATTTAATAAACTGTCTCATAATGTCACTGATGCGGTATATTCATTTCCTGATTATTTAAAATATCAGTTTCAGAGAATTTTTACACGCTACGCAACTTTTAAAACCCTCTAAACACATTTGTAAGCTAATGTTTATAAAACGTCTCACCTCAAAACATGTGGTCTGCAGAACTCATTTCATTTTTTATTTTAGACCACTTCATCTTCTGCGATTAAAAAACACCGGGAGTAACAATGCAACTTATTTTTAAACTCTAAACATTTCTCCTTCTAAGATGTTCAATTCGCGAGAATTATTAATATCTTCGTAAGCTAATGCTTATGAAACATCTGACCGCTAAACATGGGATCTGCTGCAGACAACTTTATCTTTTGAAATTAAGAAACGCTGGGAGTATTTTTATACCCAGTTTTTCTTTCAAAACCCTCTAAACATTTTTGTAAACTAATGTTTATAAAATATCTCACCAAAAAACACGTGGTTTGTAGAAAGGCATTCAGTTTTTTTCTACAGACAACGTCATCTTCTGTGATTAAGAAAAGCTGGGAGTATTTTAAAATGCAACTTCCCCCAAAACGCTCTAAACATTTATCATCTTCAGATGTTTAATTCACGAGAATTATCAGCATCTTCGTAAGATAATGTTTGCCAATATGTTGATATCTCACAGCAAAGCATGGGTTTTATTAAGCATCTCACCGTAAAGCATGGGATCTGAAGAACGATGTGCATCTTCTTTCTGCAGACCACTCTATCATCTAGAATTAAGAAACGCAGGGAGTATTTTTATATGCAGCTTTTCTTTCAAAACCCTCTAAACATCTCTGAAACAAGTTTGATGTTTTCAATTCCCTGTAATTATCAACCTCTTCATAAGCCTATGCTCCTGAAACGTTTCACCTCAAAATCCCTTCTAAACCTTACATATCACGCATTAAACCGCGTAATTAGAAGAGAATAAAAAGAAACGATTTTAAGTACTAAAACACCCGTTCTCTGCACGCAAATTACTGCTTTAGGGTCCGGAAATAAACTTGAATGCTTTGAAATGAAGAAAATCCATGTTCTTTTTTAAAAAATGTTTATTCAGAACGAAGTGCAACAAACATTTTCCCTCTTGATTCATTCTTTTTAAGTGCTATTGATTTGATGAATTGCATGGGCCAGCTTAAAGAGCATGATTCAATGATGATTTTTGTCTTCTCTTGTACAGAATTACGTGACATATTAGGATGGTTGTATTTAAGTGTGCATGCACTTAAGAGTCAAGACACCGAATCGATTCCCTACTTCGGGCGATGTTTATTATTAAGCAATGGCTAATAATGCTCAATTCGCGCTCGAACGCATTTACAGTGTTTTAGTGGCTGGAACGAATTGTAATAGCTAACACAACCATTTATCGAATGCAAAGTAATCCCAGAAATATCCGGTATGTAGGAACTGATAATCAGTTGTCAAAGTTTGATTCATAGGTTGTGATATGTAACTTCTTATTTAGAAATGAATAAATTTAGAGGGCCTTGAAATTTAAAGACCCACCATTTGAGATATTCTTCTTTTTCAAAGTGAAAAATATACAAAAATGTAAATATAATCCGTATTATAGCCATCTTTAAAGTGGAAGGTAACACGCTATAGTTGTAATCATTTGGATTCACGATACCGATTTTTAAAAGGTGTTCTTATAAAATTTGAGAGGAAAAATGAATTTTGGTATAAGAAAGTCAAGCTAATTTAGCCTGCGCAGCGGGCGTATCTATTAGCTGCGACTACTAAAAAAGTTCTTGCTAAAAAAAATCATCCCCTAAAAAGTGGCATTTGAGTAATTGAAACGCCAGTTACGAGTACCTCAACTGGTAAATATTAAAACAGGTTTTGAATACAGAGGAGAAGGAAAATTAAATACAAATTTTAAAGTTTAAATAATTTTTTCGAATATGTTAGAAATATAAATTACAGAGTTAAAAATTCACAGTTAAAAATCGCGCTTGCATGTTGTTAATTTATGTTCGAAATTCATTCAAAAATTGTAGAAAATTCCAAATATTATATTTAAAATGTTTTATTGAAAAACGTACTGGATTTGTGTGTTACGAAATTATTTCACAGCTCAAATGAATGTCGGGATACAACGAAACGACCCTATAGTACAGACATATAATAAATGCAGTATATATAATTAAAGTAGCGGTCAATTGATCTAAATTATCATTTGTGTATTTTGAGTAAACTTACATATTGGATTTTCATGTCACGCTGGCTATTTCCTCATAATCAGCCAATTGTTGTCAGAGGAGAATGGTCTGCCATTATTTGTTCTACAAATTTTAATTAACTGTGGGATTATCCACAGCAGCTTACTGAAACCAACTAATAGGCAACCGATGATTTTCATTGGTTGAAACCAATGTGCAGTTTTTATGGAGTCCCTAGTCAGAACGACTTTAACTTCCGGTATGTGATCAATGTATGCACTCATGACATAATTTGAGCAGAAAGGTATCAAAATCATTAATTATATAAAATATACTTTTAAAATATTTTCGATACATCAAAGTTTTTCAATTTTAACTTTTCGCAATCTCATACTCTATAAGAAGATAGAATATTGCTATCTGTTTGGCGCTTAATTAAGGACTATCTAAATGACTTTGAAATTTTCACCTATGACCTGTCGGGCCATAAAAGGAAATGTAGTTCTGTTATGGCAGAATTAGTGCCATCATGAAATCCATATCAAAAAGTTATTTAATTTCTACATTTTTTGGGGGTCATTTTAGCATTTTCGGAAATAATGATTGGGAATGAAACCATCTTTTTAAAAATGTATCCCCTTTTTATATTTATTGTAAGTAAACAACGTTTCAATGCTTCAAGAAAATTCTGAGTTTTAAAAATGGGTGTATGAAAATGTGGGCTTGGTCATATACACATATACAAATTTTAAACATATATTCTCAAATTAATCACTATAGACATTTTCTAAATATGGATTATTTTCTATAATTGAGCATAATTGATAGGGATTTCAATTTGTTTTATTTGTTCTAGGAGGTAAGGCCGCCGTAACCCTTGTCTGGGTTTCTATGTACAAGTAAAATACAAACCCCCTTTACAGAATTAGAGAGGATGTATACACTATCCTCTAATAGTTAATCAAGCACTGAACCATGGAGTTAGAGAGAAGGAGATAAAACTCTTACGGATGAAGCGCTTGAAAATGCCATAACGCGTTGGGAATTATATCTAGGTGTCGCTATTGTTAGTAAAGCACCCTTTGTTTCCATTTGACACAATAGTGAGGCATAGTATTAAGTGTATGCATTTTTGATTATTTCTAAATTAAGATTTCCTAATTATCGCTATAATTAATCAGTATTTTTCACAGTTGTAGGACAGAGTTCAGAATATAGGGAGATAAAAATAAATTGAAGGGTAAAATAATTTTGAATACGCAGGAATATTCCTTATGTTTCAGTTCTAATTTGCATTGCGCTACTAATTTATTTCTATTAAATTGGCAGTTTAAGAACCATTTTAAGTTATTGAATTATTTTAATTTAATTAATTATTATAGTTATAAAAATTTTAAGCCTTTCACCATAGAAATATACAAAATGCAGGAGCGCTTATCTTATCGCAGCGCCACCTGAATAATTGTTTCAAATGATATTGGCATTTTCTTAGTATGGAGTTTTAACCCTTTATTTTTAGCTCCATGCACGGAGCAGTAAATTGGGCATAATTAAATAAGTCTGCACCAATCGACTCCAAACTTCATAGGATAATACTCTAAATTATTTAGTCCTTCAAACGACAATGAGACAAAACATGTACAGTACACATAGTGATTTTATATACCTGTAAAATACTACAACAGAATCCATCACACTACCAGGACGAAAAGCATGGTGTTCAACGATATTACTGGACTAGTTGCGTTTTCCTTAATCTCGCATGCGTCTACTGCCCAATTTCAGGGCAAATCTCGATTCGTCTGTTGTCCGATTGCAGGGCAAATCTTGATTCATCTATTGTCCGATTTCAGGGCAAGTCACGATTCGTCTGTTGTCCGGTTTCAGGGCAAATTACGATTAGTCTGCTGTCCGATTGCAGGACAAATCACGATTCGTCTGCTGTCCGATTGCAGGGTAAATCACGATTCGTCTGTTGTCCGATTTCAGGGCAAATCACGATCCGTCTGTTGTCCGATTGCAGGGCAAATCACGATTCGTCTGCTGTCCGATTGCAGGGCAAATCACGATTCGTCTGCTGTCCGATTGCAGGGCAAATCACGATTCGTTTGTTGTCCGATTTCAGGGCAAATCACGATTCGTCTGTTGTCCGATTTCAGGACAAATCACGATTCGTCTGTTGTCCGATTTCAGGGCAAATCACGATTCGTCTGTTGTTCGATTTCAGGGCAAATCATGATTCGTCTGTTGTCCGATTGCAGGGCAAATCACGATTCGTCTGCTGTCCGATTGCAGGACAAATCACGATTCGTCTGTTGTCCGATTTCAGGGTAAATCACGATTCGTCTGTTGTTCGATTTCAGGGCAAATCATGATTCGTCTGTTGTCCGATTGCAGGGCAAATCACGATTCGTCTGCTGTCCGATTGCAGGACAAATCACGATTCATCTGTGATGGAAAATTTCATTCATTGTGTTTGGATCCAAATCATATAACTTTTGGAGGACATTGTATATACAAATTGTTTATAAATTTATCAATAATATTACAGTGATAAGAGACTCATAAAAGGCTTTACTTTTCTTTTTTTTCTATCTATGTATAAATGATTAGAGAGACATTTATTGTTTTTTAATTTTTTTTAGCATTGTAGTTTTAGGACAGACAATAAAATATTTCCATTCCTTTGTTAAATTTTAGATTCAGAATAAATTTTTATTATATTGTAAACATATCTAAAATTAAACTCACAATTTTAGCCCTGTGGATGCCACACCAACTGAGTGCCGGTCAAAATTGATTGGGTAGCACTGTCCCGGTCAACCAAACAGATACCTTATATCTTTGGGTAGATAGGGCGGTCTTATTTGAAAAAAAGAAATAATTGCAAGTTCCGTTATTACGTTAGTTCATTCCGTTCAGAAAACGCACTCGGATAGTTTTACATGTTATATACTTCTCTTCTTTTGTTCTCAGACGAAAAATGACTTCTTTTTTATGAAAAATAATTTATATCTGGAACTTTAAATCCTAAATGAAGCAAAAGCAACTCTTTATGAAATTAAAATAACAGTTTCAATTAAATAGAATCACGACCGTGACGAATCCGTTTATTTCATTGGCGTTTATTCTTATGCGCATCAGTAGATAAATTAGTCGGGGACTCTTAATTCATAGGGAAAAAAGTGAACCATGTTTCATCTTCCAATTCTGAAAAAGGATATTTCCTTTTCCTTCCGTTACGCTTCCAATGACGCATACATTTCTTTCACAAACTAAACTCTTTTAAATATGATTAATTTTCGCTTGTGTGATAAATGTATCCATATTTTTAATTCAGGCTGTATTGTGACTTTTTAGTAAGTTTAAAAGAACTATTTATTAATCTGCGTTTTATAATAATTTTCTAAAGGAAATTGACTGAAAAAATAAATTGTTGGTTAACTTTGTTAAATTAGAATAATATTTATTGAGACAAAGCTGTGACATTGTCGATTGCTCGCAGGTTTCTGCGTTTCCGTGAAATAATGTATTTAATTGAACATTCTAACTCACGACCTTTAATATGAATGTTTAATTCAACACGGTCTTTTTAAAATGTAAATTAATGTTTACACAGCATAACTGGCCGTATGAAAAGATTTATGTGTTCATCACATGAGTCACTGCAAATAAAGACATTTCTATTTTGAGGGGAAACAGCAAAAATTGGTTTTACTTATAATTCGATTGTCCTGAAAATTTCCAGTACCTTGAAAACGGCTCGTTAGACCTCTCTCGTGATAATCTTAATATTTTTGTATATAAAGTGCTTACGATACATAAACTCATATGAAAATAGTGTATTTTTTTATCCTTTTGATGCTCCAGCCATACTCCATTATCCCCAGGAAGGTCAAGTTGGCGGAATATAAATGATAATCGAATTTAAATGCATTCGATTGTATTTTCATATAGCTTTTCGTAAATTAATTTCAGTTGTTTCGCATTTGCTATTCTCAAACTCGCTTGGTTTCACAATTAATTCATATATACAGGTGGACATATGACTTCTTTACTAACGTAGCACTGTGACATTTTATATTGAAACAAGAGCTTTATCATGCACTCAAATCGTTCTCTGTGAGAAATTACAAAATCATACTGTTGCACGATAATGTAAAATACTATCACACAGTTAGTGTTATCATTGTGATTAGGTTTTCAAATATAAGATATCTAAGGCTGAATATCTGATAATCTTCAATATTCAGGTTCCAAAAAAAATGCTTTTTAACTGCATCGTTTACAGAAACTATTGCTTAGAATAAGTTTTTAGGAGATTTTTTTTACTGAATTGCTGAACTGATTAACATGATTAAAGGAAATTTAATACATATCCATTCTGTTCCTGTGTCAGAACTGATATAAGGGATTGGAATACAAAGTATGCACTGTGCATTATTCGCTTTTAAACAAGAACTGGAGAAACAGTATTTTAAAATTTTTGGTCATATTAACAATAGCTGTATTCTCGTTAGAAACGACAACTAATAAATATTGTTACGACGTATTCTCTGGAATCGTTTGGTATACTCTAGGAGTACGTACAGGAATGAGTCTATTTCGAGATAACGGACTATTTTATTTAAAAGCACTAATAAGCCTAGAGAACAATATATAGTGAATAACTGAATAACTATCTTACGGAATCATTAAACAAATAGTATTTAAATGCTCAACTATTCACAAAGTAGCTGATATTATTTCCAAAATACTGATGTATCCAACAGTTCAATGTAGCTCGTATGATATCAAATCCTTCCAACTGAGCGGTGACTCCCTTATATACTCTCTTTATAAATTTCTAAAAGGTCCTCATATTTCTAAAACTAGTCGATATTATGAAAAAATTCTAGTGCATTCGGAAACTCACCAAAATTCATCAGATTAGTAACATTTCGTCAAATCTGGCACTCATGCCTCAAAAAGTCGCCAAATTACGGCAATCCTACTTTCATGTCATTGAAATGGTTGCAGGTAAAAGTGTTTTCTCCTTGCGAGGAGACAACAACATAGTTGAAGGCCCAGACCACACGACCAACCCAGGGGTTTATGGTAACAAGTTGTGTGGCCGGAAAGACAACAACATAGTGAAACGTTTTACATATTCGTAACAATATGCTCATAATATTTCAAGAAAGTTCTAGTGGATTAGTAAACTCACCCAAATTCTCCAAGTTAGCAATATTTCATCAAATCTGGCACACATATCTCGAAAACTCGCCTAGTTATGGCAATCCCACTTTCACGAAATTGCAATGACTGCATGTAAAAGTGTTTTCTCCTTGCAAGGAGACAAAGACGCAGTCAAATGTTTTACATGTTCGTAACGATTACTCATAAAAATGAGTAATAAAATTGCGTTTTTCACATAGCTGTTAATAGCCTAGAGAACAATATATAGTGAATAACTGAATAACTATCTTACGGAATCATTAAACAAATAGTATTTAAATGCTCAACTATTCACAAAGTAGCTGATATTATTTCCAAAATACTGATGTATCCAACAGTTCAATGTAGCTCGAATTTAGTTTCAAATTTAGTTCTCGAATCGTAGTTTCAAATTAATTTGGAACAAAACTCTAAAAGTGTTCTTCGTCTTACTTACAATCACAGATGTTGGCATCTGATGGACGGAAAGGACGGTTTTTCGGACAACTTCAAAATATCACCGATTAGCAGGGAATAAACAAGTATTAGCAATTTTACAAAATAATATCGTTAATTTTTTTTATAAATAAGGAAGCTTTTCCAAGTAAAATTCCTAATCTTTTCACCCATTTTTTTCCTATTATTTAAGGTCTTTACTGATATAATTAGGAGATGAAGACTCCATTAATCTCAAGGACAGTAAAAGAACAGACACATTTACATTCTTATAGCGTCAAAAGTACAATTAATATTATTGAAAAATACTTTTTTGTAAAAAATAGAAAAAATCCTATTCTAAACAAATACTGAAAAGACTATCTACTAATTTATTATTTTATTTTTAAGGCTCAAGCAATGGATACAAAATTGTCAATTAATGGATATTCAGCCTTAAAACAAGTTAGAAAGATATTAATAATTATATTTGAATGCAGAAATTCTAATTTGATTTTATTATGCTTCTTTTATTGTACTAGTACAAAAGTATATCTTTTAGACAGTCCAAATTAAAGTAAACCCATTTTCATTTGAATCTGCTTTTTAGACATTATTTTTATTATGAGTTAAATAAACAAAAATCATGAGTCTTTTACAAAACCTGTAATGAATTGAAAGCATATAAAAATTCTTAATTAAACACAATAACTCCATAGATTTTTTTCTCAATTATTCGCTTTTATTTGTATGCGCATGGATGAATATATTATTGGAAGATTCTAAATGAATGCGAAAACGTAAAACATGTTCTCTGTTCCCAATTCAAAGCGATGCTTTATTTTTATTTTGCTATGTTTCTAATGTGAACTTTTTTGAACGGTGCATTTAGGAACTAGTTTTTAAAACAAAATTATCTTCCATTATTCAATAAATTTATTCATCCTTTAAAATAAAAATATGACGAGTTTCAATATTTTACTAAAAAAAAAAACTATGTATTATATATATACTTTCATGCTTCTGAAACAATTGAATTAATTGATAAAATATAAAAATTCGCTGAAACTGTTGTGTAAAATAATCTGAAATTAAAATACTTCTTTAGCAGGAACATAAAAAGTTCATTGAGAATCTCAACCAGTTTTGGATAAGAAAAAATGGCACAGCTATAGTTCGATGAAGCTGAAATAGATTTGCGTGAATATTGTCTTGTAAAATAAAACTAAAATTGAAATTAATAAGTTTATTCCGTTTTTTTTTTCAGTATTATTTGTTTACATCAGATAATATGGGCTTATTGTAATTTTGTAATTACATTAAGAAACTTAATTGACTTGGAGCACTCCAACAGCGCATGTTAAGAATTGAACAGCGCATGCGTGTTAAGAATGGAACAGCGCATGCGTGTTAAGAATTGAACAGCGCATGCGTGTTAAGAATTGAATAGCGCATGCTTAAGAATTGAACAGCGCATGATTGTTAAGAATTGAACAGCGCATGCGTGTTAAGAATTGAGCAGCGCATGCGTGTTAAGAATTAAACAACGCATGTGTGTGGATGCTTGAGCAGCGCAAAATAGTTCCAATAGGGCATGCGTGCGGAGAGCACTTGTACTGCATGTGCGTTAAAGATTGAATAAATAAAGATTAATAAAATATTTATTTCCAAATAAAAATGCTTATCAAGCATTTACTACTGTGAAAATAATGAATACGATTTTTCTATTTTATATCATGTATGTGGAATATCTTGATCGACACTTGCAAATGACTTATAAATGACATCTTATATAAATGTTACGCTAAAAATATTTTTTTCGTGTTTAAGATTGCTCAAAACGTTCAGATCCGTCAAAAACACGAATTTCAATTTTCGGCCCTGTTCCAATACTTTTCCTATATTTTCCCATCCTTTATCCGCAAGGTAAATTAATTGAATTGTGACTCAAATCAACTTTATCATACCAAAATCTAAATTTTAGTAAGTTTTTTTTTTTAATTTTGCAAGAAAAGTGTTGAAAAATCGATATTGTGGGTCCAAATGGTAAAAATTATAGCGTATTACCCTTCACTTTGGATGATTTGACAAAATTTTTCGATTGATACCATATTTGACTCTGAGGGGGGTGGAACTTGCTTCCGAGGGGACTAATGTCGTCATGAACAAAAAAATTGTATCGTGACTATTTTTCACGAACATTGAAACTATTAAGCTTCGTGATCACTGAGCCATAAATGAGCCTTTTCATGATGCATAATTAGGTCAAATTTTGTACTATGCCGCTATGTTAAAAAATTATATAATTTAGAATGAATTTCGGAGTTTTCACTCAAATTTAAAAGAATTCTATTTTGTTCTTTAATTTTTGGATAACAATGCCGGATATAAAGTTTCGTGGAAATCCATTAATATTTGTTGCCACAATTGCGTACAAAAAATCGACCACATACAAACGTATATCACTCCAAAAACAGTCAAAACGTGTTCAGGAGGTCTTAAAACATATATTGGCACAAAATCTCGAATTTGTTAATTTTCGTGAAAACAATACTTTATACGATATTGCATAGTATGAGAAGGTGAAAATCTGATGTGGTGTGCACATGACTTTCGCTACTAGCTCAAATTCATTTTCTTTTCCATATTCAGTCAAATCGAGTGTAATTGCTGAAAAATGACACCGATACTTATTTGATTTTATATCCATCTTACAGTTTTAACCTTTTGCTTATGGGTGGGACAGCGTCTATCCCAAACGAAGAATTTCTTAAAAAGACAGATATTTGACATACCCTATCCCAAACAGCGCGTTCCCCCTTTACAGACATTGACGTCCGGACGCCAATGTCTGTAAAGGGGGACCGCGCTGTTTGGGATAGGGTATGTCAAATATCTGTCTTTTTGAGAGGTTCTTCGTTTGGGATAGACGCTGTCCCATTCGTAAGCAAAAGGTTAATACGTCTTATTTTCCATTTGGCAACTTAACTCTTAGCCAACAGCACTTCAAAATTAAAAGAAAACACTTAAATATAGTCCTAGAGCAATGAGGTTGGTCTTATTAGTTTTGGCGTCAAAAAGTACGTATAACGCAAGCATTTAAATAACACATTTCAAGTTATTTATTCATTTATTTCAGATTTTTACGAGATTTTTACAGACCATTTCGAAAAATAAGGCAGATTTTATTTTTCTGACTTATACTAAAATCTCATCAGCACTAGGGTAATCCACAAGTGACTTACCTACAAGATTTTATGAAATGTCATGAAATAAATTTTTTGCATGCGTGTATACATACAAACACTGCACAGACAGAGAAACATGCACATAAGTCCCGCTATAAAATTAGTGAATTTGTGTTCTGCAGGTCTTGAAACGTGCTGCTCTCAAATTTAAATTTTAGACCATATTCCTTACACATTACCATGCATTGTAGGGAAATTAAAAAAACAAAATGTATCCCCCTTTTATTTTAACGCCAGCTTTCTTTATTTTAGTTTTGCTGTGTACTGTAATTTGCCAGGGCGCACGTAAACTTATTTTATAAAAATAATATTTAAGGTCTTTTTTTTTAATAAAATTAATTTCCATTATATCGGAAATTTATCCATCTTTCAGATTCAAAGGAAAAGAGTTTGAAATTCTTGAAAAGAAAAAGAGTTTGTATTATTGTATTAGTTCGTAAAGAATTATTTAGCATGCTTTCTTTAATATCAATTTTGGAAAGCAATTAATTAAAAAAAATTAATAAGTCGTTAAAATGAATCGCAACAAAATGTGTATTGCACAGTTATTATCTGCATAAAATGACCCCTAATTAACGCAGAATTTAAATAAAAGGAAATGAATAATTGCTCATGCAACGGGAAAAAGTGAAAGAGAAAAAAAACAATGTAACAAGAAAACAAAATGCAAGATTCTACTAATAAACAGTTATAACTTCGAACGAATGTAAGTGTAGCAGAAAATAAAGAATAAACGGAAAGAAAACAAAGCTGCGAGGGAACGAACAGCAGAGTGAATATAAACAACTGTATAGCGAGAAAACTACTGCAAACAATCACTACAGAACGTGAGACGTTTAAAACAGCTATGAAAAATCAGCAACAGCTTAATACCGATAGAACGGAAATGGTTTTGATTAACATCTTTCATTGTGGGAGGTTTGTCTTTTTTAGAGATTTTCCAAACAGTTCGATATATTAAAATATATTAAATATAATATTATATATTTCGAACACAAAGAACCTGATCAAAATCTAATTATATATCCTTTTAGTGTTTTTAAAGGACAATAAATTAAGACTTATAAATCATAACTAGCATTGTTTTTTTTTATTTTCGAAACATAAGCATTACAAACTTTTAAAAAGGAAAATTTTAATTTTACTTAAAATTGACACAACAATTCCTCAAAAAAATATAGCAACTTTATAAAAACAAATTATTATTCTAGAAACTGGATCCCATACTGAACATTTATATTGCTCCCTCTATCTTTTATAGTTTAGGAAATATTTCGATTGACACTAAAACTAAAGGGGAAAATTCGCTCAGACATAAACGTTTTGTTTTTCGAAAAAAAGAAAATGAAATGAAGTTCAGAAATTTATAGTATCAAAATTATTTTTTTTTATTCATAAAGGGTACCCTATTTCCGACAAAATGAGTAAACATTGTTTATATTTCTATATACTCTTTTCGAAGGTATAAGCGTCCAAATTGTTTACATTCATCGAAAGGTTCCGATTTCAACTTGAGGTACCCCAACCCACAGAGGCTATTCACATCAAAAATAGATTTAGAAGAAAAAATGAAACTCAAATATAAAGGAGCTGATTATTACAGCAGATTTTTGCGGCGCTTTATATTCATACTGTATGCCAGCACAAATTTTTGGGGTGATCACCTGAACTAAGTGGAACGTATCAAAAATTTCAGCTAGAATAAACTAGAATAATCAATTAGAATAAGCAATTAATATTAGAATAAACTATTAGAATAAAACAATCAAATAGAATAAAAAAATAAAAGCTGTTGCCACAAGTACATATAAAAGAATACTTTACAAGAGAATAACAGTGACGCTGCAAGTTAGGGTTCGTTCACTAGTTCCAATGTTTCCACTGCGATTTTCCAATGTTTCCACTACATTTTTCGCAAAATGCTAATAGACAATCCAAAATGCGAAAATGAAACAAGAGGTTTTAGCTTTTTTGCTAAAGAAATTTTAAACTCAGCTTAAACCCTGGCTAGTTCTGACGCAGTCGTCACTGCGTTTAAAGTCAGCGACGTCTAGCGGTTCACCTCTTGTTTTACGACCCTGCTTTGTATGACAAAAATTGTTTGTTTAGATGTGATATATCACCCCTTTAAGTTTGGCCCAAGAGTTCTAACTCACACTGTATATATGTATATATATATCTATATATATATATACTCGTATATATATATATATATATATATATGCATATATATATGTATATTATATATATATATATATATACATAAATATAAACTTTTAGACTAATGTTTGGAATAATATTACCAATAAGGCAATTACCAGTTAAACAATAAAAAAGTATGCGCAAAGCAGCAATAACAATTTTATGCATTATATAAAATTCAATGAAAGAGTGAACAGTACCAAAAAGTGGTTGTGGGAGATTGTGACCCCACTCCCCGGTTAAAAGCATGCTTTGAGTGCCGCGGCAAACACTCCCGGAAAACCGGCACCGTTCATCCGGCACCGTTGCCGTAATCTCAAGAACTTTCTATGAACGGTGCCGGTTTTCCGGGAGTGTTTGCCGCGGCACTCAAAGCATGCTTTTAACTGGGGCGTGGGGGTCACAACACCCCCACAACCACTTTTTGGCACTGTTCATTCTTTCATTGAATTTTTTTATATATATATATATATATATATATATATATATATATATATATATATATATATATATATATATACTCAAATATATAAGACAAAAAAAAATCAATTCAGCACGGAAGATTTATCCAAATGAGACAATATTTGGTATATGTAATGTGGATGTACAGAAAAAGAAGTGATTAGAATTTCAGAAAAATTGCATGATTTATTGCACTGAAATATCTACACAAAGTGAGCACGTCACAATATGGCGCTGGTCTACGTCTGGCCTTGATACACGCTGTTATCGGATGTAGCATAGATGCATAAAGTTGCCGAATGGTATTCCGAGGGATGTCGTTCCAAATGATCTCCAATTGACGAACTAATTTGTCTACATTTTGGGATGGACGTAGGCGATGCCCCATCTCAGCCCAAATGTGCTCTATAGCGAGAGATCTGGGGATCTGGCTAGCCAAGGAAATGTGTAGTAAGCACGTAGACAACTAATAAAGAGACGTGCCGTACGTGGCCATTATTTTGCTGAAAATTTAGCCCGGGGTCATAGAATGGCGGCAACGAAACGCTTTGCTGTGATGGTGCCACGGAGGACTATCAAAGGGGTCCGGCTATCAAGCAAAATGGCACCCCAAACCATAACTCCCTGTTGCCGTGGCGTGTGATAGTAAGAGCAGGGTCCTGGCGATGTATGGGCTGTCTTCTAACACGTCTGCGCTGATTGTCGGGATTCAGTTCGAAACGGGACTTATCACTGAAGACAATTCGTTCCCATTTCGAACAATTCTACGCTGATCGGGCCCGGCACCATCGCAATCGCTGTTGACGGTATATACTGATCAGCGGTAGACTGTACAATGGACGCCGCGAGTATAGATTTCGCTTCTGTATTCTTCTATTAATGGTTCAGGTGGTCACTTCCGTGTTTGTCACAGGTTAGATGGTCGATAACGACGAATCTCGTGCTATCATAGCTGTTCTGACAATCGCTCTATCTTCCCGTTCTTTCGTCGCTGTACGCCGTCCTCTTGCCATTGAAATCTGTCGTTCAGGACCCTTTCCTGCCAAAATCGTCAAATTGCTGCATGGCTCCTTCTCAAATGCCGAGCGATTCAACGGTGTGCCCATCCAGCATCATGCAATCCGACCGCACGCCCTCTTTCAAACTCCTTCATATGCTCGTAATTGCCGCGAATTCGCCGGTAAGGCATTGTTATAATCAAGGTACGTAAACGCAATCGAAATCCACTGCACGTTTTGTTCCTGAATGCGAGGTTCTCTCTTTATATGCACCACCATGGTGTTTAGTTACAATGCGCTATAGTTTCGACTATTCATTTATTGGCTGAGAATTTTTAATCATCTGCATATTCGGTAGACAGGTGTATGCATGTACAGTTCCATTACTATCGGATTATTTTGCGGGATGTGTCGATTTTTTGTCTTGCCGATATATATATATATATATATATATATATATATATATATATATATATATATATATATATATATATATAATCCAAGAAAAAGAAGAATTAAAGGAACTTGGGATAACCAAATACTTTGCATTTAATGGTTGGGGAGGATTGCGACTCCCCCTCCCGTTTAAAGCTGCTTTTCCAGCCTAGGCAAACGCTCACGGTACCAATACAAAGCAAAGGTTGGTCCCCATTGCGTGCTAATACGAAGGCACCCGAATACGGAAGAACAAGACCAACCAAACAGAAGGAAACTGGACCAAAAGTGAATCCTGCCCAACTCGCTATCTTATATATGTTCATCTTACGCATGCGTGCAATCTTGGCAGGTACGCATAACCTTTATTTACTTGCAGATTGAAGAAGTAAACTGTCAAAATCTACCTGATCCTTGAAAATCGATCTATAACAATCCGTTAAGAAATATAAAGGATAATGTTTATATAAAGCCTCTTTTATGATTTTTATATTGCTATTATTGCAATCTTTTTTAAACTTGTTGTAAATTTGATTTCTGAAAATATTTTTGGTAAGATTTGCTTTCCAATCGATGAGATGATTGATCTTAATTTTATATAATTCTCTTTTGTCATATAACGTTGTATAATGACCATATAATCCATGTTTTTTTATTGAGATGTCCAGAAAATTTACCGCTTCATTTTCTTCTTTACAATTTTCTATTAATTCCAATTCCGGTGGGTAAAAAGTGAAATCGAAATTGGTGGTGGCTTCATAACACCCCAATAGCACATCGTCAACAAACCGGAAATATGGTATCTCAGACAAAATATGGGTTCCTTTTTCAGAGAATTATATAAAATTAAGATCAATCATCTCATCGACTGGAAAACAAATCTTACCAAAAATATTTTCAGAAATATTATACTCGGACACTTCAAGAGAAATCAAATTTACAACACGTTTAAAAAAGATTGCAATAATAGCAATATAAAAATCATAAAAGAGGCTTTATATAAACATTATCCTTTATATTTCTTAAAGGATTGTTATAGATCGATTTTCAAGGATCAGGTAGATTTTGACAGTTTACTTCTTCAATCTGCAAGTAAATAAAGTTTATGCGTACCTGCCAAGATTGCACGCATGCGTAAGATGAACATATATAAGATAGCGAGTTGGGCAGGATTCACTTTTGGTCCAGTTTCCTTCTGTTTGGTTGGTCTTGTTCTTCCGTATTCGGGTGCCTTCGTATTAGCACGCAATGGGGACCAACCTTTGCTTTGTATTGGTACCGTGAGCGTTTGCCTAGGCTGGAAAAGCAGCTTTAAACGGGAGGGGGAGTCGCAATCCTCCCCAACCATTAAATGCAAAGCATTTGGTTATCCCAAGTTCCTTTAATTCTTCTTTTTCTTGGATTACATTCTGCTTCGGAGTATAGAGCGGCTTGGCGCCTTTTCCTGAGTAGTGTCTTTGATTTTTGTGGATATGCATAGGAATTCTATTTGAATTTGTTTACTGGCTTTTATATGATATATATATATATATATATATATATATATATATATATATATATATATAATCTGGAGGCATGTTAATTAAGACTGTGCATGCGCACCGCACATTACAGTTGTTATGAAAACGAGGAGCACATGCGGTTCTCTGTATATCACAAACTTTTATGCAAGATGGCGCTCCTCCGCACATTGCAACACCTGTGAAGCAGCTGATGAATATCCATTTCGGGAAAGACAGGATTATCAGTCTCATTTTCCAACAGTCTGGTCGTCATGTTCACCTGACTTTAATCTTTGCGCCTTTTGCTTTGGGGGCACCTCAAGAATGCGGTGTACAGTGATTGGATTGCGAACTTAGCTGACTTAAAAACACGCATTACGCATCACATCCACAGCATCATCTCTGATACACTCCGATCTGTTGTGGAACATGCTGTTTTGCGCTTCCAACTCGTAGCCGAGCACGATGAACAGCATATTGAATATTTCTTGCGTAAATCGTAGGTGTTTGTTTCATATTTTCGTTATGTTTCAATCAATTATTAAATTAAGTGATGCTGATTAAATTGTCGATTTCTTTAGCTGACTATTTGTTTTTTTCGGCTAACAACACCCAGTGTTTGGTAAATACAGCGACGTCTATCGGTATATTTTTGAAGTATTTTTTTTCCTTCGCCAAACAAAATTCCATTGCTTCACGTGTACTCATGTCAAATCAAATTTCAAGTCATTCTGACCAGTGGTTCTTACTTTATAGTGTTTTAAAATCTCAACTTTAATTATAATCACCCTGCATATATATATATATATATATTGGCTTGGCTCCTTGCTAAGAATCACGTACCAAAACTAAAGAAAATCCCTTTGTTTATCCCTTTGGATAAGATTCCAAGTTTCCAAGTATTTCTATTTCCCTTTCTGGATGAGGATTAGAGTGATATGTGGAATCGAAGAGATCGTTGAAGCATTAAAGATAGTTAAGGTTTATTGATTCGGTATCACCTCGTATAGACATCATTGAGTAAAAATACTTTTCTGAAAGAATCTGTACTGATATGGAGAAATGTGGCAGTCTATATACGAATAAATAAGCTTACATGATTGCACTTTAAATTTATATTAGATACTGACTTTTTAGTTCTGTTGAATTTTTTGTTTGTAAATACATTTTTTGAGCATACGGTGTATATATTCTAACTACAAGGTATATAAGTTAAATTATTTATCGGTTATATATTGCTTAAAATGTTATTTGCTATTTTTCTTTCGCCACTGTTTCTCAAAATGCACCTTTTTATTGTTAAAGAACTTTTACAAATATCATCCCGAAAACACATTAATTTAGTGATTTAAAAAATAAATTAAAAAAATATCTAATTATCAATTAGATGTGAATAAAATGCTATTATAAAGCTTATTTATATTATATTTGATGATGTAGAAATATTTTGTTTTTAATTTTAACAAAATTTCCTTTCAAATGCAATACTTAAATATTAATACTGTAGACAATTTTTAAAGGAAATCAAATTCAAGAAGTATTTGCAAAAAATATAAACCGATGTCAATTTAAGTTAAGGAATCAAATTAATATGCGTAAATTAGCTTGACAATGTGTACATGGATTGAACATATTTACAAGTGAAATAAATCAATGCGTACTTCTGCTTTAAATAATTATCTACTTCTGAATTTAACATTTTCGATAGTAGTAATTAATTTAAATAATCCATTAAATATTGCGTCTTAACAAATTATTCAGTATACCATATTAACATGAATTGCAAATATTGTATATTAACCTCCATTTGTGTTTACTTTAGCAAATATTATAACTACATTTACGCATTAATAACAAATGCTATGATTTCTCAACTGTACGGAAAGATGCAGTGTCTGTTTTAATTTCAAATGCTGTCTGTTTCACCTGTCAATGAGATAGAACTGCGTAATTTTCTTTAAACGTTAATGATTCCAATTTATTTTAAGATTCACTAGAAAGTGATTATATAAAACACTAGCAGATACATCCCTGCTCCTTATTTAAAATATGTGGAAATTTCAATAGTCTTCTAAATTATATGACTCTTTAAAAAAATATAATATTATTTAATTTCCTCCCTCTAATGAAGAATTCCTGTTCTCACTATTTGCACACGTAGATCAAAGACAAAAACATCTTTACCGCGTTTGTACACGAAATTGCAAAACATATGAAGTTTGTTTCAACATACACCAAAATTAAGACATTAAAAGGGTAAAAGATATATCCAAACCATTTTTTATCCTGTTTCAACAACTGGTGAAATACAATAAAATATGACAAGTTATAAATTACTCGGCGTTTGAAAAATCTTTTCTAAAATAAAACGGACAACTTAAAATAAAAAAAAAATATCATTAATCCTCGTAACCTTATATCCCAAGGCAGTAATAATACTCCTTCAATCAAAAATATAAAACCGGATATAAAATGTATTTTTATATCAATTTCTTTATTATTTCAGTGGTATAGAATGAAAAAAAATCATCCGCTGAATAAGCACATTTGAATCAATTCCGTTGCTAAGCAATATGGTATAAATGACTTCAAATTTTGTTAAAAATTGTCTGCATGATTCCTTATTTAACGACCTATACTCTTATAACCATGGAGTTGAAAGAAGGAGATAAAACTCGAATGGATGAAATGCTTGAACATGCCATAATGATTTATGCAATTTTAATATTATTTAATGTAATGTAATTTTGGTACTTTTAATGTAATTTATTTGAGTAATTAAATTTTGTATAATTAACCAGTATTTTTTCATAGTTGTAGGATATAGTACTGAATATATGGAGATAAAAATAAATCGAAATGTAAAATAATTTTGAATACGAAGGAATATTCGTTATTTCTGTAGTTCTAATTTTCATTACGGTAATAATATGTTTTTAAAAAATTGACAGTTTAAATTAATATTTTGTGCCTTTCGCCATATAAATGCATACAATGCCGGACTAGTTCTCTTATCCCAACGCCATCTGAATTATTATCGCAATCGATATTGGCGTATCGATATTTTTCTTAATATGAAGTGTTAACTCTTAACTTTGACCTCCATGTATACACCTATAACTTCATAAGGAAGTGAAAGTATAAGTTTAATTCGGAAAATAATGTGATATATTCACGGAGAAAGAAAATTAAATAAGTAATCAATTTTATTAAACGTTTCTTTTTTAATTAGAAAACTTGGAAATACCTCATTTTCTCACATCACCACTGGTTTCAACGGGAATAGCTTTCTCTGCAATGATGATTATACGAAGCAATAGGTAAACCTCACCTACCTTTAATGTTTCATTAATCCCTGATTCTGCATCATTCCTCTCTAATCCTTATCCGTGAAAGGAAATAAGAATACTATTACAGCAGCTAATAACTCTATTAATATCTAAAGAGATTCCAAAATAACCGTCAGATATAAAACAACAACAATTAAATGCTCAACTATTTCAGAAGCAAGATGATTGTATTCTCAAAATACCGACGTTTCACATTTACAATTCACATTTACCCGTATCGCGCCAAAGGTTGCAAACTGAGCGATGATCAACTTATAAAACCTCTATGGAAAAATTTCGAGAAACCTACACAACTTGGAAAATTCTGAACAAAGTTGCAGGAGTCTCCCAAAGTCGGTAAGTTGACGCCATTTCGTCAAATTGTCGGAAAGGTCAAGGATCACGAAAGTTCCTAAAACTCGCCAAAAGTCACCAAATTCTCGACACTTTACCAAATTTGCCGCCAAAGTTAAGTAAGGCAATCTTTCGATAAAAAACAATGGTTGCCTGTAAAACTATCTTCACAGCGGGGATACATTTATAGCAGTGAAATAAATACATAGATATCTGCTTATCTTCAAATTGCTGTTCGTACCCTAGAGTGAGTCGGGCTGTCTATGTTTTCAACACTATAGGTTTCTCTAACACTGTGAAAAGAAATAGAATTACTTAGGTTTATCCCTATAGGGATAAGCACTGCCCTTTTCTCTGTTTTCTTGAACACAGGTTCATAATAAAGTGTGAGAATAGTAAAATATGTTTTCCAACATTGCTTTGTAGATAGTAAAATAATCTTCCAACATTGCTTTATGTTTCGTAATTTTTGCGGAATACATACATAAATATCTTGGTTGATAAATACTAATTCACTTTTGGCACCACTTATATTGTAAGAGATGCAGCTCAAACGTCTGATTCATATTCAGCCATACCACTGCAAGCAGATTCGAGCCTCTAATAAAGAGGTACTGACAAAGCTGTCACATTCTCTACTAAAATATTATATGCAGTGTATTAATGAAAGTCATGAACTAGGCCAATAACTCGAGAAATATTAGGGCTACCGTATATTATTAAACTGGTGTATATGAAATTCCCAATGGAGCTACACGATGGAACAACGTTAGGGGGTTAAGAAGAGGTATCTCTCTTCTTGTTACAGATAGGTAGACAAAGTCAATTACAAAGTAGTGGAGCGTTTCAAAATTAGTAAGCATTTTTGATACACAGCAAAAAATTCAAAGGAACTTTGAAAGCCATTATATACACTCTAACCCCCCCCCTCCCAAATAAAAAGAAGACCATTTAGACAATGCAGGAGATTAAATTGACGTTATTATACACAAATGTCAAAATGTTCGTCTTACATATATATTATAAGTTGTATCTGCCAATTTTCCAATGTATCTGCACTGTTACATGCAAATAAATAAAATCGTCTATTATAAAATGGTTATTTAGGAAGTTAATTTGTAATCTTTACTGTGGAACATAGATGCTTGGCGCTAAATTCGCAAAGATGTACAACATTGCAATTAGCAGTGTCAGCCCCCAATACTATTGTCCCATCGTGCAGCGACAGAAGAGTTTCCTATATATCTGCTTAAAAAATACAATAATGATACTTGCAATATTGGCCTGATTCATGATACCTAACATCTTTACATAAATTACTGTTTTGTCCCACAAAGTTTAAGAGTCACTGTTACATGATATAAGAAGCATACAATACACTTTGAACTTTTTTCCGATACACAAATCTTATAATAATTTTATCCCATTCAGCAGTTATATCACATTCAGCCATTCCTAACTACTGAAACGTGAAAATTATTCTAGATTGCCACATTTCTCCATATCACTACAAGTTCTCTCGGAAAAGTATTTTTACTCAATGATGTGTATACGAGGTGATACCGAATCAATAAACTCCAACTATCCGTAATGCTTCAACGATCTCTTCGATTCCACATATCACTCTAATCCTCATCTAGAAAAGGAAATAGAATCTTCTCAATGGGGATAAACAAAGGGATTTTCTTTTGTCTTGGTACGTGATTCTCAGAAAGGAGCACATATATATATATATATATATATATATATACATACATACACACACACACACTCACTCTGTTTTAAAACATATATGTACACATAAAAGGTTAAACTTCAACGAAACTTGACATGCATATGATCAAAATGTCTTAATTTATGAAAATTAAGAATTATGACAACGATCAAACTGCCAGGGTCAATGATGTTATAGAGCTGATGCAACGCTCATGAGAACAACACATCGTTTAGCCTTTAAAACGACTTTTGTTCTCAACCACGGGCAATTGGAACTGGATTTGCTGCTTTGATGCTCTAAGTTCTGTACTGCTTTTGAGACGTACTCGACTGCGCTGTGAACAATTGTCAGATTTAGAGACAGGTAATAGCATAAGCATAAAAAAGTTGGTTCGTCAAACAGACGTATTAGTCGCCATCTTAGTCCGAGCGATATGGTAGTTGCTCGGTGTAGGTAACAGTAGATCAACGAAGGCGCATGAAACCATCGCATAGGCTCAGGATGCTCTATACAGACAACTGCTCAAGAGGATCGGGCAGTCATGAGAGGAGCTATGTCTACACCATTGGTATCTCTATCAACCATTCAAGGGTAACCAACCATCCTCCATGTATCCTGTATCAAGGGATACTATTCGGAGGCAACTGGGTAGGAGGTGGAATTAAGTATATACGTCCATCAAAGCGCCTACTATTGACACTTCAGCATAGAAAAAGCCGTCTGGATTGGTTCCAAGCTCGGTCAGCCTGTATAGGGTCCGATTGGAGGCATTTTGCCTTTATTGACGAATTCAGTTTCTGTCTCGGTGCTAGCGACCATCGCATACTAGTGTAGAGAAAAACTGGCCATCGTTCTGACATTATATTTGTTGTTGAGCTTCGCACGGCTATCAGACGTGGTGTGACAGTTTGAAGAGCCATCTCGTGAGACAGCCAATCACCTCTAGTTGAGGCGCGACAAAGAGGTTAATGCGCGGGACTTGCATTCGGACGGCTCGGGTTCGACTCCAGACTATGCCAAAACTGCCGCCGTGTTTACACGGAGTACGATCACGTTGCGTTAAACATGTGGACCCGTAAGTCCTTCCAAGAGGTTGGTGGTAGGGGGAGGAGGGTACGGTCCCTGTGGATGCCTCTCCTGCTGAGACCGTATATAGGGTGGCATTTCTCGGCCGTCCAAACATATGACTTATACCTTTCTGGTAGGTTGGACAGTCTAAATCGAAGAAGAAGAATCTCGTCTAGTTGCGCTGCAAGACAATGTTAAGGCTCTCTTATACGTCGACGATATTTTTCAACCGATGTTCTGTCCGTGCTGTTATTTAATAACTTCCCATGGTCATTCAGGTAATCAGACCTATATACCATATTCTGGGGACCGGGGACATGCTGCGAACCAGATTTGCAGTCTTCTCAAATTGCAATTGGTTTAGCTGACCAGTTTAAACATTTGTGGCACAGTCTTCCACAAAGGAAAATAAGCAACTTAATTGATTATATGCCGCAATGAATATCGGCTTGTGTAACTGCCAGCCGAAGATTTACTACTTACTAAAATGTCATGCTCTTGTTGCCACCATTTCTTAGTATTCGTTTTTTGCTTCCCAAATGTTAATCATTAGCGTATCTTCTCAAACAATACATTCATGCCTAGTTTCGCCGATGTATATATATATATATATATATATATATATATATATATATATATATATATATATATATATATATATATATATGACTCTCACGGGTCTTTACTTTCAATAGTGTTGTGTCCTTTAGTCAGTCAAGCGGTCTTTCTCGACTGTATATATGTGTTTCACATCTAGCTTTCCTCATCTGTTTGGTTCCTTTACCGGACGATATATATATATATTCATCTTTAAGCTGTAACATCGTCCATGTGTTTTCTTACACGGGATGAAAACGCTTAATACCTCGTCAAGTGTCGGATTTATAAGGATAACCTCTAAAAATATCTGCCGTTTCAGCTAAAGTTACTAGACAGGGATAATATAAGTATGCGCTATGAAAAGAAATAATAGCTTATACGTGATGGATTATTTAGCGTTTTGTCCCGCTGTATTATTTTCGCTGTAACGTCTACATAATCCTCAAAGTTGTCACACAAAAATATTGTTAGGACCAGGACGGCCGAGCATTTGGATAAACAATAATATTTCTATTGATCTCCATTAAAATAATGTTCTCATGATGGAAGATAAAACTAATAGAATAAAGTGCCATTCAAAATATCAATATAGAACAATATGTCATTCAAATTATCAGCGTAGAACAACGTGCCATTCAGATTGTCGATTTAGAACGGAATGTCATTCAAGTTATCAATTTTTCCTTTTCTTTTTTGTTCTACCCAGACCGTTCGATCTACCCAAAAATTACAAGCTATTTGTTTTGACATCCGGCGAAGTGCCACACAATTTCAACAGGAACCCAATGAAGGTGGCAACAGAAATCCTCTACCATCTTTCCCTTAACCCATCATCTTTCGGATCTACAGATTTATCGTACCAATACTCTGCTAAGACTCGGGATAGTTTTGTGAGGTTTAAAAGATTTTACACGAAACTGCAGTATGCAATGCTCCCGTAGTGTGGTAAAGTAAAAATTCACATAAATACAATACTACCACTTACTATAGTGTCCTCCAGTTGACTCAGTGATCGTATAGGTGCGATCTAAAACATAAAATACATTGCGTTGATTTTAGAAAACCAGACGATTTTGTGCCACTAACACGTTTATTGCACATACAGAATATGAAGTCACTTTAATAATACACACACATTACACATTTAAATAAAGTACCTAACTTGAGTTTCGGGGTATACTAAGTTATACGGTAATTGATAATTACGATTATAATCGATTTAAATATCAAGCTGATATTGCAAACGGTTTTCCCAAGCTCAGAACTTATATTGATTAAAATTCATATATATTAACATTACAATTGGAATTAAAAAAATACAATACCTCCAACACCGCTGGAATGTTTGGGTTATCCGAAAACGGAATCTCCCAAAATTCACATAATTAAGGGCCCGGTATAGGTGAGCAAACACATGACATACTGGAGTACGGTTTCAGTAGAGCTTTACGGAGAATTGGGAGTCCATCAGGGGCTTGTTACCAATGTCAACTAGGTGCTGCTCAAACGTCCAAATGCAGGTTGGCTCTCTTGGATTCACTGTTCGGAGGATGGGCTCCGCGACCGATGCCGGTTGGTTTAGCGCTGGTTCGCGATCCTGGGAACGTGAGTGAAGGCCGATGCCTGTCATAGTAGTATTCCGATAGAAAGGTAACGACAGCATACATCATTCGCATTGCGTACCGATGACGATTGAATCCCTCAAATGAAGTATGTTACATGATGCATAGAGGCCCAGAATTGGTAGCTCACAACATTTCTCCAGTACATAGTCGTCAGTATATTGGCATAGCCACTGAGCTATCAAAATACCGTCTACTGTGTAGTCCACACAGTAGACGGTAGCTGTAGTTTATAGACGGCTTAGCTGTAGTTCATAGTGTCCAATAGGGTATCCCAATATTACACCGTTTATTTCCAGAGCTGTGTGGCCCTTCTTGGCAATAAGGGTGAAGTCCTCGCTGTTCCGATGACCGCCACTGCCCGATGAAGTTTGCAAATATCAGTCTGGTTCCGTTCCAGCTCGATTTGACTTATATTTGCCATAGGAATTCATTGCTTAAATCCGCTCCTGGATACCCGTTGCACTTTAGTAGATGTGCTCACATCAGGGTATCAAATACTCCGGTTCCGTCCTGTAGGGCATAGGGCTACCACTAAGGAATAGAAGCGGATATCGGTTCCCAAAGATGTGTCGAAATGCATTTTGGATCGGGCTTTGATTAAGTACTTTGATTAACGTACTTTGATTAAGTACAATTTCAGAGACCTTCTCTGAAGAGATCAAAATGGAGTCTGACTTAACTTTGTAACATTAGGACCCTTCACACTTTGTGGAGGGTGGAACAAAATGGCGATCCAAGTTCCCTCGTCCCATCATTCGTTGTAGCAGTTTACGTGAGAATGGGTAGGACGAAATTCCAAACCAATTATTGGATTACGGGATGACGCTCATTTTATATGCGTCCCATTAAAATCCGATGACCTGAGGTTTCCCAGCAACCGAGAGGTCCCATCCGACCCTCGGAGTGACTTGACATTTGACGGGGACCATCATTTTCAAGAGATTTGTCGTTTCAATTTAGGCATTTACTTCGACATCTCATACTTGAAAATTTACAACCTCTGTCTCGAACTATTCAGTTCCATGGCGTCGAACTGTCCCATCGTGTCTGTGAAGAGGCATCGTGCTAGCAATTAGACTTACCTTGTACACTTGTGGGGTAATTACTTTGAGTAATTACCCCACTCCCCGATATTTATGGGTCGAGCCGGGTGGGCATGAATAGTGTTTGCACAATATGTAAACATTATGTTATGCTCCATAACAGGTAAGTTATCCCGATCCTCTGTTGATTCTTTCAAAGGATGTCAAATCAGTAGGCTCTTTAGTTGCTTCAATCCCTGGGTGAGCGCCACGGTCTGGATATACAACTACAAATAGATATCAACAAGCTCACACATAGACACAGGCGTCATCATCCAAGGGTCCCTATGGTCTTAGCCATAATATTTATAAAGACTCAAATTGTCATTTAAGCCATACTTACGTTAATAACAATAGAAATATAAGGATGTGAACACTAAAGGAGGCCCTAGAAAACCTTGGGTCCGAATCTAAGTCGTAAACATAGATATGCAGGCTTCATTTTAACATTGTTTGGTTCCTGATCTGTGACACCTGAGAGTATATAGAAAGCTTCATATCATATATTTTACTCTGTCACAATATTTGTTACTAGAAAATGAACCAGACTAGTCCCTGAATTTAAAGTAGAGATTAATAGCATCCATTAATTCAATTTTTGAAAAGGCGTAGACGCCCTCTAAGTGTACATACGTACGGTTGGGCTCCTCATTGTTTGCTACGCAGGCATAATACAAACAAAATGGAAGGCATCATTCAATATGGAATGTCTTCTACAAATATCAATATTCAAAATTTGCTTTATGTTCCTTCATAATTATTTAGGCAATAATTCTAAAATCGTCAAGAGCAACTCCCATTGATCGTTACATATTCAGATTCTACATAAAATTTCAAGTGGTGTTAAAAAGAAACTTACCAATTTTAAAACCGTTTTCCATCTATTTGTAAGCGTTTGAAATTTGCAGATACTAATGTTAAACGGGTTTTCCAGTTTTTTAGGATATATATTCGCGATCAATCATCTTACCTACTAAAAACTCAAACGAAATCCATATAACTTTTGATATTTAAACATATTTTAGATATTCATTACTAATTATTAAATTAATATTCATGAAATTTAAGAACAGAAATAGCGGTTTATTTTGACACCATTCGATGCAGCTCCTTCAGAAACATCGGTATACAAAATTTCAGTTTTATCCTTGCAATATTGAGTGTGCTATCACATTTTAATCAAAATTTAATGATTATTATTTCTTTTATCAGGAACCATTTCCAAAGTTAATAAAGGAAAATCTTTGATGTTTCTCTCTGTATTAAATAAAAGTTGCCGCCGCCGCTGCCTGACAAATTTCTTCTTTCACCAGTTTCTCTGCTACGTACAAAACTATAGCATACAAAAATATAAATGTGGTACACTTGTTGCGAAAGGTATGGGATACACTGATATAAACCTTTTTTCGATATTTATTGTAATTTAATAAATATTTAATGTCAAATTAAAGATAAAATATTTGAGCTAACTAACTATAGCAAGACTACAAATTATTGCAGGCAAATACCTGCATAGTTCATTTTTATCCAGACGGAAGCCTGTTTTGCAATTTCGATGTAGTTTACGAGACATTTTACTTTTTATGCACTTTTAAAGTGAAAAATGTTCTTTCGTATCGGTTCGTCCATCGATTTTCTCCATCTGGTACCGCAAATACTGTCATATCGAGTTCCGTGGGCATCTAAAGTCACCACGGATACCGGCCAGACACGGCAGACCGAGAGTCTAACTCTCACCAAATTTGTAACCCAGGTTCGAAACACACCTCTCGTCAGTTGGAGGATTCCAACTGATGACCTGTGAAGGAAAACCCAACAAATACCAAAGAATTTACCTTTACCTTCAAGGATTCACCAGAAGCTGAAAACACATAAATTCAATACAAATTCAACACAAATAAGAACACCATTCTAATTCAAATCCAATATTTATTAATTATTCAAGAAATGGAGTTGCAGATCAAATACAATTACAGATTTAGTAATTTAACCACTGGACCTCACTTTACCAAGAATCATCGGCTCTTTGCCGGAAATTAATATAAATTCAATAATCAAGTAATTTCATATAAATTTCATATATTCTAATTTAGCAAAAATAAAGGTATGGTCAGAGAGAATGCACACACCCGGGGAACGTTAAAGGCCTAAGCATTAACTGTTATTTCAAAACAGTATTAAATCAATTTAAATTATTATGGCTTAGATAATGCTTCATTATGAAGAAGGAGACTGTAGGTAAAATATATATAAATAATGCTGGCAGAAGATCCCATGGATAAAAAGTTCTGCAGTGGTCGATGCACATGTCCAGTCGACAGCCCAACGGCTCGTTAAAAGGTACAAGTCTTACCTCACGAAATTCTTGGAAGGACTCATGGCAGATAGAGCACAGGCATCCACTGATAATTTCCCTCGGGGCAACATTGCCCGCTCCAGCAGGAACGGCCGAACCGCAGTTTCCGGCAAGGTGCCGGATCAGGTCAGCCGAAGGAACAGCTTCATATTTGCTTTCTCTGGTCCCGGTGCTCGACCAAGCGAGATGAGGCATCATCTCTACGTTTACACGGCGGTCGACGGTCGGCGAGGGCAAGACATCATCAGATCTCGGCAGTGGCGACGGTAACAGCAGTGGCGATGGTAACAGCAGTGGCAGGTGGCATCTCTCCCGACCCTCACAACACGGTAACTCCGCCTGAGGGCTAAGTCCCGCGTCGACGTGAGTTCGAAGATGTTTCCAGGGAGAGAGCCCCGAGTTACAATTCACACAGCTTATATACATTCCAGATGGATCCAGGAGCCGTCCAATACAAAATCACATGGGCTCACATCATCTCCTCTCCACCAATCCAAAATTACTTCCAATTCAAAATCATCCACAGTTCCGCCCCACAACGGACGATTCCAAAGGCACGCGTATCTGCCGCGTGACGACAAGGAGACATCTGTCTCCGCCAGCAAGCCAGACTAACAGGCGTCATTCCCAGAGTGTCCGAGAATTATATAACGAAATAAAAATGGCACAAATTACTACTGATTTCGATACTTCAACATCTGCTAAAATATATACATTGACAAGAGGGTTCCAGGACACAGATTAATTAAATATAAGTTTAAAAAGTACAGAAGTTATGCATTTTACAAAGGAGTGACGAATTCCGTCACGACAGACTCCCCCTTCCTCCGGAGAAAAAAAATTCGACAAGGGAGGATTTTTTTCATCCACACCAGCAGGAGCAAGTAGACATCAGGCTCCTTGAAGTCCTAGAACCTTCAAGAAAAAATTTCAACAAAATTTTGAAAAGATGCAGTCGCGAACTACATCAAGGGCTCTTGACACGAACACCATCCCACATGGGCGCATGTCGAAGAACCAGGGCCAAAACTAACCTAAAAGTGACTGCAAATGAGTCAAATCCTAATGAATACAAGCCCTTCACAAAATTTTCACCTTAAGTGAATTTCCAAAAATATTAAATGATTACATTAAAGTTTCTATAAAATTCCAATTTTCAATTAAATTCAAAGTTTCCAAATGAATTCAAAATTTCAATTAAATATTTACAAAATTAACCCTCAAGTCAGCATAAAGTTAAAATAAATTTTCCAAATAAAATTTTCAATTAATTTCAATTTATAAACTATTTTCAATTTTCTGCTTTTAAATTTCAAATTATTTTCACATTCTTTAAATAATTAAATTTCCAGCAATTATATTTACAAGTGGTCAGCAGAACATTCTTCAATTATAATATTAAGTTTTATCATCTTCAATCTATTGCAATAAAATTTAATGACCACACAAAATTTTTCTTCAAATATATACAGCAGCAAGTTTGTGGCACAAGCATTGTCTAAATAGACACAGCAGACTTTATAAATAACTATTTTTAAATAACAATATAAACATTGAAACAGATTCAATTAAAGTGACCATACCAAGAACAATTAAAATTTTTATACCAACCTGGTCCAGTGGTGAACAAACATCCATTGACAATCAAAAGTGTCCATTTGACACAAAAGTATTTTCTTTTCCTCTTACAAAGAGGCAGCGAGCAGGCAACATTCATGATACAGGTATTCTTACCATAATACCATTTCATAATATTATACAATTTTCAATTCAAATGTTTAAATTATTAATTAATTATCATTTTAATTTTCAACAATATTTCCAAAATCATTATTATTATCAATTATAAATCTCATTTGATATTCAAATCATTCTTTTATCAATTAATGACACTTTTTCCAAATAATCATTTCATAAATACAACATTATTATCTTGTTTCAATTATTCAACCAGATCATGTGGTAGAAAAGGGGGATCAGTGGTCGAAAAACACATCCACCTATTCTAGAATTTTTAAACTCGAAATTAAATTTATTTCCTTTCTTTTTTTTCAAATATCAACTGTGGACAACTGCGGCAAGCAATCAACACAAGGTGACCGGGTGACAGAACCGAACTCAATATACTGTGATTATTTATTTTCCAATATTCAAAACATCATTTTCTCCAAAGTCCTGTGACTCGCAAAAAGAAACACATGAAAATATACACTAAATAAATATGTCAAGAAATTTTTCTTAACATCAAAAGATTAAATATGAAATATAATATATGCGATTAAATATGCAAATAATTATCAAGAGATTCTTTCTCCTAATAACAGCAGAAGGATATATATGAACATATAACATAAATAAAACAAGAGACAAATGTGGCAGTAAGGGAAGGGGAGAAAGCCTTACTCCACAAAACACATTTATATACACTTCTCATTCCAAAGAAAAAAAAATCATTCTCCTAATACCACTCAATGGAATTTGGAACATCCCCGAAGCAACCGACAACCAGTCTCAAGTTGCCGTCCGCAATTTCGATAAAATTTAGCAGAAAGGCAGTGCGCGCACGACCACACTACTACCACACCTACAAGATCAGAATGCGGCCCACACTCAACACTTGTAGGGCAAAAGTTCCGAAAAAAAGCCTAAAGCAAGGATGACCAATTCCACAATCCTACTACACATGTAAAAAAAATACAGCTTTTATATGAAATCAATTTATGTACAACACAGCAATATGCAATTTATTTTGGTCTCGCTTTTCGAGAACCAACCGAGTCACGGAGAAAATGCCAAAAATTTTTCTGTCACCACCGGTTCACACCGAAATAAAATATTTTGTTTCGTAAACAACAAGTGCCTCCATTTCATCAGTGCTCTACTGGCACAGGCACGAAAATCAAATTGAACTTCAATCCACCATTTTTTTGTAATGATCATTTCTTATGTATTATCATCTTTTCTTTTCTCGTGAAGTTCACTAAGCTTTGCCACCAAGTAAAAATATCTTAAAATTTCAATACAAATTTTTCGCCACTCCCCAATCAAACATCAAGGCCACAGATCAAAATTTCAAATTTTCTTAAATCAATTTCTAATTTCTCATTATTATCAATATCTAAATATTACCAAATTCTTAAAATATTTGTAAATAACAAATCATCAAAGTACCAATTTTTCAAAATTTCAAACATTTGTGAATAAATAAGTGTCATCTCAAAATTCACTAATTTTCATTTAATTTCACTAAATTATTCTTAAATTCAATATATTTCTCTTAAAATTAAGTTTAAGTTGCCTGCCAAAGATGTTATAAAGTTATTTGAAGTCAAGGACGAAATTCAATCATTCAAAGAAAAAATCTTTTTCTCAATGTTATTTCACTATTGCACCAATTTTCAAAGTCAATTTATTAAGTGCAAACAAAAATTTTAAATGTGCAACTCCATATTAAATGAAATCCAAGGTTTATTTTTATAGTTAATCATTAAGTTTTCAAATTAAAATTCTTAAATTCAAATCAAAATATTTTTAAGTATGGATTTCAGAAAGTAAATATGTAAAGTAAAATTCAAAATCATTATCAAGTAAATTAATTTGTGGAATCCAATTTAAAAATTCAACATTTCTCAAAATAAATCTGAGTTCCCTGGCTCATTCAAGATTTCCACACAACGTAAACAAACTTTTAAAATGTTCTTATTTCATTTTAATTCAAATTGTGGAACACATTCTCAATGTTTCTTATTAACGTAATTAACTTAGAGTTTCTTTACTCTATCCCGTTCCACATTTCCAGTACAATAAATCATTATATAACCTTAGAATATTTCAATTTGCATTAATTATTTGTGGATTCACTTTCCATATATCAATATTATATTTGTGATTAAATTTAGAGTTCCTCTACTCTAATTCAAATTTCCACAAAACCAGACTCCATTCAATTATTTTATTATTTTTTTCCCAAATATTTCATGTTACCAACCGGAGTCACAAAATTATTCTAAGTTTTTAAAATATTTCAATTCAAATGATTTCATAATGCAATTATCTTTTGTTACTCAAATTCTAATTCAGTTAATATATTTTTCGATGTTAAAAGCATTCATTTCAAACTCAATCATAAAAACAAAAAATTCTACTTCTACATTTCAAACCAAAACTTATTGGAAGTAGGTCAAATGTTTCTTATTCGTCAACAGAATTATTTCATTTTCGCTCTGCACCATGCAGGAATGTCTAGAACGGGGGGGAAAGAACATTTCGATTACACATTCGGCGTCAGCTCATTACCGGCTGAAGTAAACACAGCTCTTTTAACTCAATCGAAAAAAAAAAAATCAGAGCCCAGGCACAGAACTTTCTATTTCTTTTCGTAATTAATTTCAGAAACAATATTATTTTTCTTATTCAATACCAAAGGGGAAACAAGGGAAATCTGAGGCCGAAAATACATTTCAAACTTTAAATTCAATATCAACGATAATAAATAAGTCACTTTTCGACTTTTCTCACAATATTTTCAAATTAAATCATTTCATTTCTTATTTTTAAAACATTTCTCCACAATTTCAATTCAATATTTCAACATTATATTTTCAAATTTTCAACATTTCATTTTTCAATACCTCACCTGCGAGCAACTCATTCTGACAGAATTTTCAAACTTTTTCAACAAAAACGCGCTGGACACAATACGGAATTGAGCAAATATCCTGACCAACAGTTCTTCCCGAAACAAAAAATTTTTTTACTTTTTCTTTTTGAGCAAGACTTTTCATTGCTACCGAAATTAACACAGATGAGTGCAAAGAGGAATCAACACACGAAAACAACAGTTCTTAATATTAAATAACATTCCAAACAAACAAAGTCAATTCCAACCCAAGACATTCAACACTCCTCAAAATTGTTTGTGAGGCAATTTCGAGCAACAAACACTGACTGGCATGCACAGTCAACCAAACACAAGTGAAAAACGGGTCGACTTCCGTAATCACAACAAAACAAAACAGAACTTAGGAAGGTCAAGACACGAAAATGAATATTTAGCGAAAATGTTTGGATGCAAAATTTTAGCAAGGAGGCAGAAACAAACAGGTGGAGAATCATTCATTTCACTTAATCATCCTGAGGCATACAAATCCATTTCAATCACTCACAAGCACTCAGGGAAAATAAATATATAAACAAACATGGCTCTCAGTCCCACACAAACACATTTTCACAAGTTGACTTTTCAAAAATATCATTTTTCATAAAATTATTATTTATTCTCAATATCAAACTGTGGAAACAGATTTTTCATTTTATAAATTCCACAAACAATTCAATTTATTCAAGTCAAAATTTCATCTTTCAAATTCTAAGTCAACATTTTTCAATAAATTTACCCCTTTTTTCAAAAATTTCCTGGCTCATCCCCGAATTATTGAAATGACACAGTACATACATTTCATTTTGATAATACACAATTTTTCACTTTATATTTTTCATGTACTTATTTAATATTTCATTTGTAAATATCATCATCAAATATGTGTCAATATAATATTTCATGTATGTAAATCAATTTCAGTATTCAATAATACAATATATTTCACTTACCGTAATAAAATGTACTCTTTTTTTTTTTTTTTTATCATAAACAATTCACAACTCATTTGTTTTACTCAATAATTTACTTGATCAAAAGGGACCTTTATTTAATATTATTATATATTTTTTTCATGAAAACTCAAATTTACTATTTTGGTCCAACAACTCGAGTCTGTCTGTCATACAGAACTCAAAACTATTTGTGTGCTCTCTTGGCTACACAACAAAACCTTTTTTTACATGGAATTATTTTTATTTTCTCACGTAATTATTTTTATTTTTAAACTCATCATATTTGTCAAATCTTATATGTCATAATTAGTTGTTATAAAACACAGGGTGTAAAATCAAATCATTAAACTATTTAATATTTCAGTATTTAATATCTTAGTATTATTTAAAATTCAAATATTTAATTTAAGCATTTATAATCAATTTACAAAATTTTTCGATCAAATCTCAAGAACAACCCTCATCTCCAATTCAAAATTTCAAATCCATTTTTAACCATCTAACATTCCATGAGACTCGGACTCTGCAAACCCCAAATTTCATTCTTATTTTTTTTTTTTTTCATTTGGGAAAGGGCTCAATGAGCTCGTCGTAATAAACATTTTTGCAGCGAATCTCCTCACATAACTCAAACAAAAGTTCGAAACCGAAACGAGAAGAATTCTCAAAATTCAAAACCGAAAGTTCTTTTAAAACAAATATTTACATTTAACTTTCTTATATATCAAATTTAATTTTCAATTTAGTTAATGTCAAGTTTTTAATTCAATCAATTTCTTAATTCTTAAGTTTTCCACAAAGTTTCAAAGTTTAGAACATTTCTTAAAACATTTTTACTGTCAAATTCTTATTGCTTACCATTACTTTATATAACTTTATTATACACCCCTGAACCAGTCATAATAAAATAAATAGATATGGAATTTCTCATTTTATTTCCGTGCAACTTTTGCACCATTTTTTTTTCCAAATCTGGCTATGTGTCACTCTGCACATACCAACAACAAATTACTTTATTTTTTTCACATCACAATATTTTTCAACACTAATATACTCAATCATTCTATTTCTGATATTATTTTCAATAACACAAGTCACTATCATGTAGTCGTAATCTGGTAGTCAAAATTAAGGATTGTCATTTCAATGCAGGTGTACTTTCGATTCAGTTATAAGTTAAAATTTATATTTCCATTTACACAGATTTTATTTTATTTTATTTTTCGAATGAAATTCAGAAGACGGCCTCCATTCTCGGCCCAAATTTTCAATCTCACATTAAAACAAAACTAAACACACGGAGTTTCAAAAACTGCCAACCCAATTTTTTGGGGGGAAATGCTCAACAGAGCTCGAAGATAAATTACAGCAAGATTTCAAAAATCCCACACATTAATACTCTCAAAATTCAGATCAAAAACGGAAGAATTCCACAAAATTTCAAATCGAAACCATTTCTCACAGTAGAACTTTATACTATTTAAATTCAATTTTTAAAATAATTCTTCAATTAAATTTTCAATTTTAACAGCTTTATATACTATTATAGTTAGTAATTTTCATTTATCATAAAAATTTTTCAGATTCTAAACAATTTTCCAAAACTGTATTCTTAACCATTTTCATCGTACACCAAGCATTTTCGTTTTATACCATGCCACTTTTCACTAAAATTTCACACATTTTAAATTAATTTTCTGTATAAATACTTTTTTACAATAATTTCATAAATAATGCATACAAATTTTCAATACAAAAGTGTGCAACTCTCAAAACCAAAACTCAAACCATACCAACGGTCCAGATTTACCAAAAATTCCAAAACACCATACAACAAAATTTTAAAAACACAGGTGCTCGAGAGGGAAGGTCAAAGGCACCAATTCATAACGACGGCACCACGGCACCAATTGTCATATCGAGTTCCGTGGGCATCTAAAGTCACCACGGATACCGGCCAGACACGGCAGACCGAGAGTCTAACTCTCACCAAATTTGTAACCCAGGTTCGAAACACACCTCTCGTCAGTTGGAGGATTCCAACTGATGACCTGTGAAGGAAAACCCAACAAATACCAAAGAATTTACCTTTACCTTCAAGGATTCACCAGAAGCTGAAAACACATAAATTCAATACAAATTCAACACAAATAAGAACACCATTCTAATTCAAATCCAATATTTATTAATTATTCAAGAAATGGAGTTGCAGATCAAATACAATTACAGATTTAGTAATTTAACCACTGGACCTCACTTTACCAAGAATCATCGGCTCTTTGCCGGAAATTAATATAAATTCAATAATCAAGTAATTTCATATAAATTTCATATATTCTAATTTAGCAAAAATAAAGGTATGGTCAGAGAGAATGCACACACCCGGGGAACGTTAAAGGCCTAAGCATTAACTGTTATTTCAAAACAGTATTAAATCAATTTAAATTATTATGGCTTAGATAATGCTTCATTATGAAGAAGGAGACTGTAGGTAAAATATATATAAATAATGCTGGCAGAAGATCCCATGGATAAAAAGTTCTGCAGTGGTCGATGCACATGTCCAGTCGACAGCCCAACGGCTCGTTAAAAGGTACAAGTCTTACCTCACGAAATTCTTGGAAGGACTCATGGCAGATAGAGCACAGGCATCCACTGATAATTTCCCTCGGGGCAACATTGCCCGCTCCAGCAGGAACGGCCGAACCGCAGTTTCCGGCAAGGTGCCGGATCAGGTCAGCCGAAGGAACAGCTTCATATTTGCTTTCTCTGGTCCCGGTGCTCGACCAAGCGAGATGAGGCATCATCTCTACGTTTACACGGCGGTCGACGGTCGGCGAGGGCAAGACATCATCAGATCTCGGCAGTGGCGACGGTAACAGCAGTGGCGATGGTAACAGCAGTGGCAGGTGGCATCTCTCCCGACCCTCACAACACGGTAACTCCGCCTGAGGGCTAAGTCCCGCGTCGACGTGAGTTCGAAGATGTTTCCAGGGAGAGAGCCCCGAGTTACAATTCACACAGCTTATATACATTCCAGATGGATCCAGGAGCCGTCCAATACAAAATCACATGGGCTCACATCATCTCCTCTCCACCAATCCAAAATTACTTCCAATTCAAAATCATCCACAGTTCCGCCCCACAACGGACGATTCCAAAGGCACGCGTATCTGCCGCGTGACGACAAGGAGACATCTGTCTCCGCCAGCAAGCCAGACTAACAGGCGTCATTCCCAGAGTGTCCGAGAATTATATAACGAAATAAAAATGGCACAAATTACTACTGATTTCGATACTTCAACATCTGCTAAAATATATACATTGACAAGAGGGTTCCAGGACACAGATTAATTAAATATAAGTTTAAAAAGTACAGAAGTTATGCATTTTACAAAGGAGTGACGAATTCCGTCACGACAATACTATACCATGCAAAAATATGAAATTTGGTGGAAATAACAGAGTCATACAATGAAATAATCCGTTTACAGATTTAAACTTTAGTTCGAATTGAAATAGCTCGCGGAACGATTCACTGGGTATGGCGAAGCATAACGAGCAGGGGGCTGAACCCCGTAGCTTTTGAAAACCATCTATGATTAAAAACATTGAACATCGCAACTATCTCATCAATATTTCACAATGACTATCTATGTGTAATACTAAAACAAAAAGTAGGTAACAGCGACGCGACATTGCATACTGGCAGAACCAGACAAATAGATCGGAATTTGGTCTTTCCACAGCGGAGTTCAATTTTTAAATGCACCCTTCAGAGTTTAGGGATTTTCTCGATTAGTATTGGGCCTGTTTTCATTATTTTATTTTAATTTGCATGAACGTTTTCGGTGATTCCAAATATATAATGATCAATGAGGGTTTGCCTATGAAGATTGCGGAATTAGTGCCAAAATGCCTATTAAGATAGGCTTTTATTCAAATTTTAAATATTAATTTTATATAATAATCCCCACTGAATAATATCTTCCATTTTGTTCTGCGATTCAAATTTTGCAATTGCGGTCAGATGCTTTTTATTTTTATTTTTTTTTAAATTACGGCTGTACCTTAACTATAGGATCAAAGGATATTACAAAGGTGTAGAATATTATCTCTTTATCTCAGACACCGTTGATCAGTAATTCTTTGAAACGGATGATGTTATATATAGTGTTTTTTTTTAAGACTGCTTAATGATCAGATTTATAGTAGTTTCTTAGTAAATATTGTGGATTTTTATATTAATAAGCCCTGTTTAAGGGCCATACGTTATTTCGCATTCCTACCAATGATAATCAAGATTTCTTAAGAAACTTATCTTTTTTTTTTAATTTTACATTTTATGTGATATTAGCTTTAATTATATTAATTATCTTTTCTATGGCGGAATATAATGTTCTTTGAATATTATGTTATGATATAAGATTATATATGTAATAAAATCGTTGATATATTGTCGGAATTGTTGCTTGCGACGACTCCGAAAAGTTGAGCTAGATGTCCCGAAGTTGTGGGAATCACCTGAGAATGAGAACCCTGTAGTGATTGAGAGTCATCAGGCCCGAACCAGGGAGCTGGGGCTTACAAGACCGACATTATAAGTTTAGAACAAAAGCTAGCTTCGACTCCGAAGTCATAATTCGGGTATCCTAGCATCTTCGATCGATGTCTTTGGCAGGAGCAGAGTCTTTTGCTGCCGCACACTCCCTCACCTGATGAGAAGGCCCCGGTCGAATTTCGGCTGGGAGGGGGCTTCCCAGAAAATTATGCGCGTCCCCATCCAAGACTCAGTCGAGGGGCTTAATGGCCGGGAGGCGTGTCGTCTCGGGCGTGACGTCAGCCGTGGTGAACCAGGAAGGTAGGGCATCTGGCTCCGTGGTAGTGCATCTGGTAGTGGTAGGGCATCTGGCTCCGTGTGGTGCTGCCATCTCTTGCTGAGAGGTGAGATCGTTGGAGATAGAAGGTTGTGTGCTTCAAACGTCCAGGGTCGCCATTGTAGCGATTGAGAGTCGCCAGGAACGAACCAGAGACCTGGTGCTTACAAGACCGGCATTATAAGTTTAGAGCAGAAGTTAGCTTCGACTCCGAACTCATAATTCGGATATCCTAGTATCTTCGATCGATGTCTTTGGCATGAGCAGAGTCGTTTGCTGCCGCAACCCCTTAGTTCTTGATAGAATTCATTTCTTGCTTTTCGGAAGTGCGTCTTTGTCGAATCGGTGAATGCGCTAAAGAGATAAAGCCAGGTATTCAACAAATTAGACACAGAGCTTGCGATCATGCGAATGTTTATTATTCGCCATCATTATATAATCTCCCATATCTCTGGAATGGCGAGAGGGAAGTGAGTGCTAAGTATCATCTTCTGCTCGCCTCGCCTCAATGCGACTTCTCTGACGGGTCTTTCGTATGGAATCTACCCCGGAGTTGCGTTGTCTCATATACATATTCCTATATGCCACCTCAATTATTAGACCACCCTACTCTATTCTTTCGATTTTTGTCTCAGAATTTAGTGACGCATAGACCTCCCCACTCCATTCTCGGAAAATCTTAGTTCCTCTCGCTTTTGATGACAGGCTAATGCGTTTATTATGCCTCCCCAAGCAGATCCTGGTGGTGACGATAATCTTAATGGTTGTGTTTTCGAATTTCTTTACGGGGATGCTTCTTCTACTCTGAGGTCTATGAGTGCACAAGAGCCAAAACACATCTAAAACTGTATTCTGTATTTCGGAAGTTTTATTCTGGGTTTCTCTTAATATATTTTTATTTTAAAGTGATCATTGTAATTAGACTTGCTCCACTTCGTATTATAGAGAAAATAAAAATAAAATAAGATTTTCTATTTATTGTTATTCCTTATTAAAATAATCGGGATATACTACTGATTTCTCTATTTATTGCTATTCTGCAAAGTTATATCCTGTTTATCTTGTTTTTGCTTTCTAAATATTATGTCTCATAATCCGACAATTATCTATTATAATTAAAATGAAAATGTTCTTTAAAATATAACACAGGACAAAATTAATAACCGTATCAACAGGTTTCAAAGATAAAAAATTGCTTTTTTGGACAGAATAAATGAGGTAGAGCATTAGTAGCAACAAAGGTGAGGATGTTCCTATCAAATAATAGTTGTGTCACGTTATCCAGAAAGGAAATCGAGCAAATTCGAACACTTAATAAAAATACCAGAAAAACCTGAAGGAAGGAAAACAAGAAAGATTACTCATACATTAAGCATTGATAATGAAACACTTCCCAACGGAAATGTAATTTTATATAAATATTTCTAAAACGCGATACATTCAGCACGGATAGTTTTAATTATTACAATACTACAATAATTTGTTTAAACATGGAAACTTAAAACTTTACGAAAAAAGGCAATGTTATAAAATCGTCTGCTTCTCTATGTAAAAGCAATGAATATTTCATTCATATCACTTATATTCCAGACTCTAGAGCTAAATAATTTTGCGTTAAAAAAGTCTGTAGTTCTTATACAAATTATCTTACACTCGCTTGATTTGTTTATATTCTGAAAAAAATGGATGTCCTTTCTTTATTTATAAAGAGTCACGTGTTCTTTTCATATAATATGAGTATAATTATCATTTCAATTTTTATTAAAAAATGCTTGACATATCATGATGAAATTTTTTACACATTTTACGTGCCGGCCACACACTTAGCAACAGTAAGCCTTCGGGTCTGTCGTGTGGTCTGGGTTTTCAACACATTTTACGCGATAAGTTGAATATTTCCTCAAATTTTCAAAGCCATTTGTGAATTTTAACTAAGCTTAAAAATGTTTGAGCAATTAGGTCCTATAGGCCTCAATGCATTTCCCTTCTCCAATCCGGGTTTAAAGAGCCTAGCTGTCCCAATGTGGAATCAAACTCTGGATATCTGAACTGGCCAGCCGACGCTCTGCCGTTCAGCTACTGGGACGAAATTGCAAGCGCTTAACGAAGTGGCCTCTTTATTTTCCACCCTCTAATGCCAGATTGGAGGGAAACTGACAATCTGGCTGACCACCTCCTGCTAATTTTACCTCAGGTTAGCCTCCAGCTACTACTATTTTTACACAGTTTAGTATCCTACAGTTACCTTACACCTTTCTGGTAGGTCGGACGGTCTAGGTCTCAACAACAACAACAGGTTAGTATCCTGCTGGGTCGTTATCCTCTCAATTTAAAATCGGCGCTCAATCTTCCAGAGTCCATTGAATCCATACTAGGGGCACTTTCAGACCTCCCACATCTTTGCACTAACCCGCAGGGTTGATTCGTTCAGGTGCCGTTATAATGAGTCATACTGTCCCGACCGAAAATAGAACCCTGGATCTCCGAATTGACCAGAACTGATCTCCAAACTGATCTCTTACGCTCTGACGTTGAGGCTACTGGAACGAAATTGCAAGCTCTTAAAGTGAACGCTTCACTCGTTAAAGCCAAGATTAATTGGGTGATATTATTCTTTTACATTCCCATATGTTCCATAGACGGGCTCAACAACATGCTAAAATTCCATTTTGATTAAGTCAATTTTACGGCAGTTATCGTGCAAACGGATAGACAGACAGACAGAATGAATGAACAAAGTCATAAAAACAGTCATAACAATGTAGGAAAGTGTTAGAAACTATCAAAGAATTCAAAACGCTTAATCGATGGATAAAGCTACGATCTACGTACCCTATGATGAAAATGGAAAAACAACCTATATCTAAAGATACATCATCAAGATCATCAAATAGCTTCTGAAAACATGCACAAAAATTATCATGAATAAAAAATGAAAGATAACCAACCGATTTCACAAGTGAGACTAAATAATTTCACCAATAGAACAAACTAATGCAAAAAATACCAGTCGTTAAAATATATTTCAACCACTGGCAAAATTCTTAATATTGAAGTAGACTTCAGAATTAAAAATTTTGCTATTTTGTTCCATCCTGTGTTTTAAAGGAAGATTTTTCTTTTTAACCATCCTTGCAGCAGTTTCAGCGATTGGTTTTAAATACCCATTACATATTCGATGTTCTATTTCTTGATAACTAAGAGATATGTGTTAACCCTTTAATATATTTCACAGCATATTTGCTCTTCAGCACCAATCTAAACATTCATCAAGATCATCTCCGTCGGCAATGCCAATATCGCAAATATCCAGTAATTCTCTGTGCTTTCCCTGTCCATCTGGGCTTGTTATCGAAAGATATTCCCAGACTCTTCTCTAGCTGTTCCACCTTTCAGATAGATTTTTACAGATGAGGATGTTTCCTATCAGCGTCAAGAGTAGGATTTGTTAGGTTAACATCCAGAAATATCCGCTCTTTCGGATTAAGTTAGATATGTCAGGGATAACATAAGTAGTCGGGATAAAGAGAAATAATAGTGTGTAGTATGACCAAATAATAGTTCAAGCAATACAATTGTGAAACTTTAATGTTTATTACTTTCCCTACATACACAGTATAATGTATAAGGGAAGTCATGTGACGAGGCCAAAAATACGAAATCGAGGTCGGCGGAGCGCGTTTTTAGCATGCCTGAACTCGAATCGAACGTTTTTGAGGCTCTGTGTGTGTATCTGTGTGTGTTAGTGTGTGTGGGTGTTTGTATTCGTATGTGTGTGTGTGTGTTTGCATTAGTATGTGTGTGTGGCTGAGTGTGTATCTGTGTGTGTGTTATTATGTGTGTGTTAGTGTGTATGTGTGTGCATTTTGTTATGTATGTGTTAGTGTGTATGTGTGTGTGTTTGTGTTAGTATGTGTGTGTGTGTTTGTATTAGTATGTGCGTGTGCATATGTGTGTATGTGTGTGTATCTGTGTGTGTGTGTTGTTATGTGTGTGTGTTAGTGTGTATGTGTGTGCGTGTTTGTGTTAGTATGTGTGTTTGTATTAGTATATGTGTGTATGTATATGTGTTTGTGTTAGTATGTATATGTGTGTTTGTATTAGTATGTGTGTGCTTGTATTAGTATGTGTGAGTGCATGTGTGTGTTAGTATGTATGTGCGCGTTTGTGTTATTGTGTGTGTGTGTCAGTGAGTGGTAGCGATATCTTACGAACGAATGGAGCGATTTGAAAAACATTTGTTGTGAATAATGCAATCAGTGAATACTAGAAGCCTATGATTTTAAACGTGGTCGAATGTTTGGCAGATCCTCCATTTGAAGACAAAAGGAATTTTGAAAAATCCGTTAAAAATCAGGATATTTTAAATTATTAAATAAATAATCATTTTTAGGTGACTTTTATTAGGAAACGAATGGTATCCACTCTAAAACGCTAGCATAAACCGGTCTCAAAATATATCACGGTTTTAGATAAATTTATCGAAAAAGTTACATAAAGGTTGCAGGTTTTCTTAAATAGGTTGACCTTGGCAATGATAAATTTGACAAAATATCACAATTTTTAGCGACTTTTTACTGTTGTCAAATTGGTAAAATCAACGTTAAATTAACACAAAATGACGTCAAATTTGCAGAAAATTCAATATTTTCTAATGAAAAATCGTGTAATATATGGACTATATTGTTTAGCGAATACTGGTAATATTACTAATTGTCAAGTTAGATTTGCCCGAAATTTAAATTCATTTGATTCTTTTATACATTATCATCTAGAAAAGTGCTAACTGTAACAAGCAACGTTAAAAGCATGGTGCCATGGATGTTAGTACGCCATGGTGTGAAATAAGCTGAACATAGGTTTAGACGAATAGGTACCAGATTTGACATTATACTTAAACAATGTTTATGACCCATAAATTCACGATTTACGATGAAATCAACACGTAGAACAGTCACAGAGTCTGGATGAGAAGAATCCATACTGCAGACCTGGCGCGAAAAATCGACGCCAAAAAGGGGAAGGCTAATCAAGACCGGTCCTCAACCAACATAGGAGCATAGCAAGGCCAATTATTATATGGAGGCCAGAAAGAAGGCATGTTTTCCCCGATGCCAGGTAAAAAAATGGTTAAAATTACTTGTGTTAAAAGTGTTTTTGGTGACAAAAGAGCAGTTACATTTATCAGATTTTATTAAGGAAAGGTCCGCGTCACTTGATGTTGGCGATAAATTTGGGAAATAATTGTTTGCGACTTACGAAAGAATTTGATGGATTTATCATGAAGTCGAGTTACGTTGAATTTTTCCTGAATTCAGTATCCTACTTTTCGTTTCTTTCTCCGTGTTACTTTGTTCCTTTTTTCAGCTCTCTCTCTCTCTGACTCTCTCTGTTCCCTACCCTCTTTCCTTGCTTCCTTTGCTGTTCTATCTTGAGTTGCCGATCTTCGTTTGATGAGTGGAGGTTGCGCTTCTTGTTTTGTCTTGACAAAGATGGCTGTTTCTCGTCTTGGAAACCAGTCACTACTATGAATTTTATGTTTAATGCTGCTTAAAGCAAACTCTTGGTTTTATTACATCAGCAGCAGTTTAAACTCTCCAAATAATACGATAATCCACACAGTATTTTAATGCAGCATTTGAATGTCACTATTAATTTCAACATTCATATTTATCCCTAATACAAACTGACTGCAGCTATACAGTGATGCATTGCACTGCCCCTTTCTATCATCTGGATCAGTAACGAAATATTCTTCTGAATCTTTTCTCGCAGACTAATCATCCATAAATATTCTTACATGAGATGGAAATGCTCAATATTTGCGTCAAATATGGAATTTGTTTGTATAACCTCTAGAAATATCCGCTCTCTCGGGTTAAGATAGTTGTCAAATATAATATTAGTAGAAGGAATAAAATAAGATGCCGCTTCTTCGAAATGTGATATTCCGTGTTTTGGTTCATAGAATGTTCTTGGAAAACGTAGAAATTCGCTCATTTAAGATGATTTTCAATTTCGATCCTTATCATTTTTATAGGCGTATTATTAATTTTTCCCAGCCATACAGACTTCGTTCATTTTATGTTTTTTAAATAATATGTCCGCTTAAATCGCAACGATCCCTTTACTATTGCTTGTAAAATCATGTTCGGGTACACGAAACAGTCAAACCTATGGCCTCTATAATATATATGCAGGATTAGACCAACTAGGTTTAACCCAGTATTGGATGGGAGGCGGGGAAGTACTAATCTGTCACCCAGCAAGAACACAACCAGGGGAGCGAGATCAGTAGAATCATTCATCGGACAAGGGTCGAAGATGATCCCGTTAAACTCGATCCCAGTCGCTGACTCGTTTAGTTTCAGGACATGAATAGGCACAGTCCGTTCCCGTCAACTGGAAGAATCCGAGTCACAGACAGCCTGGCGGAGGGCGCGAAAGTCATGTTCCTCCGATTAATTTGCCCCCAGTTAAGGGATCAGAGCAATAGAGTTAAGATCCATACACCACCTTTAAGGTAGGCCGTCCCGAGGATGACATATAAATACAAGTTCAAGCAACCCTCCGTGGCGACCTGGGGGTTTACGCCACTACGAGGGAGGGAAGTAGGTTGATTATCCGGTACCCAGCGAGATCACTGCCAGGGGAGCGAGAATCGACGGAACCATTCACCGGGCAACGTGAGAAGATTTCCACAGAGACTTGACCCCAATCGCCGACGGGTTTAGTATCAGGCCACAAAGACACTACTCTCCTCCCCACCACGTATCTGCTTTAAGAACCTCAAGCGTAAGCACATGGGCCTCTCCACAAATTGATTTACCTAACAGGTCAGGAGAAATATAGGTATAAGGAGCAAAGATCCGTACACCACCCTCTTGGAGTGGGGCTCATGAGGGAGACCTATATGTACAGGCTGACGCAACAGCCATTTTGACTCCAACCGGTCCAGTCAGTTATCGTCTGCCTGTGCTATTTCAATACCACGTGCATTTTGCATAGCTGATATTTAATTCGCAATTTGACTGTAAAATAAGGGCTTATGATTTTTTTAAAAAAATGTACCAAGCATTCAAGAAAATAGTCTAGCATGTGTTAATTTCCTCGAGTTCCCGATAACAGGACGAGAAAGAAACCCCGTTTGCACTGCGTACAGATATCGCTTGAACTGGGAGTCAAGGTGACTGTTGTTACGCCAGCCTGTATATTTAGCACTCTTGGTTTAACGACAGAGATTCATCAAATAAAACATTATTCGCTAAAATACTCTTCTATGGAAAATTAGTTTTGAGTAAAAATTATTCTACCCATACGCTTATTTGTTGTTTGGATACACAGAAAAATAATTTAAAGTGGGGAATAGGCATACATCCATTATATGAAACCGACTTTATAAAGCATTTGATTCAATAATGTTTTATCCGATTCTTCTATGTTGGCAACGTTTCAATCTGCTTCGACTGTATATGTACGAGGGTACATATACGTACATGTATACATTTTGGCTGTATATTCACCAGATTTTTTCTAGGTACATAAGAGACAGATGTGCTTATAAGTTTCCAATGGAGATATCTTCCTGGAGATTTTTTTAGAAAAAATAATTGTATCTACAGTACATGGTGTGATTTAAATTGGAACCATCGGTATCCATGAAACGGCTTTGCCTTAATTTGAAATCCTCAGCAATGAGTAATCATTAACTTCTCTGAAAGAAATAAGTAAGATAGTATTTATTTCTACAAAGATCTTCAAATTGATAATTTTTACTTTTTTATAAGTATAGAGAAAGTATAGTTTTCACGATAATATTCCGATAATTTTTTGAGATATTGATGCCAATATGTATTATGGTTTAGGACCTCTCGAATACGTTTAGACTATTTTTAGAGCGATGTTCGACTGTTTGTCTATCTTTGGTGGATTTTTGTATACACAATAGCTGCCACAAATATTAATTAACTTTCATAAAACTTTATATTCAGATTCCAAAAATTATTGAAAAATCTAGAATTAGATTAGAACTAGACATAATTTTTTAAATTTGAGTGAAAATTTCTAAATTTATTCGAAATTATATATTTTCTTAGCATGGTGGCGGGGGAAAATGTTTGACATAATCATGGATAACAACAGTTGTTTCTGGCTGAATGATCACAAAACATAATAGTTCCAATCGCTGTGGTGCAAAATAGCCGTATTACAAATTTTAGTTACGTGACGCCATTAGTCTCTGTAGTGGGGGGGGGATAAGTTGGAAAACTTCCAAGTCCTTGAGTAACAGGCTATATTTATGATCATTTGGACTAACAATACAAATTTTTCAAAAAAAAATTACAATTACGTAAAAATGGATTCTGGTATGAAGAAATCGATCGATTAGATCCACACTTCAGTTAGTATCACAGGAAATGCATATGATATATATTTCTAATAAGTTCTAATAAGATCCAAAACATCAAATTATATAGTCCAACAATAAAGACAGCTACACTAAAATTGGGATTCCATTTTTAAAAACATGCCCTATTTGATAGGTTACCACATCGGCACCTATTCAACAGATTCCATTTTACAAGAATAAAATACAGAAACCCTCGTTCCAAATTCAGTCTAAACTCAACTCTCTCTTCGCAGATGAAGTCCTTACTGTTCTAATTTCAACACAAGTAGTCACAATTTACTTGTGATTATTGATTTTATGAAAATAGGTCGAACCAATTTAAAAATATAATCCAATGGATATAAAAAGTAAACCCATAAGAACGGAGGAACAAATCACATGACACCAATTAGTAAAATATAAAATACTCTTACACAGACGAACATTCAGACCCTCTAAACAATTACAATTTGTGTCGGTCAGTACAAAGCAACCGTAGTTCCAACCAATAACTGAATCCTGCATTTCACGATTAAAACAATAATTAGATCTATCCTTTTGACATAACCCACCGTACTCCAATAGTCAAGGTATTTAAAACACAAGAGGGCTTGGTTACAGACTTGAAAGATTTTATATATAGGCAAACCAGTTGTATATTAGGACTTTAGTGCTTTGAAATCTAAATATAGCTCAATTACCCCAGAAAGTTCTTAAAACAGACATTTTCCTTAAGAGTATGCTTATCTCTGTGTTTTAATTATATCCTTTCCGTATGGTGTAATCTCTGTTTCTTTTATTAATTATATTCATTCCAAGTGATACAATCACAAAACAATTACAAAATTGTTCAATGAAAGTGTATATTCAGGTATTATTTAACAAAGTACCAGTTAAAGGTTGATTGATTACACCATTTTCATTTACCAAGCACAAATTTTGATACTGGGATTGTTCTCGTATTAAAACTTCACTGAAAACTATTACAAATTATTCAATTCTAAAGCATAAATACCTTTAAAACAGTGTAACATGCTTACATTTCACAACATATCTAAATGTTAATCACAAGACTTTTCCAACATTCATTTTCTTGAGAGAAGTTAGAGAGGATATGCGTTAAATCTTTCGAAAGCTGAGCATTTGCATTTTATCAGTAATACCCACATTCATCATGCTTATTCCTGTCATAACCTCACCACCAACAACATGCAGCGATATCTTGTCCCTTCTCCTTTCTAGTACTCCCTTTCTGCTCGGACCTGTTATCGAAAGACCCTTCTGATCTTTTATAGCTATCTTTCCTTCCAGAAGTGTTCCTCCCTTGATGAAAAGTGTCTAATATCTCCTTCAAGAGAAGGATTTGTTTGGATAACCGCAGAAAAGATGCTTTATTATGGGTTAAGTTGGGCTGTCAAGAATAATATGTATAAGCTGGCAAAATAAATGGATATATTCACGTATGGTGAAATAAAATGTGGAGTTTATTAAAATGGCAGGATTTTCTCATAGGAAGTGCGAGCAATATGTTTATTGATAGGTAAAATATACTGGGATTTTTGCGGTATAAAGTCTCTTATACGGAACCAAAATTACGAAAACAGTAATTTCCTGGTTTATGTGCGCCCGCTTAACGTAATTTTTTTCTACAATGCAGTTTAAATAGAGTTTATAATTTTTCGTACTCAAGTGAGATTTGAAAACTATTTAAAACATTAAGCATAACCAATAAGTTCAGTACTCTTTGTGCGAAGGATAAGAAACTTGAGCAACGTATAAAAGCACAGATAATGCAATAATATATATTTTGTTAGGCATTATGTTGAGCATTACACTTTTGATTCTCCACTTTTTTAACAATTTCATCTTACTAGGCGAACCACTACAAATCAACCAATTTGGTTTTCTAATGTCTGTAAAAATAAAAACTCTATGGTGCAATTGAAAAACTGTGTAATTGGCAAAGAAATTTCAGAACAATTCAAGTAGTTTTTTGCGTATGAGCTGCATTACTTCTGCTTTAAAAAAATTTCTGGTCAATGTTATTAACTTTATATGCTAATCCAACTGTTCTGTTTCATTTTGTCTTTTCTTTGAATATCGTTAATTTTGTTTGTTTCATTTAATGATTTTTCAGAAATTTAAATTTTTATTCGGGTTTTACTTGATTCTAAATTGCTAATCATTTCCAAATTTAAATTGTAGGTACCTGTCATTCACTACACTATTTTGACTTTTCCCCAAATTTTATTTTGATGTACCGCATGAAACTTCATGTGTATGTATATTATCAATGTATGTCTGTGTATGTCTATGTGTATTGCATAGTTGTTAACTCTGTATGGCTGAAAATCTGTAGATATGTAGTCGCAGAAACTGTATATCCACTAAATGTATCAAAATATTAAAAAAAAATAACTAATAAACCAAAATATAAAAAAAATCAAATTTTTCAATTTAATGTGCAATGATTACAGGATGGAGATGGATGGTAAAAAAGAGAAAGATGAAAATAAAATAGGCATTTCCCGTAACTTTCCGGATCTTTTCCGTAGTCCTTACATTGTTTAGAAATCCGCAATGGTTGACATCTTTGAAACAACTAAGTGGAAAATAATTTTATATTTAAACGAAATACATCGGGAATCGCGTACAAATGAAGTTTTTAACTCTACTGATGCAAAGCTCTTCATTTCATTAATAAAATATCTGAAAAATATTTTCTTTTATATATAGCATTAAATAGTTATCAAAATTGTAGACGATGTAAATAGATTGTAAAAGTAGGACAAAAATAATCATTGATCATCTATCTCTCTTCTGACGCGTTTGAAAATGCCGATTTCGCTGTCGCGGAAAAACAAATTTGCCAGATGAAAGAACGGGAAAACTTCGATCTCAAAATTGCAACATTTTCGGAACTTTCTCTGACCGATTTTGGGATTTCTTGAACCTGGAGACATTCTGACAAAATATTGGGGATTTTTTATAGTGGAATCGGAAAAAATAGGTACTTCTGATTTCTGGACTAAAAATCGGAAGAAATAGGTTTCCGATCGGAAAATCTTAAAGATGCTTGAAAATCGGAAACTTTACGGTTAAATCGGAAGGATTGGCAGGTATGGCTATTGTTATATCTGTGTTTTTTTCCCGGCCGTCCGTTGCAGCTGCTTTAGATCCTTTGGTTCAGCTAGATGGCCTGGGTAATAAAAAAAATAAGCATAGAACTGCGTAAATCCAACCTTCTTTAATTCTGAGAGGTTGGTGGTAAGGAAAATATGGTTCAGTCTCTGTCGATGCATCACCCACTGGGATTCAGCCTGAATTGGGCTGCACTTTCCGACTGTCCAAACAGATACCTTACAACCTCAGGTAGGTCGGACATAACCTTGGGTCGGACGGTCTGGGTTGAAGAAGAAGAAGAAATGTTTTTATTTTTTTTTTCTATACTCACTCAAGGTACATACTTTCGATTAATGTGCAGTTTTCCCCATTGAAATGATCACATTATTTCTCAGGTGCAACTATAATTCCAATATTTATTTCCAGTAAAATGAGGAGTGAAAATTCCTATCAATAAATAATAGGTGCATTTTCAGTGGCTTATGGATATATTATTCATATCGGTATTGCGGGAGTCGTGATATCTCACCGTGCCGTGCTATTAACTACCAGCTAACAAGCCAATAAACAAACTAATCTGGTTAATACTAGTTTCACTTACATTCTTTGGATTAGTTAAAATATTTTTATACCAGAGAAAATTGTTTGAATAGGTTTTGGATCAGACATTTTGGATTTCATTGGTTTAACAGCATGGAAAAGCAATTTACAGCTAAGTTTTTGTAGGATCCACTACAGCTATGGAAGAAAATATTATCGATACAGTAGCTCAATTGATGGAGCGTCGTCTGAGCAAACATAAATTCATAATTTGAATTCAAGTTGCTACATGAGTTCTTCACAGTGACGCACGAGCAACTTAACCATGTATTTTGTATCAGATGGACCCCCGTGTTTGTAGAGTCAACCTCAATGATAAGAGCTTGCAATTTCGTCCCAGTAGCTCAGCGGTAGAGCATCGGCTGGCCAGTTCGGAGACCTAGGGTTCGATTTACGGTTGGGGCAACAAGACTCTTTACAATGCTTCTCGAGTAGTGATTGCGTGAGTAGTGGGCTCTTAAGTAGAGTGGTTTTGAGTAGAGGGTTCTTGGAATGAAAGAAGGGTTCATGAGTAGACGTTGAAGAATTCTCGTAGTAAATGGACAGAAACCCCATTCGATACAACGATGACTAGGACGAGTCTAGTATTCAGCAATACGGGGCAATATCAGCAATATATATACAATATTAGCAACACGGGGCGAAGTAACAGAATGCCGGGGTAAGCATATAAGCTTTGTAAATGTGTATCCATATAAACATTATCACCAGCCTAGTATAATGTAGTAATTAGTAGATTTGTAAATTATTCTGGGCATGTGCAGTAACAATTAGTATATATGTTGTCAGTTGCTTTAAATATTTGTTGTAATTTCTGTGAAGTCCCTAATACACTGAATTTGATTTAAAACAGTACCATCCTGTGATTTTGCTCTGGACCAAAAGATCGAAATATAGTATTCTAAGTTTGAGTTAAGCCACTTTTGACAGATTAAAAAAAGTCCTCTACAAAGGCATGTAACATGCGGAGTACGATCACGTTAAACATGTGGGTCCGTAAGTCCTTCCGAGAGGTTGGTGGTAGGGGAAGGAGGGTACGGTCCCTGTGGATGCCTCCCCCACTGGGTTCCGGTCTAAATTGGGTGGCACTTCCCGGCCGTCCATACAGTTACCTTACACCTTTCTGGTAGGTCGGACGGTCTGGGTCTCAACAACAACAACAAAGGCATGTAAAAAGGATAATGAGACATATAAACTTTACAAGGTCTGGCGTCAACCGATATTTTTCCAAGGTTTATACGATTTATATGAGCTTATTCCACTTAATAAAAGATGTCAGGAACAAGATGCTAGCCGATATGAAAAACAGAAGAGGTATGAAAAGGTTATTCTGAAACAGGAAGAAGGATAATGTAAAGTCAATTGCAACTATAGAAGAAACAATTTTCGTCCAAGAAGCTTAATAGATTAATAGATAAAGTGTCGTCTGAAAAGCCTAAGATTTATGGTTCTATAATCTCGGTTGGGACATGAGATTTTACTTCTCACAGTATTTCTTGAAAATACTAGAAAAGTCCTGGATTTTAATTTTTATTTTCAATGCCATTACAAGTACAGGAATTTGTAAAAGATCTTTGAAAATCCTTGAATTTTTTTTTCCGGTTTCGAAGATTCGACTCAAAATCATTTTCCACCATATATCCTATTTTGCCCGAAAATTTAGTAACTCATGTGTATTCGCAAACTGGTTGGTTAAAAATTCAACAAAAAAAACCTTTCATTCAATCATTTCATATATTTAGCATTAAACATTTACATACAATACTTCAGTTTACGTACTTTTGCTATATCGTATCTTTGAATAACGGAACTTCGAATTTTATAATCTGAATGAAATTGCAGTCCTCGGAAAAAAATATTATGCTCTTGCAAACGGATTGATTTTTTTTATGAGAAAGACTTCGATTTATCTTATGTAATAATCCAGGAAAATGATATGCCTCGTAAATATTCTAATATCTGGCCTTTGCCTTTTAATTCTTTCTTCTGTTCCTAATTATGTAATAATATATCTGTGGTTGTCATTGCCATTTTATTCGGCAGGGTACAATTTATATAGTTTTAGAAGAAATATTTTTAGTTGCCCGGGATACTACTGATATAAAAAATGTGGTACAAAATATAAAATATTTCAAATAAAATAATAAATTCAATTAATCTTACAGATGAGTCAAAAATGTTTGTAAATTGGGTGAGCCGCTTTCGAATTATATGGGGATAATAGAGAAAAACAAAGCAGCCCTCTTGTTCTGTGGATATATGAAGGAGGATAAAACGTATATTAAAATATCCCTTGATACTATTTCTGGATGTATTGAAGTTGGAGGAGCATATTGGAATTTTCCCTTTTATAAATTCAAGCGATACAAATTCAGAACAAGTATTAGCCTTAAATCTGTTTTTCATCAAGACAAAACGTAACAGGTTCATAAGTTTCATTATGTCTCACTTCGTTGTAAGGTGATGCATGTTAAATCAGAATATTCCCTTGGTTCAGCCTCATTGCTTGAAAAAAATTCATCCAAATAAATCACGTTGTTCAAGAGAATCGTGTATTGGAATTTTTTGTTTTATATATTAGATAGTGACGTACTAGTTATTTTTATGAACCTGGTTATATAAGGATAGATTGCAATTGTGCACACTTTTTATATTCGACCTAGTAAAATTTATATAATTATTTATTCATTAAAAAAATACAAATTACAGATTAATGTCCCAATACCAGCTTGAAAGGTAAAATATAAAATATTTAGTGCACATTTTAGATGCACAAACTGATGAATGAAAAACATCAAGATCACCAGAAAGGTTATTGTAAAGTTTATAAAAGTTATATGTGGTATAGTAACATACAATATTAGTGTCAAAATTCCTTTCAATAAATAGATCTAGTTGAGTTTTGAAAAACATGAAACCTGATCTCATTAAATGCAGAGATACAATCAATTTTGATCAAATCTCTAAGATATTACAATAAAACATATTTAGAAGTAAGGAAGCAATGTTATAGTTAGTACCTGTTGTCTTATAATTAAAATATACCGAAAATTTTTATTTTGTACAATTTCAATAATACTGGTAAGAACTTGGTTAAAAAGCCTCCATATAATGGACGTGTATATACACCTTGATCTAACCAAGGCAATGAAAAGTACAATAAAAGTGTCAACCTTTGCAAAATCTGGAATAATCCTTTTTATGTAAGTTTCTTACAAGAATTAGCACACATCATATCTGTCATATTAGTCAAAAAGGAGAAAGCATAAATATAAATAACACCAAGATCGGTGACAGAAAAGATCCCATCTAAAACAGAATAGCCAATACCTTTTATGTAAATAAGTTTTTTATAAGATTTATCACGCATCCTATCTGCAATATGAGACGAAAACAAGAAAGCAGAAGTATAAATAACACCAAGATCAGTAACAGAGAACGTCCTATCTAAAGCAGAGTTGCCAATATTATAAGAAAGTAAAATCGGTACTCTTCTACTAGTAAAAAAGCAACACTACATTTTCTAATATTGAGATAAAGACGGTTAACAGTGTTCTTCAATGTTCTTGTATTAAGCTTTTACAGACATCGTAGAGAAAGGAAATATATAAAATATTACTACAAATATTTTCTAAAATATTTTCAAAGAACAATCCTACCATGTATAATACATCGAAGTGTTAACTAATATATTCTTTTAACTTTCTGAATTTAGACATTTAGGCAATACGAGAAATATCTACGTTAAACCTTCCATAAACTCGCTATTTGCATTTTATCTCTAATCTCCACATTCATCATCTTTACTCTTGTCATAAACACGTCTTTGCAAACATGGAAGCGATTCCATGCTCGGTTACCTTGTTCATCACTCCTTTTCTATGTAGACCTGCAAATTGAAAGTCTTATCTGGGGGTGATTTGATACAGTCGAATTACTTAATAGAATATCTGCAATTAAGCGGGTTATCTGCACTGTCCGACTATGTGTGTGTGCCTAGGGATTTAAAACGCAAGTATTGAGTGTAGAAAATAGAGAATTGTCTTAAATGGGGGGTTTAGCTCTTTTAATGAGATTTATGTGCATGGAAATTTAAAATAAAGAATCTGATGTGAGCAACACATGACTTTCCTTATATAATGCAATGAATTTACTGCATTTACAGTAAAAAATAGGTTTTTCTTATAGTAGATACTTATATTCTCTCCAAGATATTGAATTTTCGAGAATTAGTTGTCATCTTCATTGATTTAGCGTCATTAGTATCCATTTGGTGAGATTTTTATTAATTTGACAACATTCCGCCAAATCCATCGCCAAAATACCGCCAAGCTTTATGGACGGATAAATAAGCTATTCTTATAGCAGATAAATGACTATTGGCGTTTAAATACAAAAGTATTACTCAAAGTATCTTTTCTCATGAATGAAATGAGTTAGATCCACGAGAATGATGTCACTCAATTTATCGCATGATATTTGATATGAAAAGTGAACATGTTTCTTAACAGTTAATATTTTTTTTAATTTATGGGATTTTTTGATAAATTTATTTGAAAAATGTGCAATATCTCGAGAACTGTTTATGTTAGCGTTCTAAAATTTATGTCAATCGTTTTCTAAGGAAAAAATACATAAGAAATGTTAATTTGCGTAACTTTATTAAAGGTTTCGATTTTTTGATGATTTTTTCAAAATTTCACTCGAAAATCCAGGAGGGTTCTGAACATTCGATTACGTTTAAAAACAATAGGGTTCCAGTAATTACGAATTGTGATTTTTGTACCAAATTTCATTCGAATCGCTCCATTCGTTCGTGAGATATCGTCTCCACAGACTCACTGACACACACACACGCACCACCTTAAAAATGTTTGATTCGTGATCAGGGATGCTTGAAACGTGCTCTTTCGTCGAAAACCCGAATTCGAATTTTCGACCCCGTCATCATACTTTCCTTATACATTATATATATAAGGAAAGTAATAATAGATTATCCATTGTGTGAAAAAAGCGCCCCAAACTTATAACACTTGACTCGGATTAGAGGCGAGAAATCTCAATTATCGTTATCAACAAACTCATAGATTGAGTTACAGCTATTGATAAAAGGCGGGCTGAGAGAAAGATTGACATTTCTTCATCTCTAAATCGTATAGTTATATGGTAAAATCAGATATGTGAGGCATATTTCATTACTAATAATAATATGTCAAAATATCATATGATTGAATAAAAATGAGTCAGTGGTTTGTTTATTCGATAGATATTTATTCTTAATTTTATTTTAATGGATTCGTTTGAGACATATGCTAAGTGAGAATAATTTTACTGTACCTATTTTGCTTTAATTTCAGTAATCATTAACCGGGGATGGCCAAATTGGGAAATCATTAGCAAAGGTCGGCCAATTTAAGTAATAGTCAGCCGAGGATGGCGCTATAAACGTAAATACAAGGGTTAAGACCAGACAAAGTCCGTAAAATAGCTCATATATGTGAATGAATATATATGTTATGAATAGTAAATGTTCCCATTCAATTTTAGGATTATGTACTATGGGTAGGCAGTAAATTGTATTGGGAGAGATAAAACAATTTTATTTTAGTTTTGTTCTGTTTGCTAAAGCAACTAAAAGAAACGGGTCTTTTCTGTGCTACTATCGTTAGCCTTCCCCGAGTCATTAACCGCTTACTAAGTTCATTAGTCTTAGATCTGATTTTCTCTCTTTAGCATAATGTAGTCTTACTGCATTACTGCTTTGAGAAGAAAAGTATATACACCGCAATTTTCGAACATATTCGTCTGTCGGAACGAATAAATTTTTGAAAAAGCTATAAAATCAAAATATTTTAATAAATACATATTTCTTACGTAAATATTTATTAGAAAACGAATGACATAACATGTAGAACGCAAGCATGGAACGTTCTCGAGATGTTGCACAGTTTGAATTACATTTATAACAAAAATTCCATAAAAGTAAAACACTTTTAAACAGCATTTAATATGCTTACTTTCTATGTGCAAAATTATGTAACAAATCTATTAGCATCATTCTGATGTATCCAGTTCATTCCCTTTGCTAGAAAAGTTACTTTTCGTAACATTTTTGCATTTTTAATACCAAAAACATTGTGATGTGAGTCTTGTATACCTTTATTTCGTTGTGAATGAAGTAAACTAATTGTATTATGTATGGAAAGTCATGTGCTGCCTGCAATTATTTTTTTTCTTTAAAAGAACAGGTGTTATTATCGGATTATACACGGTAATTCCTTATTTGTTCATCTATTATTTGCAATTTACTGCTCTTCTTTCCTTTTCTTCTGTCACTCTTCTTTCCTTTTCTTCTGTGATTTTTTACTCACTCAATCCATCTTACAGGTAAAATCGCCTTTTTTTAACCTCACTATGCAATACAGTGTTGTCTCTGAGGGCATGTTGGCTGTCAAGTAGACGAGGTAAATAGAAAGGGATTGCGTTTGTTGGTTATAAACTACGGAGTGAACTCTTTCCTGTTACATGTTTTCGGAGGAAAGGTTGGCTGTCATGTTACCAAGTAATTACATTTTTTTTCCATATGAACTATATCTCAATAGGTTTGACAGATCTGTTCAGATTTTAAGAGAAATACATTGAATTACGAAATCAAAAAATCTGATGTGGGCAGCACGTGACTTTCCTTATATAATGCAATGAATTTACTACTTTTGCAGTTAAAAAAATGTTATTCTTATAGTAGATACTTGTATCCTTTCCAAGATATTGAATTTTCTTCAATGAGTCGTCATTTTCATTGATTTACCGTCATTTTTATCCATTTGGTGAGATTTTCGTTAACTTGGAAACATTTAAGAATGTCGCCAATTTGGCGACATTCCACTAAATCCGTCGCCCAAATCTCGCCAAGCGTTATGGACCAAGGAAATAAGCTATTCTTACAGAGGATAAATGACTATTGGCGTTCAAATACAAAGCACTACTCAAAGTATCTTTTCTGGTGAATGGAACGAGTTAGATCCACGCGAATGATGTCACCATATTTATCGCATGATATTACATATGAAAAGTGAACATGTTTCTTAACAGTTAATATTTTAATTTTAATTTGAGATTTTTTGATAAATTTATTTGAAAAATGTGCAGTATCTCGACTACGGTTCATACTAGCGTCCCACAGTTTATGTCAATCTTAAAGGTTTTGATTTTTTGATGATTTTTTTCAAAATTTCACTCAAAAATTTAGGGGGGCTCTGAACATTCGATTGTGTTTTAAAACAATAGGCTTCCAGTATTCACGGATTGTGATTTTTGTATCAAATTTCATTCGAATCACTCCATTCGTTCGTGAGATATCGTCTCCACAGGCTCACTGACATACGCACAAACACACACACATTCCTTCACACATACCAGAGAGATCATTTCAAAAATGTTTGACTCGTAATCAGGGATGCTTGAAACGTGCTCTCCCGTCGAAATCTCGAATTCGAATTTTCGACCTCGTCACAATACTTTCATTATACATTATGTATATAAGGAAAGTAAAAATGGAAACACGACCGTAGTAAAAGCATAAACAATTAAGTAAATTGTATAGAAACTGTTACTTATATTGTAAAGGACAGTGTTGTCCCCACGTACACGAACCATTGTAATTTGCACTGTCCCGGCAACGCCTTTCCAATTGAGCTACTACCACGAAATTGCTAGCTCCTATCGTTGAAGTGGATACTTCATTTCCCCCTCTCAACTGTCAGAGTGACAACCATCTTGACAATTCGGCATACCACCTCCATCCTGCAAAACCATTTATATAGGGCATATAAAAACGGAGCAAAGCGAGCTACAGAAAAGAAAGTTCGAAGAATGAGTGTACTGCCAATATTTCACGTTAATAAATATAATATGAAAAATAATATAGCATTGAATTGTTAATATATAAACTCTCGCAAATGTGGCTTGAATAAAATTATGCTTAACTAATTTTTCACCGCATTTTGATTAATCAATTAATTATAATTTCATTCACGCTACACCTTCGAACACATTTCAGTCAAGAGTGTAATTTCAGAACTTAAATACTACACTTCGTTGCAGCTTATATTATCTTAAACAGTTAGCCAATAACGTCTAATAGTGGGGGAGCATGCTCTTCAAAATCATTCACATGTAACTTTGGCTTTCATCTAAGTTTTAAATAAATAGCATCTTGATTTATTGCATTTCAAATGCAAACCGAACTTCAAGCGTGCCTCGGAATATTAGAGTTTGATGAGTTTGTATGACATGTTCTAATTCATTTCGACAATAGTAATCGAAAGGGCTCCGAGAATCTTATGAAATAAAGGAGGGTGTGTGTGTGAAGATGTGTGTGCGTGTGTGATGGTGTGTGTGTGTGTGATGGTGTGTGTGTGTGAATGTGTGTGTTTGTAATGGTGTGTGTGTGTGTGAATGTGTGTGTGTGTGTGTGAATGTGTATGTGTGTGATGGTGTGTATGAAGGTGTGAGTGTGTGTGTGTGAAGTTGATTTCAGTTGATTTGATAACATTTTCCAAAAGTCGGCAAGTTGACGAAATTTAGCCAAATTTGTCAATCAGCTAGACAAACAGACTGGGATAAGGATTTCTCGTACAATGAAAAGGATGTAGAAGTCATAACCTCCATTGGAAGAAAATGTGCGATAACTTTTTATTGTGTTAATAATAGACAAGAAAGATCAATCATGCTTAAAGAATTGATTATGAAACACTTTCCAACTTCAATGCAATTTTATTTAAACATGTCCAAAATGCAATGCATTCCTCAGTAATATTTTTAAACTTATCACAATACTACATTAATTTATTATATTTGAAAATTTAAACCTTCATCGAAAAAAATGAACTTCATTCAAATGACGGCATTGACATATAAATTGCCTGGTTTAAACATCTCTAAAATGCGATACATTCCTCGGAAATATTTTTAAAACTATCATAATACTGTCATAGCGGGTTCCGTGGGCTTCTAAAGTCACAACGGATACCGGCCAGACACGGCAGACCGAGAGTCTATATCTCACCAAATTTGTAACCCAGGTTCGAAACACTCCTCCCGTCAATTGGAAGAATTCCAATTGATGACCTGTGAAGGAAAACCCAACAAATACCAAAGAAATTACCTTTACCTTCCAGATTCCTTCAGAAGCTGAAAACACATAAATTCAATACAATTTCAACTCAAATAAGAACACATAATTTCGTTTAACTTCGAGTTTATTTAAATGCCAAAAGTTAAGGAGTTATCACAGAAAATACAAATGCTGATTCATATTCAGCTATTAAACCACTGGACCACACTTCAACTAAAAATCATCGGCTCTTTGCCGGAACTTAATATTAATTCTATAAATCAAGTAATTTCACATAAATTTCATATATTCCAATGTAGCAAAATAAAGGTATGGTCAGAGAGAATGCACACACACGGGGAACGTTAAAGGCTTAAGTATTAACTGTATTTCAAAACAGTATTAATTCCATTTAAATTACTATAGCTTAGATAATGCTTCATTATGAAGAAGGAGACTGCAGGTAAAATATATATAAATTGATGTTGGCAGCAGATCTTAGGGGAGAAGAGTTCTGCAGTGGTCGATGCACAAGTCCAGTCAACAGCCCAACGGCTCGTCTAAATATTTCAAGTCTTACCTCAAGATATTCTTGGAAGGACTCATGGCAGATAAGAGCACAGGCATCCACTGGTAATTTCCCTCGGGGCCAACATAGCCCCGTTCCAGCAGGAACGGTTGAACCGCAGTTTCCGGTATGGTACCGGATCAGGTCAGCCAAGGGAACAGCTTCATATTTGCTCCCTCTGGTCCCGGTACTCGACCAAGTAAATTAAGGCATCATCTCCAACGTTCACACGGCGGTCGACGGTCGGCGAGGGCAAGGCATCGTCAGATCTCGGCAGTGGCGACGGTAACAGCAGTGGCGTCTCCCCCGACCCCCACAACACGGTGACTCAACCTGAGGGCTAAGTCCCGCGTCGACGTGAGTTCGAAGATGTTTTTCCAGGGAGAGCCCAGAGTTACAATTCACACAGCTTATATACATTCCAGATGGATCCAGGAGCCGTCCAATAGAAAATGACATGGGCTCACATCATCTCCTATCCACCAATCGAAAATTACTTCCAATTCAAAATCATCCACAGTTCCGCCCAACAACGAAAGATTCCAAAGGCACGCGTATCTGCCGCGTGACAACAAGAAGACATCTGTCTCCGCCAGCAAGCCAGACTAACAGGCGTCGTTCCCCGAGTGTGTAAGAATTATTATAGAATAAAAATGGCCACAGTTCTGCACAGAATCAGACACATTACGATAATAAAATATACAATGACATGAGGGTTCCAGAACACAGATTAATTAAATAAAAGTTTAAAAGGTACAGAAGTTATGCAATTTACAAAGGAGTGACGAATGCCGTCACGACAATACTACGATAATTTTTTATATTTGAAAACTTCATCGAAAACAACTGAAATTAATTCAAATGACGTCATAGAAAAAATAACACGCCTGGCTCTCTCTATAAAAACAGCATTTCATTCATAACATTTTCACATTCATGTCATTCATCACAATATTATAATAATTTATTTTATTTAAAAACTTAAGACATTTGAGCTACCAGTAAATAAACTCTATGCTTAAAACTTGATAAAAAAAAATCGTCTTTCTCTCTGTAAAATCAATGAATATTTCTTTCATATCAGCTATGCAGACTCCATGAGCTAAATAATTTTGCGTTAAGGAATTGCAGCAATTTCTATATAACTCATTCTACATATTTTGCTGTTTACATTTCACATAAGTGAAAATAGGCTTCGTTGTAGAAATAATCAAATTTGGATGAGCATTTAAACTCAAATATATTGTAATTGCGTTGTTTCAGTATGTAGATGCACAGAATTTAAGCAAAAATAAAGTGGTTTTAGAACGGATACAATACTCAATATGAATTAAAAAAAACTTTAAGAATCACGATTTTGAGACAAGATGAATGCCATATTTCATTTTGAAGTGGATCACGTGATCTTTTCATATCATGGTCACGTGATCGCTTCATATATGAGGTGTAATTATTATTTTAATTTTCATTTAAAAAATTACTGAATATATGTTGCTGATTTTTTTTTTATATATTTTATGGGATAATTTGAATATTTCCTAAAATTTTCGAAGCAATTTGTGAATTTTAAATCCGCTTAAAAATTGTTTGAAAAATTAGGTCCCATAGGGTTCAATGTATTTCATTTTTTCAACTCGGGTTCAATCCAAAACTAATTGGGTGACACTATCCATTTATATTCCCATAGGTCCTACAGACCGTCTGAACAACATACTAAAATTTCATTTTGATTAAGTCATTTTTACGCAGTTATCGTGCTAACGGACATACGGACAGACAGACAGAAAGAATGAACAAAGTCATAAACACTTTTCAATTTTGCTGTAAAGTGTTAAAAACGATCTTCAGCACTATAACCCCACATTCGGCCATACCCTCTTTCTGAGATCTTTGTAAAGCCCTATTACTTGCCCGAAGTAAAAAAAAAACAACTATTTTTCAAAATCAAACAGAAAAATACAGAAAATAGAAAATGAGCAAAAATGACGCTAAATATACAAAAATGACGATAAATTAATAAATCAATTATCATCGTTTAATATATGGGCTATACTCTATTGCTTAGCAGACGCTACCAATATTTTCAATTATCAGATCAAATTTGTGAGAAACATAAATTAATTTAACACTTCGAAATAATTTTACATGTTGTCGTCCAGAAAAGCACACAATGTTAGTGTACTTTTTAAAGTTAAAAACATTGCAGGTATTATCTATTACGTGATGAAAAAAGCTGACTATCTTGAAACCGGTGCATTGATGCCAGTATCTACAATGAGAGCGCGGTCCCACAAAAATACCAGATAGTTCTATATTTTTATATACTAATGCATCTATTAAATACATAATATTTCATAGCAGTGAATATTATGTGTGTGAATTCGTTTATTAGTCATCGCGTTTGCCCTTCCCAGACATACATACACACATGTACACATACTTCATATTTTCAAAAGTGTTTTAAATGTATTCCAGAGGTCGTAAAATGTACCGTTTCATCAAATTTTCGAATTTAAAAATATCCGACTAAATAATAACTTCACAATAGTAAACATTGAATGTGTCCAAGTCGTGGTTTTTTTCCCTGGAAAACTAACAAATGTAAATTTGTGGAAATTGAAGCCGTCTTTATTTTTTTTTCACTGAGAGACAGTCTTATTGTAATTGTCGTTCCAAGAACAACCATTTGTACATCATTCTGAAAAGAGAAGTTTGAAATGCAGAGGTATAGAAAAGGTGTGACCTTAAACTGAGAACATAATCAACATATTAAATGATATTAATAATTAGAAACTACATTTTAGCTTCAGTTCCAATTAATCGATTCTTTAAATTACGTATTGGTAAATTTTGACCTCCGCTGAGAAATAATCTATATATTGAACTAAATTTTGGCCCCATGGCTTCTGTTCCAATCAATCGATTCTTAAATTTATAAAGACAAAATTAGGACTCCGATGAGAAATAGTCTACGAATTGCATACTATTTGATAATTAAAAATTAAAGTTCATCTCCATGATTTCAGTTCCAATCAATGGATTCCAAAAATTAAAATTAAAGTTTATAATCATGTTTCTCCATACTGTAATTGAAAGAAAAGTATTTTAATTTAAGTTACAATCATATTTTGCCATTCTTCAATATGAAAAATAATTTTTAATTAATATTAAGAATCGAACTTATTTATAGAGAAACCATATAGTCAGTGAATGTATAATGGGATTGTGCAGTCAAAACGGTGGAAATAGGTCCACATATTGTTCAGGAAACATGAGCCTATGCTGTGCTTTAAAAAATCGAAAGCACAGTCAGGGAAAGAAATGTGATGGACTCATCAGCTTTTTTTTCTACATAGATGTGCTGCTGCTGCAAAAAACAGAATGAAAGAAGGAATTGACATTGCTACAACAATTTATTCAAACAAACACAGGTTATTAATTTCACACAATGCAGTGTATGATTTTGTCTTTTCCCCAATAGAGATCGAGATATTGTTAGCCCTCATTCTACAATCTAGTGTAATACCAATCTTTCTCACAGGTGCATCCCCTATCTGAAGATAAAGCTATGCTACAAAAATGTATTAAAACAAATGCAAATTATTCGTTTCATAAAATTCAGTATGTGCTCTTAGTCTCTGCCATAGAGATCAATCAACTACTGGTAGCCCTCTTCTAGTCTTTGGGCGTACATCAACCCTTCCCCGCAGGTGCATCCTTTACTGTAACGCTTTAATGCAACGCATCCCTTTAAGGTAACGCTTTAATCCATTTAATGTAACGCTTTAATCCCTTTAATGTAACGCTTTAATCCCTTTAATGTAACTAACACTCTGTAGGTCACTAAATCAAAACAAAAATTCATTGCAAAAACTAACTTAAATGTCTGATCGGACAAAACGAGAGAGAGGAGATTAAATGAGGAGATTAAATTAAACATTTTATATACTATGTTGTACATTAGCGGTGGGAAATTTCACAAGCTAAACATGCCAACCTCAAGTCCGATGACACTAAAATGGGAAAAATTTGGGAAAATTGTAAAGGTGACAATATCAGAAATGGAACTTTTATGAAATACTAAATGTCATCAATTTTTAAGGGAGGTGTATTGTGAATATTATATCCCTATACCTGTGTAAAGACAGAGAAAGATTACCACATGTGACTGGGTTTAATTTATCATTTTACAAACACTCTTTATGGCAATTCCCCCCCAGTTACAAAATACAAAGACAGAAATATAAAATAAATCTCTTCCAAAAAGTTACGAAATCAAAAAAGGTTAAATCCAAGCTTCTGCATTACCTAAGCTCTCCTTTTAGTCCAAAGACACCAAAAGAACCGTAACAGTTCACATAACGACGCGTAGCCCATTTATAACGCAAAAGAATTTAAAGAAAAAAAAAAGAAAATTAAGAAAAAATATCAAGTCTATAGCTATCTTGGGGGGCTGATTTTCAGAACCTTGAAAATTGAGTTTTGTCATATCGCATCAAATTTTGGACATGAGTTGCGAGGCCACATGTGTAAAGCATTTGCCACATTGCTAAAACTATTTTCCAAATTTATTCGTCGAGAAACTTGTGTGATACAGTATATAGGGTGTCTCACAAAAAGTAAACAGTGGCAGATTTTTGTACCGTTGGTTGTAGACCTAAGTTTCAATTGCAAAAATGCTTTAAATAAGGTAAGAATTTATGAAATAGTAATTCAAAAGCGGTTCCATATATTTGTAAGTGGTTAAGCAAATTATCTTTTTATACAGCCCCTCCAACGAAAGAAATCAAATTATCTATAATGTATTTAGTAAACCTGAAAAACAAAATTTGGCTATAATACGATCCAATTTGACATAGTTATCAATTTATCACTCAACAAAATTTTCCTTAGGAAATAAGGGGATAACCACAAGTCAACTTCGGTTCCAAATTGTTACTAAAACATCTACCACTTCTTGAAATTTATTTTATGCAGATATTTCGATAAAACTATTACGTCACCTTTACAGTCGATTTACAGTTTGTGTTTAAGCATCCAAGTAACCCTGCTGCCTAGAGTTTGATCTATGGCGCTGTTCAGTAATGCTAATGCTCTGTGAGACGATTTTGATTAAGGCCAAACCAACCGATCTGCTAGTGATACAGTGAGGAAATATTGCCGTCGTTTCTCGTACAGCAGGCATTCTTCTAGATTTTTACTTTCCCTGCAATACACTGTAATGTTTAGGGAAAGTTTTGGAATCATGCCGAAAATCGGAACTCGAGTTTTCGACGAATCTACAAGTTTCGACACTTCTAGAATACGAAAAAACTATTTTTAGCGTAACGTCTGTGTGTGTGTGTGTCTGTCGATGTAGATATTTTATCCACTCTAACTAAAAAACTAATGAACCGCATTTCATAAAATTTGGTAGGTAAGTCACTTGTGGACTAATCTGGTGCTGATTAGTTTTGGGTATAATTTGGGATAAAAGAACCTGCTTTTTTTACGAAATGGCCCGCAAAGGCTTGTAACCACTGTAGCTGAAAAACTAATGGACCGAATTTTGCAAAATTCGGTTGATAAGTCACTTGAGGGGCACCCTGGTGCTGATTAGATTTTGCTGCGATTCGGAAAAAAATATCCTGCCTTTTTTTTTGCAAAAATCGCCAAAATCTAAAATAAAAAACTACTTATGCTCAAATATATCCATTAGATGCTTATTTAATACGTAATTTTTAACGAAGAAAAGAATGAGACCAACCTTATTACACTGGGACTAGCCATTCTCGAGATATTTTAGTGTTTTCGTATTTTCTCTACTCCACCTTTGAAAATAAGTCCAGTTATAAAATGAGAACGGAAATTGCATTAAAAGTGAATTAAATTTAATTAAAATAAAGAGAATGTGAATATAAGTCTGCAGAGAAGGTCATGTGCTGCCCACATCAGATTTTTTATTCTGCGGCTGGTATGTCGACTGCAATCAACAGGTTTGTTTCATCGTCGATATGGCTCAGGAAAATAATGAGTAATAACGGAAAGTGATAAAATATATATTTACGCTATTTCTCGTGCTACCCACATGCGAGTGTCTCGGCTGTAAGTATTGAACGTTATCTGCCTTGGTCTACCCTAATCCTCACCAGTCTACTCTAACCCGCCACCTGATGTACCGAATGCAAGATTTCTAGCAGATTCGTTTATAAGAGCTCACATTTTGGTGGGAAAGTGTAGTGGCAAAAACTTGTCAGAAACTTGGTCAACTGAGACCACCCTCACTGCAAAGATCCTCACATGTGTGACAGTGACGTTGTAGTCACGTGACACCTGGGTTACAATGTGACATCATATGTTTGACTTCTATGCGCCGTTACGTATTAGTAACTTTGCATTTTCATTGTGACCATATTCTGTGACGTTTCCACAATTTAATTAGCACGTAACAATGTGACGACATTACAATGTCAATTACAATGTGACGTCACAAATAAGTTAATATGCGACGTCACAAACGACCATGATAATGACCAAAATGACTTCGCTGTGACCTCAATATGGCATTGCCAAGACGTCCTGTGACGTCCCAAACTCACAGTGTGACGTAAACCTTACGTCACTGTGAAAAAAATGCTGTTAGGGCAGTGGGTTTAAAAGATCCTAATTGATTTCAGAAGTTGCAGGGTATGGTTATTTTTTCATAGATTTTGTTAGGAAAATATCTGACAGTTCTGGTAAAATCAAAATAATCTGTTAATTTACCTTATCTAAGTGTTAAAACAACTTTTAACCAGCATCGTCTCTCTGCATTTAATAGTTTCTAAAACAAACCACGGAAAAATTGTTTTAAAACCCTAGTAAATGATTTCTGTGCATCAGTTCAATTTGTCATTGTCCGCTGGATTTATGTATTTTGGTGATTATAAGAATTTAGAAAACTCACGAGAAAGTCGTGTAAGTCAGAAATTTTGACATTATATTTCGTCCTAAATTTGAACTTTTGAGATCCAAATTTTTCATTAGTTTTCTAAATGCGATATATTGACAACATTTTGTAATTTAACTACTTTCACTAGAGGGGATGTACGAAAAGTGCTTTTTTTTAGTTTTTACAAAACTATTGCACAGCATTTCAGTCATTATTTCATAACTTCTTACCTTGTGTAAAGCATTTTTGTAACCGGAACTCTGAGATCGAAATATTTTCTGAAACCTGTGTGTTAAAATTGGAAATTTCAAATTTTTTGCCCGTTTTTAATATGAAAACCGCATCTCATACAAATTTTATTCATAAGAATTTGTGGAGGACTTTATTCCTTATCGAGTGGAAACTCTAAATTTTCTCTACGATGAACGATGCTCGAATAACAACAGGTGGGGATTTTATTTGCCTGCACCTGTACTTCTTTGAGAAAGTAGGTCCATGGCTACATAGCGAAGACCTACTCACTCAAGATAGGTGGCCTGTCCTCAAAGGCTAATCTCAGTTTGGACGAAGTGGTTTCATGAAACTGGCGAAAGTGAAGAAATCCCTTCTGACCATATTTAAGCTGTGACGATAGTCCCGCCAGAATGGACCCACCAGCTTTTCGCCAGTATCGATATGCTACTGTAAAAAATTGAGTGAAATAAAAGAGATTGGCTATGGTATATCAATTTATTCAAACAAACGCAGATTAGTTTTTCCACACAATGCAGTGTGTGCGTTCAGTCTCCTGTCCAATACAGATAGACCAGTTATTGGCAGCCCTCCTTCTGCAATCTAGTGTAATTCCAACCTTCCTCACAGGTGCATCCCTCATCTGCAGCTCCTGGTAAGTGCCATGCCCATGGGCAGCGGCATTTGATCTGTGCACCTTCACACTGGCAATCGTTTTGATTGCCTTTGCACGGTTGATGCAGTTTTATGCCTCTAAATCAAAAGAACAAATCAGTTAACAGAATTTCTAAAATAAACATTTAAATAGATGCAGTAGGGATTAGCGCCCAGCTTCTCATTTCTTTACCGTATTAGATGTTAAGCCAAACGTATAACTGGGTGTATGAAATGAAGTAAAAAATATTTTTTATCATTCGTCTGCATGATTGTCCTCCTATTTGTATCCCCAGATGCAGGCGGACTCTCGATCAATATTATGTGTCCTATTAGCAAAACATAATTTCTCTATGATACCCTTCAGAACTTAAATTTTACCACCTTATAATAAACGCACCTGCACGTACATTGAAACTCACTCTCTTGTGAATTAGGAATATTAAAACAATAATTTCCAATAGAATGAAACTCGACTTGGCTCAGATTTATGTCTGAAATTAAGAAATAGAGAACCAGATATAAGAAATCCAACGTCTGTTAAGCAAACACAAGTATCATATGAAAAAATTGTTTATCATATAATTGTTTAACAATTAAATTGTTTATCATATTGTTGTTTAATAATTAAATTGTTAATCATATTGTTAATCGTGTTTGCTAATATTTATTGTTTTTATTCATTTTTCGTTTTTGAAACAAAATAAAATATATGACTTATGATAACTTAAAAAAGTGTATTATCTTGACTTTTTATTCGTATACAAGATATATTTTTGTTAGTGTTACTGAAATGTTAGAGTCTTGGTTTTGGTGACTAATGGACTTATGCTAACTTAAGTGTATAAACTTGACTTCTTACTTGTATACAAGATATATTTCTGTTGGTGTTACAAAAATGTGTGAGTTTTGGCTTCGGTACGTATTTATGAAAAGGAGGAGAACCAATCCCTCGCTTAGATTGTAGGTCCATCAACTCTGAAGCAAATTCCCTGAAAATCATGTAAAGTCACTTTTTGAAATTCTAAATAAAATGTATTTTCAAGTTTTAAAAGAAAGGTATGTTCCTCTTACAAGAACACGCAAAATGAGCTATGATTCATTAAAATCAGTTCAGTAGTTGTTAATGCTGTAATCATTCAACACTGAAGAAATAAAAGGTCCGAGCGAAGAACGCCGAAGTTCTTTTTTCTCGGTTGTTGTCATACCAATTGTAATTTTGTTTATTTATTTTTGTCAACTTCGTAGTCATATTGCAGAAGCAAAGATCTTGTAGATATCTTGAGGCTGACCCACAGACCCCTGAAAATTAAGTTTTGTTATGTCACGTCACATATGCCCTTACCAGTTGCAGTTTCAAACTTGGCATGCGAGGCGAAAAAACGTCAAGTTCCTAAAACTTAAAAAGAAAACTTAAACGAATTTGCCCATCAAAAAGCTTGTGTGATACAGTATGTAAGGATTTGTATTCCTATAACGTCTTGTCTTATAACACATTATTTTAAATGATGTACGCACAGATTCAGAGAGCAAAAAAAAACTATAAAGGCAGATTTGGAGACCACAACTCAATTCATGACAGATATTTAAAATAATTTTATATTTTTAGAATTCACTAGAGATATGGTCAAAAAATAAATCCATAACATGTTTGAAATAAAAAGAGCCCTGGTGACATAATTTTAAGACAATAGCAAAATGTCTTGAGTTAGACATTTCTTTATTCCATCGCTACAATCTTTACATTACATGCATTAAACACGTTTTCAAGCCTTAATAAGGGCATGTTAGAATAACAAATCATCCACGAAAATCTGGTACTTATGCCGATAGAAAAGCGAGGATGGTGTTCTAATCTCTCAGGCCCCACACTATGGGGGCACGATGAACAGAATTATTCACAGAGTAGGGGGCCGAAGAAAACCTGGCAAGGGAAAACTCCAGTTACTGACGTATTAGGACACATATTACAAAATCTGGTCCTCCCAACCAATTGGAGGAGTTCAGTACATCAAAAGGAATAACTTTGATTACCCAGACAATGCATCCTCTGCACTAAATGTACCTCTTGAAGGAGGTGGGTCCATGGCTACATAGCCAAGACCCATTTGCCCCTGAGGAAGGTGGCATTCCTTCACAGACGAACATCAGTATAGGCACAGTCGTTTCCTTGGAATGGAACTCGTAAGAGTGAAAATATCCCTTCTGACCATTTTAACGACCAGACAGACCCGACACCAGATTGGTATATGAGATTACATGAATTTTTTCTATATTTCCAAGTGATATTTTCTCTCATATTGTTTCCTTCTTCAAATATTCTTAAAACCCATATATTTTTATTGTGCTGAACAGATTTAAATAGTGTAAAAATAGTTTGGGTATATCTTTTTTCAAAATATTACGCCGCTGTGATGATAATTTAATGAAACGAGAGATTCTTATGCTTTTTTGTAGGGAAATTAATTTTAATAAATAAAGGGTATTATAAGTTTTGTACATTATATTAGTTCCGAGCATAAAATATAATATTTTGGTAATAATTTGGGAAAAATATTTTTTTAAATTCGTATTTCCAAATGCTTTTAATGATTATTGCAACGAATAAAAAATGGTCCGGGAATAACTTTTGCTATAATTTTGACGTTCCTTATTTTTTAGCATATGTACCAAATTTCGCATTTTTATTCATTGGATGCCGGCATCTTTTATTCTTCTGATTTGTTTACCTTTATACTTTTAATTTTTTATAGGATAATTTAATCCAATGTTTTAATGGATGTTTTTAAAAGCAATAGGAATGCATTTAGAATTTTTACATGTTTTAAATAACGAGCAACCACGGGTATAGTGATACAATAACACTTACCTCATTTCTTCTGGATTTTCAGCAGCTAAGGCAGAAGCATCTGAAATTTTGAAATATTTTTACTCTAAAAATGACTATACAAAATTATCGACATCTCATTTGATTTCAAAAGTATTTGACATCAAGTTGGTAGAAAAATATAATCACAATAAAAATTTCAGAAGTGCAGTCTCAACCCGACATTCACAGGATTCCATATTCCATAATATTAGATCTATTTGTATCAAAATTCAAATCAGAATACTAAGATGAATTCTTAAGAATTTTTTCTTCGGCATTAAATTCCGCCCATGAATTGAATGCATTTGATTGATCTGTGTTAATCTGTATGCCTAATTTCGTAAGACTTTATACAGGGTGTCCCAAAAAGATTGAAACGCGCTTTAATTCTTTACCTGTTGGATATAAGTGGGCAATGTAAATTGCAAAAATGTTGAAAGTAGTGTAGGAAATAAGTATACGTTAATGAAATAGTCCTTCATTAATTTTCAAAAAGTTACACTTTTTAAATTTTTATACGACCCCCTTAGACACATTTGGTTAATCAGAAAATTTTTATTTTTAATGCAACACGACCATTAAAAAAAAGTCGCATATCTTTACCGCCGTATCTTTAAAATCAACTGAATTATGATAAAGGAAAAATTCTGAATTATACCACTTTTCCGTACCATGTGAAAGACTGTTTCATCATTGAAAATAGGGATCAAAAACAAATTGACGATGGAAATTGTTTAAATCAAAAATTCGTTAATGTATGTCAAAATTTTTTATCGCAAATGCATCTAAATAAAGTATTACACAGACAGAGATCATATAAAGCAGTGGTACTCACTACGCGGTTGGGTATCTCATGCATTATCATCCAGTTTTATCTTTTTTGTGATATGTCACAAATTTACATTTCCAATTTGATATAGATCTCTATTCACACTGTCCAATTTTCTATTAAATATAACTTGCTCAACTTTAAAAATACAGATATGCGGGTTTTTTCTGTGATCTTGCTGCATTAAAAATAAAAAAAAATTCTTATTGACCAAATGTATCTAAAGGGGTCGTATAAAAATTTAAAAAATGTAACTTTTTGAAAATGAATGGGAGGACTATTTCATTAGCGTAGTATTATTTCCTACCTTACTTCCAACATTTTTGCAATTTACATTGCCCACTTATCTCCTACAGGTAAAGAATTAAAGCGCGTTTCAATCATTTTGGGACACCCTGTATATTCAGTTACAAATCGTGGTCCTTAGAGAGCATGGCAAATAATGGTGGCAAGTTTACTGATCTCGAGTTTGGATGAAATAAAAGATTTACTCTTACATGAACGCTAAACTGCCTAAAACACTCACAGACGCAGGAGACCAAGCTATTGTGGCATTGTGTATTATAGTATCACTCTATTAATTACTCACAATTACGCATGCCCTCATAATGGTAGTAACAATAAATTTAATATCTTTCATAGAAACATTTCAAGGCAGCCATGCCGAATTCGTAGGTTCCAGAGACTTTTTGAGCCCCTAATAAATTTATTGTGTGTCCTTTGGGCTCCTAATATTTTTATGCATATTTAGTTGGAAAATGCACACATACGAGTATATGCATAAATTTTGCTTTTTTGTTACAAATTATTTTTCATTATTCATTGTCTGCTTAATATTATAAAGAGTGTATAGAAATTTATCTTTTAGACTGTTTATTGTATTCGGAAGATAATATTTTAACTCAAAAATGATTTAAAGAGAAATTTGCTGATATTTTGAACATTAGTAAAAATACCTAAAATTAAATTTTACATTTTCTGTTACTTTTATAAAGATAATTGAGTTGAAAATTTATAGAGTATCTGTATATTATATATAATAATGTTGTGCCTACAAAAGCAAAATAAATTAAATTAATAATTATCTGGAGAATATAATATGTACTTAATTATAATTTGCTTCATTTTAGCATTTTAGATGGCTTATTGTGCCAGATAACATGACTGAATGAAATTTAAATTACACTTGAATCCTTTGAAAATGCATTGGTCATTAGATTTTAAATTTCTGGAACCCCCAATAGTTTTCCAAGTCGGCGTCTGTTTTTGAAGAGATTTCAAGCAACAGTATTTCTTTGCAATTCGTCCTAAATGCAAAATTTACGAAAACCATATTAGCCAAGAAAAGTCCTAATATCTAGTCTAGGGTGACGTCTAGAACTAAAATTTCTGATTCATACATTTGAAAGCTTCTTCCTTGAGATCACACATTTTTCGTCCTTTTTGATCTCTTTAGCACCCTGGTGGTAATTTTTACACTTTTTTGGCGTACAGTCCTAAACGTTCACTCCTAACGTTCAGTTCGTATAGTCCAAAGTAACCTTCCAAAGTAACGATCACTTTAGTCCTCAACGTTACTTTGATCAGTTTTATTTCAATTGAAACCCATAGAAAAGATTACCTACCAAATGAGAAGAAGACACGTATAACAAGAATCGCTGCTATTATGTTAATTTGACGTTTCTCTTTGATCAAAATTTTCCTAATTTGCATTTCTTTGCAAGGATATGTGAATGAAAAAAATGTTTTAAGATCTGTTATCAATCTATTCCAAATTGAGATCAAAGAGCTATTGTTTTCAAACATTTTAGGTGTAAATCCCCTACAGCAAATTTTGTTCATAATTGAGGCTCAATTTGACTTCCTCGAACCAGAATTCATTTTGAAATGGTTTTTCAAGTTCTATAAGTAAAATTTGAAAATTGTGTTTCGTTTATCCGAATGATTACAATTATAAAGTGTTATCACCCTTTACTTTAAAGGGCTTTCAAAAATCTTTCGATTGATGCCATACTTGAAAAAGTACCCTCGTGGGGGTAACATATTCCCCCCCCAGAGGTATCTAATGACGTCACGAAAATTGTATCGCGATCACAAAAATTGTATCGCGGCTGTTTTTCACACCAATGAAATTACGAAGTCTCGTGATCATTGTGCTATAAATAAACCCTTTTATGCATGAATATGTCAAATTTTGTCTTATGCTGCCATGTTAAAAAAATTTAAAATTCCGAATACATTTTGAAGTTTCCGCTCTAATTCAAAAAAATTCTATACAGTTCTGGAATTTTAGATAAAAAAGCCGGAAATAAAGTTTTGTGGATATCCATTGATATTTGTGGCAGCTATCGTATACACAAGAAATCGACCACAGACATACTGACAGACAGATGACATCACTCTAAAAATAGTCAAAACGGGTTCAGGAGGTTTTAAACCATATTTGGGCATCAGAATCTGGAATTTAAAAATTTTCGCGAAAACAATACTTTCTCCATACTATATTACTTAGTATGAGACAGTAAAAATACAGTTCATGTCTCAGCACAACGACAAGGTAATTACATTTTAAAGTCATCGAAAGTGCTCAGAAAGCATTTTTGCTACTGAATCTTTAAATGTTTACTTATAGTGGCACAGTACAGGAAAAGCAATAAAAATTACAGAAATTTAACTTACCTTCATTTCCATCAATAGCGAAAGAGTGCGCTAGAGCACACAGGCAAACGAGTACCAAAGCAAATTTCATCATGCTGAATGTTGTGTTAAAATTGAATCGAAGTAGCTGCAATAGAAAATGTTTTAAGTGATAGTCACAATAAAAAAGTAATTGAAAATTATTATTACCATTTTCGAGATATTGCGCATTTTCAAAATAAATTTATCAAAAAATCACATAAAATTAATAAAAAATACTAACTTTTGTGAAATATATTCGCTTTTCATGCGTAATATCGTACGATAAATTTGGTGACACCATTCGTGTGAATCTAGCTCGTTGCAATCATGAGAAAAGATGCTTTGTGTAATACTTTTGTACTTGGATACCCATAGTCATTTATCTGCTATAAGAATAACTTATTTCTACGTCCATAGCGCTTGGCGAGATTTTGGCGACGAATTTGGCGGAATGTCGTCAACTTGGAGACTTTTTAAATGTTGCCAATTGAACGAAAATATCGCTGAATTGATAAAAATGACTCTAAATGAATGAAACTGATGACTAACTGACGAAAATTCAATATCTTGGAAAGAGTTAAAAAATCTACTATAGGAATAACCAATTATTCTATCTGTAACGCTTAGCGAAGATTTGGCGACGAATTTTGGCAAAATATCGCCAATATGGCGACTTTTTAAATGTTGCCAAATCGATGAAATTGTCGTCAAATTGATGACATTGTCGCCAAATGGATAAAGTTCTCGCCAAATTGATAGAAATATCCCCAACTTGATAAAAATAACGCTAAATCGAAGAAAATGCTGACTATTGATAAAAATTAAATATATCTTAAAGAACATAAGATTCGATTATGAGAATAACCCATTTCTCCGTCATAATGCTTGGCGATAATTTTTGCGGGATATCGCCATCTTGGCAACTTTTACATGTTGCCAAATTAATGTAAATGTCGCCAAACTGATAAAAATGTTGCCAGACTGATAAAAATGACGCTACATGGAAGATAATGTTTTGCAAAAATTTAATTCCGTCATATGACCGGCATACCTAATAGTTTTTCTCTCCGTTTGTTTGTAACACTTAGCGATGCCTTTGGTGAACAATCTTGCGAAATATCGCCAGCTTGGCGATCTTTCACTTTAGATTGAAAAAATATCGTCAAATTGCAAATATTATGCGAAGTTAATGAAAATGATGCTTAATTGATGAATTCATTATTAAAATATTTTGATATATGGACTATATTGTTTATTGAGTATGCTATCAATACTGATTAATATAAATTTATAATTTTCTGAAATATAAGTTCATTGGATATGAAATAGCTTTACATATTATCATCCAAAAAACGCAAAATGTAGAATTCAACATTAAGGACACTGTGCCATGGATTTTATACATAATGTTTGCACTGTGAAAGAAGTAAATTCATTTCATTATGTTAGGAAAATCATGTGCTGCCCACTTCATATTTTTCCCTTTTGGTAGCAAAAAGACACAATGACTGAGTTACAATAATTAAATTAAAGCTAGTTGTAATTTCGTTACCTACTAAAGAAATAAAATCTAATAGAATAACAGTAATATTTAACATCATTAAAGTTGTAACAACATGATACATTTGTTAGGCCATTTTTTTAGGTACCTACCTCAAACCATCTTATTTTCCATATTAACGGATTGTGTCAGTTTGAAGTACAAAGATGTACATTTTCTACACATAACGTTTTCTTGCGACATTGCGCTTTTGCCTATTAAACATGGATGAAAGCCTTGACAGAAAAGTTTCGAATATTTTAAATTACTAATCAACACCAGATGCACATAGGATTTAGCAACTAACTGACAGTTTTGAGTAACAATGAATGCCTGCATATCACATGCACACACACACATATATATATATCATATATATATATATATAATTATATATATATATATATATATATATTATTATATATATATATATAATATATATATATATATATGTATTATATATATATATATATAATATATATAATATATATTATATATATAATATACATATATTATTATATATATATATATATATATATATATATATATATATATATATTGATAGAGGTTTGATAAACATACATTTTCCTACATTTAAAACTGAAACATTTATAAGAATAGATTTGGAGCTGTATAAGTTCTTACCTTCTTCGTTGGTGGTATAAATCTAATATGGTGAGGAAAATGAGGATACATTTTATACAGTTGCAAGGTATATTAAGAAGAACTATTTTTACTTTGGAATTTCAAACTGAAACACTGTCTGATAGACATTCCTTTTAAATGGCAATTCATACGTCACCCATCATTTCTGATCCAAATGCTTGAGAATACGAGTAAAGATTCGAATACTCGTGACATTTAAATAGTCTTCTCTTTTCCATACTCAATTTTAAGTAGTTATTTAATTGAAGTTATTTTCTACCACAGGTTTTGATGTAACAGGTGTTATAACAGCTGGCATAAATGTAGATTAGTCTTCATAAATCCAGATGGTTAAACGTCTTGAAGGCAAATATCTAATTTCGTCAGACCATGATATTCCCTAATGACTGAAATTTTCTTTATTTCTTATTTTACATTCCCAACAATACATGGTAATGTATAAGAAAAGTATTACAGATGTAATCATGGAAATATATGCGTTTTATGATCAGAAAACTAAAGATTCTACTTTGTAGATATTTATATAATGGATCTACAAATAAAAATTTACAACTGTAAGAATATTGGTTCTTAAAATATCGAGTCCACGCCTCATATACATATCCACATATATATATATATATAAACACACACCGATATATTTCAAAAAGTGTCCAAAATGGTTTCAGTAGTTTTTAAAAGTGCTCTTACACGCAAAAATTGAATTCGAATATTTTCGAGAAAACTTCTTTTTTTCAGTCTAATAATAGGAAAAAAAATAATTATTGCACATAATATAAGCAAATAGCTTTGATTTATATGCATCATATCATCAAATTGATGGAATCTAAATTCTTCGCAATCGTTTGTCATATGTAGTAGATCAATAGAACTGTTGTGAAACTAAATTTTCCACTTCGATTCTACTCAAAAGATACATTTAATGCTCCCCATCTCCGCATCAGTAACAATAATCAACTGCAAGGACAAGAGCTCTTTAAAGATCGTTCCCATTGATTTCTTTTAAACAATCTTTAAATAAACAGTATTCTGATTTACAGCATTTCAAAGGCTTTACGAAAGTTTAGGCGTACATCGTAAGATTAGAATTCGGGGATTTAATACAGTTTATCTGAATACATTTTTTCGGGAGTATTGGAAAAGCTTAGGAGCAATTTTTATTTTGCTTGTGCATAGTAAAGTATTCCAAAAGCTTCGAAACGAAATTGGAAAATGGAATTCAGATGTCCAATGGTTTTAGATGTTTTCGGCTTCGCTAAAGGAGGAACTCAATTTTAGAGTGGTGTCACAGGTGAGTTTGTCTATTAGTGCAATAATGTCTATTACAATGCCCGTTATAATGTCTATGGGTTTGCCTGTTAGTGCAATGCTGGGCAATTTTTACTTCTCCTATATAGTGTGTGTGTGATCATCCAAATAGACACCTTATACCTTAGGGTAGGTCGGACAGACTGAGTCGAAGGAAAGATGAAATCAGACTGCATCTTCCTTTATTATTATAGATTAATTTTATAAAGCTATACATGTTTCAACGAATACTCCTACTAAGTTTGGTATTGGACACCTCTGCAAATTGAGTTAAAACATGGCTATTTTAATAGTAATCATCGTATACTATTCAATTCGTTGAGTCTTGTTTGTTCAAATTTGAATCTTTCAAGAATATTAACTACCTGTGAGCTCAAATAAACGGAAAAATAATATAAATATAGAAATCCAAATCCGAATTATAGCTGCAAATCTCTATTATCATAGACTTTGAATTTTTTTCTGAGCACACCTGATTAGGAGAACTAAATTAAAACTGCAGGGTGATTTAAATTAAAGAGGAGGTGAAACTACTGGGCTAATTGCATCCAAATTTCGTACATGAACCTTCTAGATTATGCAGTTTCGATTTCTGAAGAAAACAAAATAGTTCAAACTTTGGCTGTTAAGGGTGAAATCTGGCGCATATGCTTATCGTGATATGCATTATGCATCTCGTGATATGCATAGTGCGAGTATATCTCTTACAACTGGCACTATAAAACGAGTCATAAAGCCTTTTTTCTCAAATCCACGACTGGTTATGGGTCATAAAGTACACCTTGAGCAAGTGCCCGTTACTTGTTAAACTCGTCTATCAAGGAAAAAGCGCAGAGGTCCACTCACAATTTGTAATCTTCGGAATTCTTATTTTGCCGAGATTTGTTAGATGAGTTAGGCAATATGCAAATTACTCTTTTGAGGTAATATATATATATATATATATATATATATATATATATATATATATATATATATATATATATATATGTATATATATATATATGTGTGTGTGTGTGTGTGCTCGCGTGTATCCATGAGTTTGTGGAAACAATATCTCACGACGAATGGAGAATTTTGAACGAAATTTGTAACAAACATTACAGTCGGTGAATACTTGAATCATATTGATTTTAACCGCAATCGAATGTTTGAATCCCTCCCCCCCTCAATTTTGAACGAAATTTTATTAAACATCAGTAAAAAATCAGAAAATTTAATAATATTATATAAATTAACATTTATTATGTATATTTTAATAGTAAACGAATGACATACACTTTAGAAGGCTAGCATGAACTATCCTCAAGATATTGCACGCTTTTAAAATAAATTTATCAAAAATATTACATAAATTTAACAAGAAAGATCAATCATGCTTAAAACATTGATTATGAAACACTTTCCAACTTCAATACAACTTTATTTTCAAAAGTCTAAAATGCAATACATTCCTCGGTAATATTTTGAAACTTATCACAATACTACATTAATTTATTATATTTGAAAACTTAAACCTTCATTGAAAAAAATGAACTTCATTTAAATGACGGCATTGAAATATAAATTGCCTAGTTTAAATATCTCTAAAATGCGATACATTCCACGGTAATATTTTTAAAACTATCATAATACTACGATAATTTATTATATTTGAAAACTTCATCGAAAACAACTGAAATTAATTCAAATAACGTCATAGAAAAAAATAACACGCCCGGATCTGTCTGTAAAAACAGCATATCATTCATAACTTTCTTCCATTAATTTCATTCATCATAATACTATAATAATTTATTTTATTTAAAAATTAAGACCATGGAGCTACAAGTAATTAAACTCTATGCTTAAAACTTCATCGAAAAAAATCGTCCTTCTCTTTATAAAATCAATTAATATTTCATTCATATCAGCCATGCAGACTCCATGGGCTAAATTATTTTGTGTTAAAGAAATACAGAAAATCTAATACAACTCATTCCATATATTTTGCTGTTTACATTTTACATAAGTGAAAAATAGGCTTCGTTGTAGAAATAATCAAATTTGGATAATCATTTTAACTCAAATATATTGTATTTGCGTTGTTTCAGTATATAGATGCACAGAATGTAAGCAAAAATAAAGTAGTTTTAGGACGGATACAACACTCAATATGAATTAAAAAGAACTTAAAAAATCACGATTTTGAAACAAGATGGATGCCATATATCATTTTGAAGTGGATCATGTGAACTTTTCATATCATGGTCACGTGATCGTTTCATATAAGAGGTGTAATTATTATTTTAATTTTTATTTTAAAAACTACTGAATATATTTCGCTGAATTTTTTTATATATTTTTTTGAACAATTTGAATATTACCTAAAAATTTCGAAGCAATTTGTGAATTTTAAATCCGCTTAAAAAATGTTTGAAAAATTAGGTCCCATAGGGCTCAATGTATTTCATTTTTTCAACCCGGGTTCAATCCAAAACTAATTGGGTGATATTATTCATTTATATTCCCATAGGTCCTATAGACCGTCTGAACAACATACTAAAATTTCATTTTGATTAAGTCATTTTTACGGCAGTTATCGTGCTAACGGGCAGACAGACAGACAGACAGACAGACAGAATGAAGAAAGTCATAAACACTTTTCAAATTTGTTGTAAAATGTTAAAAACAGTATTAGCTATCGCGAAATATGTTCACTTTTCATGCGTTATTTGTGAACATCAATGGTGTGGATCTCATCCGTTTTATTCACGACAGATGATAGTGTAACAGTTTTGTTTTCACGGCGAACAATCCACCAATAGTAAGTCATATATAGAAAAAGCTCTTTTGTCCTTCTGTGTCAAAAACCCAGACCACTCGACTCACCCTGAGGCATGAGCAGCAGTTTGAATGGTCAGCTGTTTCTTCTGTGTTGTTTTTGTTGAGACCCAGACTGTCCGACCTACCAGAAAGGTGTTGAAGACCCAGACCGTCCGACTCGTCCTGAGGACTTGAGCATCTATTTGGACGGCCGGGAGAGGAGTTGGCAGGCGTCCGGCCGATGTCCGGGTGTCCACAACAATCAACACCAAATTTATTGAATCTTTAAAAAATTTTTACAGGAGTGGTTACAAGGATATAAGCTAATAACATAGTTTTGCTAATATGAAAATATATCTGAAGACTTGATTACATTTATACTCTTGTAGACTTGAATACATTTTGTTGACTTATTTACATTATTGAAGACTTGATAGTATATTTACAAATGACATAATGATCTGAGATAATATAAGTATTATGATAGTAGTTGAAAACATTTTGAAGTTGACTATATATTATAAAATGGGGTGCAACAACTAAAGACAACACAACAAAAGCAGACGACACCACCGAGAAAAACAACATATAAAAAAACAACAGAAAGGTGTAAGGAAAATACCAGAAAGGTGTAAGGTAACTGTTTGGACGGCCGGGAAGTGCCACCCAATTTAGACCGGAACCCAGTGGGGGAGGCATCCACAGGGACCGTACCCTCCTTCCCCTAACACCAACCTCTCGGAAGGACTTACGGACCCACATGTTTAACGTGATCATACTCCGCATGAACACGGCGGCAGTTTTGGCAGCGGCTGGGATCGAACCCGGGCCTACCGAGTGCAACTCCAGCGCGCTAACCAATGGGCTACCGCGCCCCCAGCTGTTTCTTCTGTGTGTAACTATTAGCAATAAATTTGACTAACTTGTCAACTTATTTAGCTGAATGTTGAAAACTTGGCGATATGTAGCATGAGAGTGACGGAAATATAGTCAACATTGCATAAGTGATACCAAACTAACAGAAATGATACCAAATAAATGAATTAATCATCAAAATATTTTAATATGTGGACATTGAGTGTTGCGCGATGTATATGCTAATTGTGTACGTTAAAGTAGTTTTACACGTTGTCATCCGGAAATATGCCAAATTTAGGGCTATGACATAACAGCTTTGTCTCCTGTCCGTTTTGGAGATGCGTGCGTTCTAGGTCCTGGTTGTCAGTCGAAAACATCCGCTTTCTCGAGTGACAATCTCCATTCACTATTTTACCCCGAGTGCAAAAATTAAATGAAACTGTAAATGCGCTTTACTAAATAAGTTAAATACATATTTTAAGTGTAATTTTCAGCAGTAAAACAAGGAAAACAGTTAGTCTCATTATGCTAAAATAAAACCGTTCTCAATATATTTCAGGTTTTATAATGTTGGCGAATTGACGTTTATTTAAAATGTTGTCAAGTACGAAAGAAAAAAATTATGAAACTGCTAATCCTGTGCAATTTCAAAACAATTTTTCTGTCGCGTCTTTGTGGAATAAAAATAAAATTAATAAGTATTAAGGTAGAGAGCACAGAAACATTAATTTGTGGTGATACAGGCAGGTCGAGGAGAGAAAATTTGGAGGGGTTATAATCCTCCCAAAACCACATAGATGAATTTCTAACAAATGATATATGAAGCAATGGAAAATAAAATATTTGGTTACCTTCCCCCTAAAAAAATTGGTCCTGAAGACGCTGCTGGATAAAGAATGCTTTATGCCAATCGAATTTTTCCCTATCTTACATCCTTCTCGACAAATCGTAAGATTCTATACAAATTATTTCATACTTGAAAAACTCTATTTTGTAATACCATTAAACCTTAGAAGCAATATAAGACCATTTTTTCCAGTATTTTAAGGATTTTAAAATAATTGTTTCTTTCCCGTTCCGAGGTTTTTTTTCTTTTTCTCATTTTCTTCTTTAAAAAATAGTTATAAAGAAATACACTGTTTATTGTAATGAAGTTAAACCGGTGCACTTCACTTTTCATTTTGAGTGACGGAAACAGAATGAGAAAAACTAACAATGTACCGGAAAATTGTATTTTCATTTTGAAAAATGTATAATTAAACATTAATCGATTACTTTAAGTTTTATCTTTTTTTCTGCAACAGAGTTTTTTTTTCACATTTAGATAAAAACTTAATTAGTGCCATTACGAGCTTCACTTTTTTTTAATTAATTTTATTATTTTGGACGTTTACATTTGTAAAGTAATTGATGAGAATTTTATGCATGATTGGAATATTGCAGCTGGTAAAATAACTGCGTTACTACTAACTTATCGTTATTACATTTATAAAGTAATTGATGAGAATTTTAAACATGATCGGAAAATTGTAGCTGGTAAAATAACTGCTTTACTACTAACTTCTCGTTACTACATATGAGAATTTTATACATGGTCGAAATATTACAGCTGGTAAAATAACTGCGTTACTACTAACTTTTCGTTCATCAACATTACCACCACTCACGTGCATAGTGGCACATAAGGCCTTCAGCTTGCTTCGCCTTCCTGGTCAATTGTAAGTAAGCATCCTGGTCAATTGTAAGTAAGCATCCTGATCAATTGTAAGTAAGCATTTGTAAGTAAGACACCACTGGAAGATTTTGAGTTAACGTGTTCGATTGATCAGACAGCACAGAGTTTTGAGTGGTGTTCTCAACATATAGCGTTAATGCGAAGCAAGATCTTTAGAAAGTCCCGCTTTACACCCCCCTGGGCACTTCTCCCAGCAGAAGGAAAGCCCTTGTGCAGTTTTTAACAAAATCAATCGTAATACTAAACAGTGAACACTAACAAGACAGTACGTACTAATACAATTCATCAGCTTTTAAAGTCTCACTTTTTATAAACTTGTCATAAATTAATCTGTAGGACAAATCCAATCTGGTGCCACTACGACCTAAATTAATGTAACGTTAACAGGCTTATTATTTTATGGAATAAATGTATTGCAGAGGTGAGGAATAGTAAAAAAATGTTCGAAACAGAAATATGTGCAACACCAACTACATTTTGCAAACCTTTGGAAAGAACTATTGGTCAAAGAGCAATGAAAAGAATCTGACGTATGAAAAACAAGATCAACCGGATTTTGAAAATTTCCTGGGTGTGAATCTGTGTATCCACAGGAATACCAAGAATATTTCCACATATGAATGAAACGTGGAGAAGGAAACTGATTGTGCGTAATCGCTTGCAATTTAAAAATATTGTCTCTTTTGTATAAATGAATGTTGATTTGCTTAATCATAACCACATCTGAAAAATTTCTCACGAAGTTCTTCCATAATCGAAACCCGTACTTATCTAGGGGTTGAATGAGAGCTGTAGTTTTAGGAGGAATGTTAAGTAAATGCATATCTTTATCAGATGGAATACAATTATTAATTAAATCTTGGTTTCTAAATGCAGACCAAGAATCTACCAAAAGTACTGCTTCCTCTGGAGTGATTTTGAAAAACAATTCCGTCAACCACGTACGCAACTCTTGCGATCCCATTTTACCTGATTTGGTTGCAATTGTATAAATATTGCTTGCTTGAAACATGTTCCTTTCCACATTGATACCCAACTTTCCCGTTCGTTCAGGGTATACAATGAGTAGTGGAGATAACAGATTGCCACTTTTACTAATTATGGGCATTATTGTGTAGAAATGGGTTGTGGAATGTATAGATTGGACAACATTTTTAATTTGTTTTTCTCTTCAAAACGCAAGTGTTCGCCAGAATATATTTCGTTTGATCGGCGTTGGAAACCTGATCATCGCTAAAATGTGAATGTTTGACAAAAGTAGTAACATCGTTTACGAAAGCTTGTGCAGAGTTTTTTATATCCATCTGTTCGAGTGTTTCCCGAGATGATATGATTTTTGTTATTTTCCTGCTGACAATACGGTACTTTTTCTTAAATGTGGTTAGCCATTTTCGCGATGCCGAGTATTTCATTCCTAAATCAATGGCTTTAGAACAGGCCCAATGCTGCAATTCACAATCATGTACAATGATGCATTTTTGTCTTGTTTCCTTTCGTATACAAAATCTTGAATGGCTTTTAATTTGTGTGCACGATCACCCAAATTTCCAATTTGTTTTTCCAATTTTTCAACTAGCGCATGCTTTTTACTAATTAAAAGCGATGTTGTACAGATCGAAGAGGGCGACATGATCGTTTACTTGTATTTCTCCAATATTTCACTACAGCTTCCTTATATCCAAAACTTATCTTCGGTATCTGTACATCACCTTCATCAGAACCCAAATTAGCATCAGCACAAATATATTCAGGATCGCTGTCGTCGTCAAGCTCGTAATTAGAGGATTCTTCCCCAATCCTCGCACATTGCATCGAAGTAACGTATTCATGTGTGACTTCATTGATTCTGTTTTTCAGATCTCTTTCTTCTTGGGTGACAGGAGTTATTTGAAAATAATTTTGAGTATATTCCAGACGAAGCATCCATATTATGTTACATACGTTGATGCTAGTCATTTTGAATTAACGGAGTTCAAAATTACGAAAAAAAAATATACAATAATGCGAAATTGCAAATGTAAAAAATGTTCAAATAGTTTATACACACTGTTCTATCAGCCTTTGATAGTGTAAAAAAAAATCATGCAACAAGATTACATTCAAACAAACAGTAAAGAGAAAAAACTATAAAAAATGTCGCTGAAAATACGAAATGTGCAGTACTATCGAAAAGCGAATCGAAGAGCAAAGCAAACGAGCCGATTGCACTGTTTCCGTACTTTATTCGTGTAATATGACGTATCCCGTACACCAACGTTGGCGCCGACTTCTAGAGTAGGGTTACATTTGGCGATGAAAACTATTTTTTTATATTTTATTGTGTCGTTTCTATTGCTATAGGGCCACTATTACTTACACAATGTGTTGTGACAGACCAATACTATTCACAGTAATTTTTTCATTAAAATTGGTGGGAGTCGGTCAGGAGACCTTTCTCGTTAGTAACACATTTAGAGAATTTTTAAAATATCACCAAATTGATAAAAATGTTTGTAACTCCATAAAAATATCATGAAATTGATAAAATTGAACTTAATAAACAAAATTAATTGTGTTTTGTTAGGGAATAGTTTTGTGATGATGTTTCGCCAATTTGTCGCAAAATGGGATTGTCAGTTCTACAGTCCCACTTGGCGATAAATTTGGCAATTTTTTTAATTATCGCTAAATTGACGAGAATGTCGCCAAACCTTCCCCGGAGATAGCATTATTCAGATGATATGATTTCTATCAATTTATTTGAAGCAAATGATATCATGTCGTTTAGCAAAGTATGTAAACCCAATGTGTTTTGTGGCATACGATTTTTATTAAATCTTTTCCGATTTGAATAATAAGGATATGTATATAAAATGAATTTCATTGAAATTGCATTTTTGACTGGATAATATCAATTACAGTCTTCAGGTTTAAACATTATTATTGATATTTTCGGGGATTATTGATTTAGGGATTATTGATATTTTCAAGTTATTATGCCATTGTTTTATTATGACAAAAACTGTTTAAACTCATATATTGTACGTTGTACGAGTAATCTTCTACAAATGCACGGGTATACCTTCTTATCTACGAGAATGTAAGTAATAGAGGTATATTGGCATATATTTTGATATATAATGGCATATATTGGAATCAATTACGACCTTCTGGTATAAAGATTACGGGGATTATTGATATTTTCAATTTATTACGTCATCTGTTTTATTTTGACAAAGATTTTTGCGACTCATATTGTAATACGGGTAATCTTCTGCTAACACACTGGCATATTTTCTAATCTACGACAATATCAGTACTGCGGGGATATATATATATATATATTTTCTTCCCATATAGTTTGAGTGCATTCTAACATATATTGGAGTCAATTACGGGTCTATTGATGTTTTTCATTTATACATGTAATGTACTAATACAGGTTATATCTTCTAATATTCGCGTATATAAGTAGTACGGGTCCCATACAATTTGAATACAATTTGGACTTTCATTTTGCATATATTGATTCAACTCCCTTTTTTTTTATGTAAATTTGCTTACAAAAGGGGCCAGAATGTTTTATTCTTCGGATCTGCCCGTGAAGATTATTTTGTATTGCTAGAACAGAGATTCTGAAACTTCTTTTTAAAAGTATTCTATTAAATATTTTAACAGAAGATTTTGATTAAAATTGTCTATAGGAATTTTCACATGATTGTGAATTTAAAGTTTCTTTATATTATATACTCCGTACGAAGAACGTGTATGCTGGTAGTATATATAAATTGCAATTAATGATTTTCCTTATGGAAATCTTAGCAAGACAATAAACTAATCCATTTCCGATTTGCTGGGATAAATTTTTCTCCCAAAAATTTTGCATTTTGAAATTTTGGTAAGTAGGGGTCAATATAAAATCAGATCATTCATACTTCCATTCTCTTTGCCACAGAAAATTGCAATAAAAGGGCCATTTGCTTAAGAAAATCAAAAATAATTTAAAAATGCTTGTTTCACTTTTTATAATTTTTGATGATCATTTTTAACAAGGTTAGTTCTGTATTTTGAATTCATAACAAAATCAAATCAATACCAGAGTAATAAAGGATATACCTAACTGCCATATTTCATTAAAATCGAACGGATATTTTTGAGTTAGAGTACATGCGCTTATCAATAGATCCTTACGCAAATAATTAATAGATCTTTACATCAAATGTATTTGATAATTTTTCATTGGACGTCTGCTTTTCGTGTAAAACGTAATCATCTATCTGACCTTCTAACTTCTCAAATGGTGTACCGCGCATGAACCAGCCTGATCGAAACTGAGGAATCAGTAGATCGGCATTTTCTCAACAGTTTTGTGTCAGCAATTTTTGAGAAACGTTCTTATTTTGATACTGTTCCCACTGAGCTGAATGATTGTCATTCGTCTGAAAAAAAAAAACGTGTATGTAATAGGTAAGATTTGCCAACACACAGTGGTGCAAATCGACGTCAAAAACAGCACTTCTAGGTAAGTGACTTTACTGGACGTTCTCACACTTCACAGCAGTGCTGACTCGTGAGGTGAAGTAGCTGGCGCAGGATAAGCGCTGCTTCGCTTAATAAAGTTAAGGACTTAATGAGTTGTTATTATTATTTGGCGAAATTTTCAGGTTCCTTCAGCTGGTCTGAGAAATTCACCAAACAAGTGAAGCAGCGTTTATCCTGCGCATCAAGTGCCACCACTGCTTCAAAGACAATCACACAGATATTTCATATCCCAAAAAGTGTTCGAAATGTATTTAAAAAACTTTAAACCGTTTTTTTTGTTCATCAAAGTTTCGAATTCGAATATTTTTGAGAATACAATTTTGTACCAATATAAGTATAGAAATATGTAAAACTGAAAAAATGAAGCGTTAACTTCTGATGCAGATCCAAGGAGAAGGTGGAGAAGTCGGAACTAATAACCAGGACCTGAGCAACTTGCAGGGCTAATGAAGAACAATTTAAATCTACACACAGACCATTTTCTTACATCGGACACAGATTTATTGTTTTCTCGGGGCATAGGCCCTCTCTCGTCGGCCATGTATACAAAACGTGAACTTTGAATGAAAAACTAACGAATTTAAGTTTGTGGGAAAATGATTCAGGTCGTGTCAAGATTTAATTTCAATAAAGGTCAACGATATTTTTGTAATTTCCATTTCAACTAAATTCGTCAAGCTGCATAACTTAGATGAAAATACCGAGATACAGAGAAGTTGGATCTCCGCAGAGAAAAAAATCTCCGTATTGAAGGATATTTACTAATTACAAATTTAAATTTATCCCCATGACTTGAGTTTGAATCAATCACTTCTTAAAATTAAATTTAAAATCATATTTTTTCATGCTTCAATTTTTTAATTGTATATAAAAATCGAAATTATTACTAGTGTATCCATATATATATATACAATGAATACATCATAGGCCCATGCATGCAAAATTGAATAAATGGGCCATTTGAAGCATCTGCACTGTATATAAGTTAGTTTTGAGAAAAGTGTATGTCGGACAACTATATGCTGACGTGGTCTTTAGACAGCATAAGCAGACTTTTAGTCGTAGGAATTTCAATTACAGATTTTTTAAAACAACAGAGATCTCGAGGATTGTGATAAGCATCAGAGACATAAGGTGACCATTCCATTCGGTCACCTTTTTACTTTCCCTGTAATACATGGTAATGTATAGGAAAAGTATTGGAATCATACCGAAAATCACAACTCGAGTTTTCGACGGATCCTACACGTTTCAAAACCTCTAGAATACGAAAAAACCATTTTTAGCGTGGCGTCTGTGTGTGTCTGTGTGTCTGTCTGTCTGTCTGTCTGTCTGTTTGTGCAGATTTTGTATCCACTGTAACTAAAAAACTAATGGACCGAATTTCGCAACATTTGGTAGGTAAGTCACTTGTGGGCGAGTCTGGTGCTGACTAATTTTGGGTACGATTCGGAATAAAAGAACACGCTTATTTTTGCGAAATGGCCCGCAAAAGCTTGTATCCACTCTAGCTGAAAAACTAATGGACCGAATTTCACAAAATTCAGTAGATGAGTAACTTCTGGGTTACTCTGGTGCTGATTAGATTTTGGTACGATTCGGAAAAAAATAACCTCCCTTTTTTTGCAAAATGGCCCGCAAAAATCGTCAAAATCTAAACTAAAGATCTAGATACACTCAAATATATCCAATGAATGCTCGTTTAAGACGTATTTTTTAACAACGAAAGAATAAGACCAACCCCATTACACAGCGACTAGCTGTTCTCGAGATATTTTAGTTTTTCGTATTTTCTCTAACGCCACCTTTGAAAATAAATCCGGTTACCGAATGAGAACAAAAATTGAATTAAAAGTGAAATAAATTTAATTAAAATAAAGAGAACGTGAATATAAGTCTGCAGGGAAAGTTATGTGCTGCCCACATCAGATTTTTACTTTCCCTGCAATACATGGTAATGTATAGGGAAAGTATTGGAATCATGCCGAAAATCGCAACTCGAGTTTTCGACGGATCTACACGTTTCGAGACATCTAGAATACGAAAAAACTATTTTTAGCGTGACGTCTGTGTGTGTGTCTGTGTGTCTGTGTGTTTGTCTGTCCGTGTGCCTGTGTGTCTGTCTGTGCAGATTTTGTATACACTCTAACTAAAAAATTAATTGACCGAATTTCATAAAATTTGGTAGGTATATTTCTTGTGGGCGGATCTGATGCTGATTTGTTTTGGGTATGATTCGGGATAAAAGAACCCACCTTTTTTTGCGAAATGGCCCGCAAAAGCTTGTATCCACTCTAGCTAAAAAACTAAAGGACCGAATTAAACAAAATTTGGTAGGTAAGTCCCTTGTGGAACACCCTGGTGCTGATTAGATTTTGGTATGATTCGGAAAAAAATAACCTGCCTTTTTTTGCTAAATGGCCCGCAAAAATCAGCAAAATCTAAAATAAAAAACTACGTATGCTGAAATATATCCATTAAATGCTTGTTTTATACGTAATTTTTAACGAAGAAAAGAATAAGACCAATCCCAGTACTCTAGGACTAGCCGTTCTTGAGATATTTTTGTTTTTGTTTTTTTTCTCTACGCCACCTGTGAAAATGAGTCCAGTTACCAAATAAGAACGAAAATTGAATTAATAGTGGATTAAATTTAATTAAAATAAGAGAATGTGTATATAAGTCTGCAGGGAAAGTCATGTGCTGCCCACATCAGATTTTTCTTTCTTGTACTCTTACTGGTAGATTGTGGAAATGTCGCTTCTCAGTGTTTACTTCACAAGACACCAGATCACCGGTTTAGCGGATCTATGCATTCTAAGCATGATTGAATACAATTTAACCATATTTTCAATGATTTCTGAGTGCCCAATACTTTGCGAGAAGTACAAAAATAAAACCGAATCCAACATGGTATGATTATTAGAATCAATGAAAAAGTGGATGTTTGTAATAATTTTTTTCAGATACGAATGGACACCATTATTCAGAAATTTTGATCAACATTTATCGAGGTTCTAAAATTTTCAAGTTTCTCAACATGGAATATATATACCTCGAACAAACATAGCAAATCGAAAAATTATCAAATTGAAATTATTTTTTCCTAATGTCAGAAAGCTGTTGATTATTGTAGAATTCAATTCAGAAGAACACTTTCAATTTTCCGAAATTATGTTGTCGATAATCAGAAGAGGTTATAAAAATATTACTTGTGTTAAAATGTGTTGCCAGAATAGCCATGCCATATATAGCAGTGAATATTGTTTTAATTAGAAGCGGATGAAATGGCATGCAGAATGCTTACCTGCGCAATACCTAAAAATGTTTCGGTCAAAAATGGAAAAACTCTTAATTTTAAACATTTTAAAATAATTATCAAATTACTGAAACATATGTAAGTAATTTTAACAAAAAAAAAATTGATTGTATTTTTAGTAGTTATCACGTTATGTTCTTGAAGTATTAGAAATTTTACTATTTTTCAACAGGAAGCATGATATTTATCAAAACAATTAAATAATTTAAATGAAATATTTGGTATGAATAATTTGATTGGTAACAACCTATGATAATACATCTATTTCTTAGAGTGACCTTATAGGTCTAGTTTGTTTTATTGTGATTGAATATATATCTGTCAAACTGTAGATAACGTGACTTGGTGGATAGACACATCAACTTTTTATATGTGTGAATGTGTGGCCCTAAAATAACGAACAGAAGAAGATAAAGAAGATATAGGGTATAACTATAACAATTTATTTAAGCAAACAGAGATTATTAATTTTACACTATATTGAGTGATCTCAGTCTCGTCTTTCAATAAAAATCGACCAATTATGGGCAGCCTTCTTTTATTTTCTTGGTGTAACCTGTCCAACCTTCCTCACAGGTGCATCCTTCATCTTCAGCCCATGGTGCGTGGTATCCCCATGGGCAGCGGCATTTGATTTCAGCACCTTCACATTGGCAATCGTTTTGCATGCCTTTACATGGTTGATGTAGTTTTATGCCTCTAAATCAAAAGTAAAAATAAACACAAGTTAATAGAATTTCCATAAGAAACAAATATATTCAAATATATGAAGTGATATATTCAAATATATGAAGTTATATATTTAAATATATGAAGTGATATATTCAAATATATGAAGTTATATATTTAAATATATGAAGTGATATATTCAAATAAATGAAGTGAAAGTAAGTACCTCAGTGTCTCGCAATCATTTACCGTACAAGACGTTAAACCCGTTACATGACAGGATTGCATAAAGAAAATGAAAGCATGTCCTCCAATTATTAGGCCTGCGGTGAATGTACTCCTAGTCTCCCAGGATATATGAGGACCACAAGCTCTGTCGATCAATATTTTGTAGAAAACCTCCCAACGAAACATAGAACTGATTCACACATTTTCTGTTTGGCATATGGTGAATGGTGTTTTTCATGTAAGAAGTATATAAAAATCCCCAGCAAAAGCTTTTATTTACTACATCATGACCGATGTATAGTGGTTTGTCTGTTTCAACTTCTTAGGAGACATTTTGTAACATACTCGTACATTCCTATATCCTATAGAGCTGAACTTTGGAACAAAGCTTTGTCTAATTAAACATTTTATTCTGTTCAAATTTGCGGCTCCTCAAAAAAATAGAACCGAATTATTTTACGAAATGGCCAGCAAAAATCCCTTTGTTGCCGAATTGTTAAAAAAGAATCCAATATCCAGCTAAGCTGCTATGTATATATAACGGAAAATTAACTCATGATAAAAAAGATAAACTATGACAAGCTTCTAATGTAACTATGTAAATTGAGCTCAATGCTTTATGTCATATAAAGTGTGCTTTGCGGTAGAACTAAAATGATTTTTTTTTTGCTTAGAGTTTTGATTTTTCAGACATTCCTTATAATTTGCCACAATTGAAGCTTCTCCTGTTGAGTAATGAAAAGAAAAACTATCCAAAAAATGAAATTTTTCTATTTACTTGTTTACGCTAAATTCGAAAATGGACTCAAAGTTTTATCACCCACTGCTTTAAAAAAAATTCAATTTTTTTCCCTGAGATATACTATATAAAATATATTTACAACACATAAACAAGTGTTTCTAAGATTTGATTTTTTTGTCTGATGATTTTTTATTTGTAACAACATCTTTAGTATCTATGATAGAGGTCTTGTAGCTTGATAGCATTCTTGGAGTCATTTTTTCCCGTTTCATTATAGATATATTTTGGCGAAATTTTTGACGGTGTTTAAAGACGGCATCTCTCTTTAACATTTAAAGACTAGTAATTCAAATGCGATATCAAAAAGTGTATTTTTAAAGACATGTTGCACCCTATGTTTTGTAGGTATACAGAAGTTCATCAGCAAGAATTCTTAGAATTTTAAAAGTATGATTTCCCTGTAAATTTTGAAGGACCATTTTAAAACTATGCCAAACTCTTTGTCTGCCGTATTTATAACAGACACACAGTAGCAGTTATGAATTGATATTGGAATGTAATTATGCCTGTATTCTGGAATGAAGTTTTGCATCAATAATCGAGGGGTAATTTTCCATCGATTATTGATCGCATGTCAGATTTCAAAAATCTTGTCAGTTTTTATTTCTGTGCCGCATCAACACATTTTGGCGAATGGTGCGGAAATAATTTCAATGGCGTCGTTTTATTTGAAAAGAGGCGTTGCTGCGCTTCCATATCGTTACGGTGCCTAGTGCAAGGCAGCGCTTTCACAGATCTTGCTGTGACATAGCTTTCTCCTTACCTTAATAAAATTATTATGAAGTCTAAGCTTGATATGTAAAGGTAGTAAAATAACCTTTTAAGGATCAGCAATGGGATAATACTTCTGTTTTTTATACCGGAAGGAAATGCTTGTCGTTTTGACCATTCTGTTTGCTCATGATGAGCTTGCTTAGACCTACTGTTCCAATCGAAAAAAAATAATGTATCAGTATTTGGTGTGCCTAACTGCATTCCTAACTGAACGTCTCCTATATACAATTACTGGAACAAATCTGCTGTTTGTGAACATTCTACTAGGCAACTATCAAAATATCTAAAACAGCTATTTTGTTAACAACATATGTTCTAAATTTTATGTATTTATATCAAAATACCGAAAAATTAAAATGAGCATTTCTTTAAAACCGCAGGTGATGTACTTTAAAATTTTCTATAATTTGTATACCTTTTAACAATATTTAATCTTTAGATTCCTAACCGGATGAATCCAGCAAACATAAAAATGCCTGTATAATCTACTTTAAAGTTTCTGTCAGTCCAAAGCTAAACTGTATTTGCCAGCAACCCCGTCAGAGTTTAGAGAAAACCAGATCATCATTGACCTGCCGTTACCAGGAGATTTCCTTTGAATATCAACTGAATTGATACCATCTGCCAATTTCATAGAGCATCTTTATTAATCGCTGGAAAAGTAACTCTGTCGAAACATTTTAAAACATAATAAATGCTTGAAGAAGAGCTATTTTTCAGCTTTTAACTTTATATTATTGGCTAAACTTTAGTTGGTACTAGATTCAACTCTCGGTGAAGTTTCAAATAGATTTGTTCTGCCATTTCTAAAGGGCTAAATACTTTAGTATTTTAACTTGCACAACTTCCTGGAAAAAACTAAGAATGTGGTACTGACATATACCTGCTTTCTTCAAGTAAGTGATGCAAGTTGTTGAGTTTTACAAACAGCAGTTTGATTAATTGTAACTTTATATTTTCTTTATTATTCGCGTTTGTACCTGCCTCAAGTACCTCATATTATCTTAATAACTATTTAAAGTGTTAATGGCACAATAAATCTTACCTTCCTTCTACTGGAGCTTCAACAGCAATTGCAGAAACATCTAAAATTTTGAAATATTTTCTTTGAAAATAACAATAAAAAAACAATCGATTTGTCATTTAAATTTAAAGGTAATTGGCATCAGATTAATAGACAAATAAACTTATAATGAAAAATATCAAGAGTGTGGTTATCCTTCGATTTTCACATGCATTCTTATTCTATATTTTCAGATCAATTGTTATGAGAATCAGAATGCAATGAAATTTATGCGTCACATCTAATAGTGAAATTTCCGATTCATTTAATTCAAAAGTTCATTCTTAAAGATCGTTTTCGTTCGTTTTAGCCCCTTCAGAGCAATGCTTTCCCTGGTGATAATATTTGAACTACCATTTGACTTTCCCTACCATATATGGTAATGGATAGGAAAAGTACTGGAATCGCGTCGAAAATCGCAAATCGACAATTCAGTGAATCTATACTTTCGAGCACTCTAGATCTCGAAAGAACTATTCTTAGCATAACTTCTGTGTTTGTGTCTGTATATATGTTTGACTGTATACCTACATGTCTGTATGTCTATGCGTCTGTCTGTATATATATGTGTCTCTATGTCTGTGTGTATGTCTGTCTGTATATCTGCCTGTCCAAAGTATATATCAACTCTATTTAATAAACTTATTGACCAAATTTCACAAAATTTGACAAATAAATGGCATGTGAAACAATCTGGTGTTGATAAGATTTTAGTACGATTCGGAAAGAAAAAATGCTCTCGAAACCTGCTAAACTCTAAAATAAAAGGCTATATATGGCTAAATATATCAGTTACATGATTGTTTCATACGTAAGTTTTGACGAAGAAAATATAACAATGTATTAAACAATGAAATGAATGCAAAATTGTTTTATAAATAGATGGGTTTGAGCTAAATTTTATGATCCAGGAAGTTGAGTTAGTCCTATTTACGTCCATGTTATGGCCCGTAATTGAAAATTGAAATAAAATGTTTGAAGCATTAAACTTGATACATTCCTTGGGAGAGAGTATAAATGAGCCTAGTTTAGCTGCGTTATATTCGCTGATGGTATAGTATATTTCGTTTAGTAGGGATTTGTTTAATAAATAATAATATTGAATGGAAGAGGTGTGTATATCGCACGCGTAGGCGTGAAGTGGATGGGAGGAAATATTTTTCAAATTTATGAATAACGACTATGGGATGATCTTTTTCATCATTAACTCGTCTTATGACGGACCTATCCCTGTAGTAAAATACATTTGGAGTGACACACTTTACTCAACATTCTGATACATTAAGTTTCCGACTGTTATTTTCACTTGTATTACAATTATTAACAGAATACAAAAAATTATATTATTTTCGGGGTTATGTTTAAAAGTCATTCGTTAAAATAAACTCGTCAAATGCGAAATATCATTACCATGAAGAAATGAATGTAACCATATGCAAATGACAGTACAGTTAGAAGAGAGGGTCATGTGAAAATAAATAACTTTTCGTACGTATCGGGTCAAGTGACACTCAGTTCTGGGTGATAAAGGAAAACAGATGGCTTTTCCCGTAAATGCTATCAGCGACGATTTGTAGCAACCGAACATTCTGAAAGGTGAAGAGGCGTTGCCTGGAAGACGTCAATGAGCTGTATAGAAGAAGTTAACGGCTGGGAAAGATACCGTATTCTAGAGCTGCGTGACGTGGTTTTGTTGATGCGTGCAATTGCCACGCGTGTGGGGCACGGCGTGAGAACTATACAGCAATGTGTGGCACGATGGACGCAGGAACATCAGATAAAGCGCTGAAAAGGGAGTGAATGAAACAAGCGCAACACGTAGTGCACGGTCCGACAGATTCGTCGACACCCCTTCGCAGCGGCAGATGGCATTCAAAACAGACTGCCACCATCAACGGTTGCACCTGCTTTCCCCCAAAATTTTCGCAACAGGTTGCATGAAGTGCGACTGCGCGCATGGCAACCAGCCTCTGGATTGCCATAAAGCACTCTGCAAAAGGGTTCATATTTAGCGTGGTGTCGTAGCCATCGCAACTGCACCAATGAATAGTATCAGATATTGTTCAGGGATGAATGGTCTGTCTGTGGAGGAATGACACCCATGGACTGGTGGAGTGGCTTCTCGGGGTACTCCACTTGCCATCCCATATCACCGAACGTCACACAGGCCCCACACCATTTTAGTTTGGGGCGGTATCATGTTCGATCAGCTGACAGCTTTACTGCACATTGCGAATAGCGATTTTTTTTCAATTGATGTGACATGAGTTGTAAGTTATTTTAGTTTTAGCGGCCTCACTAGATAAAACATTCAAACAGCGATATTTCATTTAATTTTGTCATATATTTATTCTCCACTCTGTTTTACTAAATCTATTAATGACGACACCTCATGCATACACACAGCGGGAATTTCACAAAAACATTTGACAGGTCTTAAAATATGTTTATCTTTAAAAATCTCAAGAAAATTTTCTGCGAAAACTATAGATTGTGCAGTTACTATTGCGAAATATAAAAACTCTAGTGTTAAGTTCTATCCACTGATGTCACAATTAAGCAAATACACCTAAGTAGGTCAGAAATAGAGTTTTCTTCTTTTTTAATTCTCTAAAATTACGATATCTTGAAAATATTCTGTTGAAGTTTAATTAGAAAATACGTAGATATTACTGGGATGTAGCGATTGTATGTACAACTACATGTACAAGCGCTCGGAAACACATGTGGAAACGCTCGGAAACACATGTGCAAACGCTCTGAGGGACATTAACAAGAACTCCGAAACATATGTACTAGTGAGTACTAGGGGCATTGGTCTCAAAATTTTGAATGCACTGTTCTCGAAATCAAATTTTGTAAATCTCGTCTATTCGATTTATTTTAAATTTGGACGATTTTTGACGCTATTTTTTATCACTTTGAATATACAATCTCTCCTACCAAACAAGCTGCGCATAGTCCTAAACTTCAATATTTAATTTGATTCTTGGTTGAAATTACATATGACCAACCCTGAAGAAAATTACAAAGATCGCAGATCTCTACCTCAATTTGACATTTTATTTTTAAACAATAATTCATAATTTCTATTTCTTTATACGTGAGTAAAATTAAAGTGAATAAAAATCATTTATCTATTTTACGGAATTTAAATTTGAATATAATATTTTATTTTCGTGCTTTCTCTGTGCTTCCTAATGAAAATGATGACATTCTAAAAGCGTCGTGTCATTCTAAAGTTAATAGAGTAACCCAATTTTAAATATGCTAATACATTTATACTATATGTCTAAATTAATACGTTTTAGCTATTGAATCAATAAATGTATATTTATAAAATGTTAAAATATATAAAGGAATTTAACGTTAAAAAATCATATACCTTCCTTTTCATCAATAACAAAGGATTGTGCAAAAGCAAACAGGCACACAAGAGCAAAAGCGAATTTGAACATGATGAATGTTACGGGAACATTGATTGAAGTAACTGGAATAGAAGTTAGAAGTTATACAATGATAGTCAAAATAAACGGCATTTAAAATATTTATTTTATTTAGGAATATAAAATGTACCCTGGATTTAAAGCAGGGCAGTTATATAAAATGACAAAATAAAGAAATTGTATTCGTATCAATAATGGTGAAGATTTCATGCCACAATTTCAATAATAATTTCAACAATCCCAGCACAATTAAAACAATTTATATATTAGCCATCTCAAATTAAATTTCCTCTAATTAAATAATACAGAGCAGATAAATAAACAGACTCATTCAACTTGGAATAAAATTTATTCTTGAGGTATTTATATTTTTTAGAGGTTGACTTCTTAGCACATGTCTAACTTAAACATATTTTTACATCTTTAAATTTTGGATATTATTTCTCAGCAATATCAATTTTATGTATTATTTGGCTGGATAAAAATCATATAACTGCCATTTTATTTAAACTTCGCACTCAATGTTAGTTGCTGCCCTCAACAAAATGTTAAATGAAAAGAAAAATTAAATAAATAAAATATATATATATATATGTATATATATATAAATTGTAATTAATGATTTTTCTTATGGAAATATTAACAAGACAATAAACGAATCTATTTCTGATATGCTAGGACAGATTTTTCTTCCAAAATTTTTGCATTTTGATATTTTGGAAAGTTACCATCAATGAAATAAAGAAATTAAATAAACAAATAAATAAAATATATAAATTATAATTAATCTAAAATGTATGACTCTTTTTTCTAGACTGCCAGAAATATATCAATGCATTGATATTTTTTAACTCAATGTTCAACTCCTTTTCTTCCCTTCGTACATATACTACACATTATCTTTGGTAAATAACTAATAGATCCTTACGCAGAGCGAAATATTTCAAGACAATAACAAGAAAGATCAATCATGCATAAGCATTGATTATGAAACACTTTCCAACTGAAATGTAATTTCATTTAAAAATCTCTAAAATGTGATATATTCAGTGGTGATATCTTTTACATTATCACAGTACTACAGTAATATATTATACTTAAATATTTAAAACTGTATCGAAATATCAATCATCTGATTCTCTATGCAAAATCAATGAATATTTCATTCATATAACTTGTATTCCAGACCCCAGAGCTAAATAATTTTGCGTGAAAAAATTCAGTAATTCTTACGTAACTCACCTTACAATCGCTTGAGATATTTGCATTTTGCATAAGTTAAAATTAGGCTTCGTTGAAGAAATAATAAAAGTTTAGGGATCATTTAAAATCACAAATATTGTAATTGTGTAGGCACGGAATTTAGATACGCAGATAACACAGATACTCAGATAATATATGTGTGTGCGTGCATATGTATTCAAAGTATTGGAATCGTGCCGAAGATCGGAACTGGAATTTTTGAAGGATCTACACGTTTTAGGACTTCTAGAACACGAAAAAACTATTTTTAGGAAGACGTCTGTGTGTGTAAGGGTATATCTGTGTGTGTTTCTGTGTGTCTGTGAGGATATTGCATCCACTCTAACTGAAAAACTAATGGATCGAATTTAATAAAATTTGGTAGGTAAGTTTTTTGCGGGACACCCTGATGTTCATTTCATTATAGTACGATTCATAATAAAAGAATCTGCCTTCTTTGTGAAATGGCCGGCAGAAATTGCCTTTATCCACTCAAGCTAAAAACTAATGGACCAAATTTACCACAGTTTGGTGTATAATATTTCAATAACCTACAAGTGATTTATATACCAAATTTAACAAAATTTGTTATATAAATCACTTGTAGGTTATTCTAGTTCGATTCGGGAACAGGAACGGGCTGTTTTTGCGAAATGGCCCGCAAAAATCGTTAAATATAAAAATAAAAGTCTATGTGTACTCAATTATATCAATTGAATTCCTATTTTCAACGGGATTTTTGACAACAAAAAGAATAAGACTTACCCCCATTACTCTAGGACAAGCCGTTCTTGAGATATTTTAATTGTTTTGCGCTTTCGCTACGCCATGTTTGACAATAAGTCCATCTATCAAATGAGAACCAAATTTAAGTTTAACGTGCAAATTTAATGTCATTTAAAATACTTATGGCTGTTATTTTCTGAAGGTAAACTCATATTATTATTGAAGATATAAGGAAAACGTAAATATGAGTCTGCAGAGAAAGACATGTGCTGTCCACATCAGAATTTTTAACAATATTACAACAATGATTTATAGACGTGAAAGGGGATTATTTGCAGGCCATTTCGAATAAAATGTAGAATCTATATTTAAAAATTCACCAAATTGCTGTAGAATAAAATGTTCTACAAATTTAAGCTGTGTACCAAATTTTAACTCTCTAGGACGTAGGAAAGTGCGTTAAAAACGCCATCAGATAAGTATATCATGAAGAGTTATATAAAATTTAAAAAAAGTTTGAAAAATTGTTATCTACCAAATTTATTTTAATATGTGAAGCCTCTGTCATATACAAAATAATTAAACTCTTGGAAAGATATTTATTATATATCTCTTTTTAGTTTCTAGAGGATATCACAAAAGATAGAATTTAATTGAATTCGTTTTTCTCTATATATTAAATAATTTTTAATTAAAAAACTACATAACAAATTTTACTGAAATATTTTTTATATATTTTCTGGGATAATTTGAATATTTCTTAAAAATTTCGAAGCAGTTTGTGAATTTTAAATGTGCTTAGAAAATGTTTGAAAAATTTAGTTCCATGGGGTTCAATGTATTTCATTTTTTCAACCCGGATTCAATAAAAAACTAATTGGGTGATATTATTTATTTATATTCCCATAGGTCCCACAGACCGTCTGAAAAACATACTAAAATTTCAATTTGATAAAGTCATTTTTACGGCAGTTATCGTGCTAACGGACAGACAGACAGAATGAATGAATGAATAAAGTCATAAACACTTTTCAACTATGTTGTAAAGTGTTAAAAATGGATTTGGAATGAATGTTCTTACCTACTTCGTTGATAGTATAAATCAAATATGTTGAGTAAAATAAGGATGCACTTTATATAGTTGTAATTTATATTAAAAAGAAATGATTTCTATTTTGAGTTTCAAATTGAAGCCTTATCTGGTAGACATATTTTCTAAATTCTAATTCATATGTCACTCGTAGAGTTCAATCAAAATGCTTGATAATAGGAGTAATATAATAAATCCTCGTGACAGTTAAATAAGTTTCATCTTTTTCTGCATATTCTACTGCAAGATGTATATGCCAGATGTAAAGTTGTATCAGATGCTGCCATATGTCAAAAGTTTGGATTTTACTCAGGGAAACAAAAAAAAGTTTCTATTTGTCAAAGTTATTTGAACGATTTTAGAGTATTTTGGGATGCTGAATCCAGAAATGGCTTAGTTTTTCCAAATTGGCTCTAGGCCTTGAATAAATGCGTACCTTTCAAATTACTATTTTTCCACAATGCAAGGGCTTTCGTAAGTTTTACTTTCCCTGGAATACATGGGAATATATAGAGAAAGTATTAGAATCATGCCGAAAATCGCAACTCGCGTTTTCGACGAATTAAGCATTTCGAGACCTCTAGAATTCGAAAAAACTACTTTTAGCGTGACGTCTGTGTGTGTTTCTGTGTGTCTGCCTGTGCAGATTTTGTATCCACTCTAACAAAAAACTCATGGACCATATTTGGTGTGTAAGTCACTCGTGGACGAATCTGGTGCTGATTTGCTTTGGATACTATTCGGGATAAAAGAACCTGCCTTTTTTTTTTGCAAAACGTCTCGCAAAAGCTTGTATCCACTCTAGCTGAAACACTAATGGACCGAATTTCACAACATTCGGTAAATAAATCGCATGTTGCTGATTAGATTTTGGTACGATTCGGAAAAAGATAACCTGCCTTTTCTGCAAAATTGCCCCCAAAAATCGCCAAAATCTAAAATAAAAAGCTACATATGCTCAAATATATCAATGAAATGTTTGTTTTGTATGTAATTTTAGCGAAGGTAAAAATAAGACCAACCCTATTACACTAGGATTAGCCGTTCTCGAGATATTTTAGTTTATTCGTATTTTCCCTCCGCCACCTTTGAAAACAAGAAAGATCAATCATGCATAAGCATTGATTATGAAACACTTTCCAACTGAAATGCAATTTCATTTAAAAATTTCTAAAATGTGGTACATTCAGTGGGGATATCTTTTACATTATCACAGTACTACAGTAATTTATTATACTTAAATATTTAAAACTGTATCGAAATATAAATCATCTCAATCTGTATGCAAAATCAATGAATATTTCATTCATATAATTTGTATTCCAAACTCCAAAGCTAAATAATTTTGTGTGAAAAAAATTCAGCAATTCTCATTTAACTCACCTTACAATCGCTTGGAATATTTGCATTCTGCACAAGTTAAAATTAGGCTTCGTTGAAGAAATAATAAAAGTTTAGGGATCATTTAAAATCACAACTATTGTAATTGCATAGGCACGGAATTTAGTTACACAGATAAGACACGGATACACAGATAATATATATGTGAGTGTGTGTGTGTATGTATTCAAAGTATTGGAATCGTGCCGAAGATCGGAACTCGAATTTTCGAAGGATCTACACGACTTGGGACTTCTAGAACACGAAAAAACTATTTTTAGGAAGACGTCTGTGTGTGTAAGGGTGTATCTGTGTATGTTTCTGTGTGTCGGAGAGGATATTACATCCAATCTAATTGAAAAACTAATGGACCTAATTCCATAAAATTTGGTAGATATGCTTTTTGTGGGAAATCCTGATGTTCATTAGATTATAATACGATTCGTAATAAAATAATCTGCCTTCTTTCCGAAATGGCCGGCAGAAATTGCCTTTATCCACTCTAGCTAAAATCTAATGGAACAAACTTAACAAAATGTGGTGTATAATATTTCAATAACCTACAAGTGATTTATATACTGAATTTAACAAAATTTGGTATATAAATCTTTTGTAGGTTATTCTAGTACGATTCGGGAAAAAGGAAGGGCTATTTTTGCGAAATGGCCCGCAAAAATCGCTAAATATAAAAATAAAAGACTACATGTGCTTAATTATATCAATTAAATTCCTATTTCATACGTGATTTTTGACAACAAAAAGAATAAGACTAACCCCATTACTCTGGGACTAGCCGTTCTTGAGATATTCTATTTTTTTCTCGTTTTCGCTAATCCACCTTTGACAATAAGTCCAGCTATCAAATGAGAACCAAATTTAAGTTTAACGTGCAAATTCAATGTTGTTTAAAATATTTACGGCTGTTATTTTGTGCAGACAAACTCAAATTATTATTGAAGAAATAAACAGACCGTGAATATGAGTCTGCTGGGAAAGACATGTGCTGCCCACATCAGAATTTTTAACAATATTAGAACAATGATTTATAGAAGTTAACGGGGATTATTCGCAAGCCATTTCGAAAATAATGTATGATATATATTTAAAGATCCACCAAATTTTTGTAGAATAAAATGTTCAACAAATTTAAGCTGTGTACCAAATTTTAACTCTCTAGGACGTAGAAAAGTGCATTAAAAATGCCATCAAATAAGTACTATATCATGAAGAGTTATATAAAATTAAACAAAAAAATTGAAAAATTGTTATCTACCAAATTTATTTTCAAATGTTAAGCCTTTCTCATATACAAAATGACTAAACCCTTGGAAAGATATTTATTATATAATATATCCCTTTTTTCTTTCTGGAGGATATCCCAAAATTCAGAAATTAATTGAATTTGTTTTTTTCCCTATATTAAATAATTCTAATTAAAAAACTACTTAATATATTTTACTGACATTTTTTTATATATTTTATGGGATAATGTGAATATTTCTTAAAAATTTTGAGGCAATTTGTGAATTTTAAATTTGCTTAAAAAATGTTTGAAAAATTAGGTCCCTCAGGGTTCAATGTATTTCATTTTTTCACCCCGGATTCAATAAAAAACTAATTGGGTGATATTATTTATTTATATTCCCATAGGTCCCACAGACCGTCTGAAAAACATACTAAAATTTCAATTTGATAAAGTCATTTTTACGGCAGTTATCGTGCTAACGGACAGACAGACAGAATGAATGAATGAATAAAGTCATAAACACTTTTCAACTATGTTGTAAAGTGTTAATAAGTCCAGCTACCAAATGAGCACGGAAATTGAATTAAAAGTGAATGAAATTTAATTAAAATAAAGAGAACGTGGATATAAGTCGCAGGGAATGTCATGTACCGCCCACACCAGAATTTTTCACTTTCCTCATATACATAGTATAATGTATAAGAACACGAGAAGAACATTAATGAAACCGAATTCAACGTGGTATTAGAATCAATGAAAAAGTGGATGTTTATAATAATTTTCAGAAACAAATGTACACCATCATCCAGAAATGTTCATTAACGTTTATGGAGGTACTAGAAATTTCAAGTTTTCCCACATGGAATAATATATACCTCGCACAATTAGAGCAAATCTAAAAATTATCGAATTGAAATTATTTCTTCCAAACGTCAGAAAACTGTTGATTATGGGGGAATTCATTCCAGAAGAACACATTCAATTTTCCAATGGTATGTTGTCAATTATCAGAGGTTATAAAAATATTACTTGTGTTACAATGTGTTGCCAGAATAGCCATGCCATATATAGCCATGAATATTGTTTTAATTAGAAACGGATGACATGGCATGCAAAATGCTTACCTGCGCAATACCTAAAATTTTTTCGATCAAATATTAAACAATTCTTAATTTTAAGCATTTTAAAATAATTATCAAATTACTGAAATATATATATTACTGAAGTAATTTTCACCAAAAAAATTGATTGCATTTTTAGTAGTTATCACGTTATGTTCTTGAAGTATTAGAAATTTTACTTTTTTACAATAGAAAGTGAGATATTTATCAAAACAATCAAACAATTTAAATGAAATTTGGTATGATAAGTTTGATTGGTAACAATCTATGGATATAAATCTATTTCGTCGAGTGACATTATAGGTCTAGTCTGTTTTATTGTGATTGAACATATATCTGTTAAACTGTAGATAATGTGGCTTAGTGGATAGATACAACAACTTTTTATATGTGTGTGTTGTTGTAAAATAACGAACAGAAGAAGATATAGGGTATAACTATAACAATTTATTTAAACAAATAGAGATTACTCATTTTACATGCTATATTTAGTGATCTCAGTCTCATCTTTCAATAAAGATCGACCAATTATGGGCAGCCTCCTTTTATATTCTTGGTGTAATTTGTCCAACCTTCCTCACAGGTGCATCCTTCATCTTTAGCCCATGGTAAGTGGTATCCCCATGGGCAGCGGCATTTGATTTCACGACCTTCACATTGGCAATCGTTTTCCATGCCTTTACATGGTTGATGTAGTTTTATGCCTCTAAATCAAAAGTAAAAATAAACACAAGTTAATAGAATTTCCATAAGAAACATATATATTCAAATATATGAAGTGATATTTTCAAATATATGAAGTTATATATTTAAATATATGAAGTGATATATTCAAATAAATGAAGTGAAAGTAAGTACCTCAGTGTCTCGCAATCATTTACCGTACAAGACATTAAACCCGTTACATAACAGGATTACATAAAGAAAATGAAAGCATGTCCTCCAATTATTAGGCCTGCGGTGCATGTACTCTTAGTCTCCCAGGACAGATGGGGACCACAAGCTCTGTCGATCAATATTTTGTAGAAAACCTCCCAATGAAACATAGAACTGATTCACGCATTTTCTGTTTGGTATATGGTGAATGGTGTTTTTCATGTAAGTATATAAAAATCCCCAGCAAAAGCTTTTATTTACTACATCATGACCGATGTATAGTTGTTTGTCTGTTTCAACTTCTTCGGAGACATTTTGTAACATACTCGTACATTCCTATATCCTATAGAGCTGAACTTTGGAACACAGCTTTGTCTAATTAAACATTTTATTCTGTTGAAATTTGCGGCTCTTAAAAAAATACAACCGTATTATTTTACGAAATGACCAGCAAAAATCCCTTTGTTGCAGAATAGTTAAAAAAGAATCCAATATCCAGCTAAGTTGCTATGCATATATAACGGAAAATAAACTCATGATAAAAAAGATAAACTATGACAAACTTCTAATGTAACTGTGTAAATTGAGCTCAATGCTTTATTTCAATATAAAGTGTGCTTTGCGGTAGAACTAAAATGATTTTTTTTGTTTAGAGTTCTGATTTTTCAGACATTCCTTATAATTTGCCTCAATTGAAGCTGCTCCTGTTGAGTAATGAAAATAAAACTATCCGAGAAATGAAATTTTTCTACTTACTTGTTTACACTGAATTCGAAAATGGACTCAAAGTTTTATCACCCACTGCTTTTAAAAAAATTCAATTTTTTTTCCCTGAGATATACTATATAAAATAGATTTACAACACATAAATATATGTTTCTAAGATTTGATTTTTTTGTCTGATGATTTTTTATATGTAACAACATCTTTAGTATCTATGATAGAGATCCTGCAGCTTGATAGCATTCTTGGAGTCATTTTTCACTGTTTCATTATAGATATATTTTGGCGATTTTTTTGACGGTGTTTAAAACCGGCATCGCTCTTTAACATTTGAGGACTAAAAATTCAAATGCGATATCAAAAAGTGTATTTTTAAAGACATGTTGCACCCTACGTTTCGTAGATATACAGAAGTTCATCAACAAGATTTCTGAGAATTTTAAAAAGTATGATTTCCCAGAAAATTTTGAAGGACCATTTTTAAAACTTTGCCAATCTCTTTGTTTGCCGTATTCATAACAGACACATTATATTTCATTATCTGTTTTATTTGTGGTCCTACAAATAAGACCTCCTTTATTTTGTAATGCAGTTAGGCCACAGTTGAATGCAGTTATGAATTTATATTGGAATTTAATTTTGCCTGTATTCTGGAATGATGTTTTGCATCAATAATCGAGGGATAATTTTACATCGATCTTTGAAGTAATGTAAGATTTCAAAAATCTTGTCAGTTTTTATTTCTGTGCCGCACCAACATATTTTGGCGAATGGTGCTGAAATAATTTCAACAAGGTAGTAAAATAACTTTTTAAGGATCAGCAGTGGGATAATATTTCTGTTTTTTATACCGGAAAGAAATGCTTGACGTTTTGACTATTCTGTTTGCTCATGATGAGCTTGCTTAGACCTACTGTTCCAATCGAAAAAAAAAGAATATATCAGTATTTGGTGTGCCTAACTGCATTCCTAACTGAACTTCACCTATATACAATTACTGGAACAATTCTGCTGCTTGTGAACATTCTACTAGGCAACTATCCAAATATCTAAAACAGCTATTTTGTTAACAACATATGTTCTAAATGTTATGTATTTATATCAAAAATACCGAAAAATTAAAATGAGCATTTCTTTAAAACCGCAGGTGATGCACTTTAAATTTCTCTATAATTTGTATATCAAAACATCTATATAAAAAACTCCATCTGCAGAGAAACAGAAAGTTGACAAACATTTGTTAGATATTGTAAATACTAAACAAACCCCTGAAAAAAGGGAATTTTTTACGACACCCAAAATCGTTAACGAAACTCAACCGCCCCCAAAACATTGAAACTCAATCCATTTTTGCCTGGATACTGGTCTGTAATTCTGTCTGTCTGGACAGAACGCGTGCTCTGTTTATCTGAACTGAACACGTGGTCTATGTTTCTGTACAAAATAATTAGTCCATATTCGTGACTTACAATACGAGGAAGACACGAATAACTGAAGTATAAAAACTTTTATATATATATATATATTATTCATTAGCAGTAGGAAGTTTCACTAACAAAGCGTTGTAACTTCAAGTCCAATGACACGACAGAGATCTCCTCTTAGCTTGAATTTTCAAAGAAATGGGAAAGATGAACATGTTAAAATTGGAACTTTTATTCAATACTAAATATTATCAATTTTAAAGTTGGGGCAAGTCATGAATATTACATCTTTCACACATTTGCAATTACTAAAAAATTTATGTGCTAAATAGTGTATAACTTAATTTTTAAAAGAAAAACTTTTCTTGTGCATCCGTTAATAACAGTGTTCAATACAGTATAAAGATATAAATTCCTCTTACAACTTATAGCAAATTATTTGAAAGAATGTACGTACAGATTCTGAGGACATGGACAAATGGGCATTCTACCGAGTATCATGACGCCATTCTGAAAACTTTTATAAGACAATCGTAAAATGTATTGATTTGGATTTTTACACCGACAATATAATCTGCACTTTATATACGTTGGTGTCTTGTCCGATTCTTGCTAGGGAAAAATTAAAAGAAGGCATCCGCCATGACAAGCTAGGACGACATGTTTACATTAATGTCAGATTGATTTTCTATTTTCTCATCAAGAGAAGCCCGAATAATTGGGCTACAATCAACGAACCACTCAGAGAGTTGGGTCCAAAGAACACCTGCCAAGTAAAGACTCTAATTGCCGACGGATTTGGGGACATTACTAAAGCAATCCACTTCCACGAATGGAAGTTCCCTATTTGCAGTGATGTGAGGAACTCTCTCTGGCTTCACAGCAAATTCATCAAGACGCACATCAAATTAATGTACCTTTTATAGACGATGGGTAGTGTATGACTATGTTACCAAGGTACATCCAACCTAGAAAGGACGGCTTTCTCTCGAAGGCAGCCCTTGGTAGAAACATAATGATTTATTCAATATAGAGCACTGCTATGTGACAATATACCTTTTAACAATATTTAATCTTTATATTTCTAACCTGATGAATCCAGCACACATAAAAATGTCTCTATAATCCACTATAAAGGTTCTGTCAGGCCAAAGCAAATCTGAATTTGCCAGCAACCCCGTAAGGGTTAATAGGACAAACCAGATCATCTTTGGCCTGCCGTTACCAGGAGATTTCCTTTGAATGTCAACTGAATTAATGCCATCTGCCAATTTCATAGAGCATCTTTATTAATCGCTGGAAAAGTAAGTCTGTCGAAACATCATAAAACATAATAAATGCTTGAAGAAGAGTTATTTTTCAGCTTTTAACTTTAAATTATTGGCTAAACATTAGTTGGTACCAGATTCAACTCTCGGTGCCGCTTCAAACACATCTGTTCTGCCAGTTCTAAAGGGCTAAATTCTTTACTATTTTAACTTGCACAACTTCCTGGAAAAAAGTAGGAATGTGGTACTGATCTGCTTTCAACAAATAAGTGGTGCAAGATGTTGAATTTTACAAGCAGCAGTTTGATTAATTGTATTATCATGTATTGTTGTCATGTGTTGTTGTATCAATGTATTGTTTGATTAATTGTATTTAATTCGATTTTTTCATTATCCACGTTTGTATATGCCTGAAGTACCTCATATTATCTAAATAACTATTTAAAGTGTTAATAGCACAAAATCTTACCTTCCTTCTTCTGGAGCTTCAGCAGCTACAGCAGAAACATCTAAAATTTTGAAATATTTACATTGAAAATAACAATAAAACACCATAGAGTCTTCATTTAAATTTAAAGGTAATTGGCAGCAGGTTAATTGCAAATAAACTTATAATGAAAAATATCAGGAGTGTGGTTACCATTCGATTTTCTCATGCACTCATATTCTATATTTTTAGATCAATTGTTATGAGAATCAGAATGCAATAAAATTTATGAGTCGCATCTAATAGTGAAATTTCCGATTCATTTAATTCAAAAGTTTGTTCTTAGAGATGGTTTTCGTTCATTTTAACCCCTTCAAAGCAATTATTTCCCTGGTGATAACTTTTGAACTATTATTTTAGTTTCCCTACCATATATGGTAATGGATAGGTAAACTACTGGAATCGCGTCGAAAATCACAAATCGAGAATTTAGTGAATCTATACTTTCGAGCACTCTAGATTTCGAAGGAATCATTCTTAGCATAACTTCTGTGTGTGTGTGTCTGTATACCTACATGTCTGTATGTCTATGCGTCTATCTGTATATATATGCATCTGTATGTCTGTGTGTGTGTCTGTCTGTATATCTGTCTGTGCAATGTATATATCAACTCTATTTAAAAAACTTAGGGACCAAATTTCACAAAATTTGACAAATAAATCGCATGTGAAATAATCAGGTGATGATAAGATTTTAGTACGATTCGGAAAGGAAGAAATGCTGCTTTTCTGTAAAATGACTCTCGAAACCTGCTAAACTCTAAATTAAAGGGCTATTTATGGCTAAATGAATCAGTTACATGCTTGTTTCATACGTTAGTTTTGACGAAAGAAATATAACAATATAAAAAATAATGAAATGAATGCAAAATTGTTTTATAAATAGATAGGTTTGAGCTAAATTTTATGATCCAGGAAGTTGAGTTAGTCCTTTTTACGTCCATGGTATGGCCCGTAATTGAAAATTGAAATAAAATGTTTAAAGCATTAAACTTGATACATTCCTTGGTAGGGAGTATGAATGAGCCTAGTTTAGCTCCGTTATATTCGCTGATGGTATAGTATATTTCGTTTAGTAGGAATTTGTATAATAAATAATAATATTGAATGGAAGAAGTGTGTATATCGCACTCATAGGCGTGAAGTGGATGGGAGAATATATTTTTCAAATTTGTGAATAACGACTATGAGATGATCTTTTGCAACATTAACTAGTCTTATGACAGCCCTATCCTTGTAGTAAAATACATTTGGAGTGTGACACTTCACTCAACATTCTCATACATTAAGTTTCCTGACTGTTATTTTCAATTGTATTACAATTAGTACAAGAATACAAAAAATTATATAATTTTCGGGGTTATGTTTAAAAGTCATTCGTTAAAATCAACTCGTCAAATGTGAAATGTCATTACCATGAAGAAATGAACGTAGCCATATGCAAATCACAGTACAGGTAGAAGAGAGAGTCATGTGAAAATAAATAACTTTTCGTACGTATCGGGTCAAGTGACACTCAGTTCTGGGTGATAAAGGAAAACAGTTGGCTTTTCCCGTAAATGCCATCAGCGACGATTTGTAGCTGCTGAACGTTCTGTGAGGTGAAGAGGCGATGCCTCGAAGACGTCAATGAGCTGTATAGAAGAAGTTAACGGCTGGGAAACATACCGTATTCCAGAGCTGCGTGACGTGGGTTTGTTGATATGTGCAATTGCCACGCCTGTTGGGCACGGCGTGAGAACTATACAGCAATGTGTGGCACGATAGACGCAGGAACATCAGATAAAGCACTGAAAAGGGAGTGAATGAAACAAGCGCAAGGCGTAGTGCATGGGCCGACAGATTCGTCGGCACCCCTTCGCAGCGGCAGATGGCATTCGAAACGGACTGCCACCATCAACGGTTGCACCTGCTTGTCCCCAAACTATTCGCAACAAGTTGCATGAAGTACGACTGCGCGCACGACGACCAGCCTCTGGATTGCCATTAAGCACTCTGCAAAAGGGTTCATATTTAGCGTGGTGTCGTAGCCGTCGCAACTGGACCAATGAATAGCATCAGATATTGTTCAGGGATGAATCGTCTGCCTGTGGAGGAATGACACCCATGGACTTGTGTAGTGGTATCTCGGGGTGCTCCACTTGCCAGCACATATCACCGAACGTCACACAGACCCCACGCCGAGCATTATATTTTGGGGCGGTATCATGTTCGATCAGCTGACTGCACTAGTGCACATTGCGAATAACGATTTTTTTTCAGTTGATGCGAGATGAGTTATAAGTTATTTGAGTTTTAGCGGCCTTACTAGATAAAATATTCAAACAGCGATATTTCATTTAATTTTGTCATATATTTATTCTCCACTCTGTTTACATTTCAGGAAAATCTATTAATGACGACACCTCATGCATACACACAGAGGGACTTTCACAAAAACATTTGACAGGCCCTAAAATAGGTTTATCTTTAAAAATCTCTAAGAAAACTTTCTGCGAAAACTATAGATTATGTAGTTAATATTGCGAAATGTGAAAACTATAGTGTTAAGTTCTATCTATGGATGTCACAATAAGCTCTCCGAAACACATGTGCAAACCCTTGGAGGAACATTTACATGAACTCCGAAACACATGTACTAGTGAGTGCTAGGGTCATTGGTCTCAAAATTTTGAATGCATTATTCTCGAATTCAATTTTTGTAAATCTCGTCCATTCGATTTATTTTAAATTTGGACGATTTTTGACGCTTTTTTTTATCACTTTGAATATACAAACTCTCCTACCAAACAAGCTGCGCATAGTCCTCAACTTTAATATTTAATTTGCTTTTTGTTGAAATTACATACGGCCAACCCATAATAAAACTACAAAGATCGCAGACGTCTACCTCAATTTGACATTTTATTTTTAAACAATAATTCATTATTTCTATTTCTTTATACTTGAGTAAAATTAAAGTAAATAAAATCATTTATCTATTTTCCGCAATTTAAATTTGAATATATGTATATACCTTTTATTTTCGAGATTTCACAGTGCTCCCTAAAGAAAATGATAACATTTTAAAAGGGTCATGGCATTCTAAATTTAATACAGGAACCCAATTTTAAATATGCAAATACATTTATACTATATGTCTAAATTAATACATTTTAGCCATTGAATCAATAAATGTATATTTATGAAATTTTAGAATATATAAAGCAATTGAAAGTTAAAAAATTACATACCTTCCCTTTCATCAATAGCAAAGGATTGTGCTAAAGCAAACAGGCATACAAGAGCAAAAGCGAATTTGAACATCATGAATGTTAAGTGAATATTGATTGAAGTAACTGGAATAGAAGTTAGAAGTTATACAATGATAGAAATAATAAAGGCATTTAAAAATGTTTATTTTATTTAGAAATATAAAATGTACCCTGGATTTAAAGCAGGGTAGTTATATAAAATGACAAAATAAAGAAATTTTTTTCGTATCAATAATGGGGAAGATTTCATGCCACAATTTCAATAATAATTTCAACAATCCCAGAACAATTAAAAGAATTTATATATTAGTCATCTCAAAATAAGTTTCCTCTAATTAAATAATACAGAGCAGATAACAAATAAACACACTCATTCAACTTGAATAATATTTATTCTTGAGGTATTTATATTTTTTAGTGGTTGACTGCTTGGCACATGTCTAACTTATTTAAAAAATATTTTTACAAATTTAAATTTTGGATATTATTTCACAGAAATATCAATTTTATATATTATTTGGCTCGACAAAAATCATATAAAAATCATATAACTGACAATTTATTTAACTTCGCAGGCAATGTTCGTTGCTGCCATTATGAAAATATTACATGAAACAAAAATTAAATAAATAAAAATATATATATAAATTGTAATTAATGATTGTCCTTATGGAAATATTAACAAGACAATGGACGAATCCATTTCCGAAAGTTTTCTCCCAAAAGTTTTGCATTTTGAAATTTTGGTAAGTTGGCGTCAATGAAACAAAAAAAATTAAATAAATAAATAAATAAAATATATAAAATATAATTAATCTAAAAAGTATGAGCCTTTTTTTCTAGATTACCCGAAACATATTAAAGCATTGATCTTTTTTAACTCAATGCTCAGCTCCTTTTCTTCCCCTCCTACATATAATGCATATTGTGTTTGGTAAATAACTAATAGATCCTTACGCATAGGGAAATATTTCAAAATTTTAAAAATTGGTTTGTAACGAATGTTCTTACCTTCTTCGTTGATAGTATAAATCAACTATGCTGCGTAAAATGAGGATTCACTTTATATAGATGTAATTTATATTGAAAAGAAGATTTTCTATTTTGAGTTTCAAATTGAAGCCTTGTCTGGTAGACATTATTCCTGCATTCTAATTCATATGTCACTCGTAGAGTTTAATCAAAATGCTTGATAATAGGAGTAATATAATAAATCCTCCTGACAGTTAAATAAGTTTCATCTTTTTATGCATTTTCTGCTGCAAGATGTATATGCCAGAAGTAAAGTTGTAGCAGATTCTGCCATATGTCAAAAGTGTGGATTTTACACAGGGCAACAAAAAAAAGTTACTATTTGTCAAGGATATTTGAACAATTTTAGAGTGCTGAATCCAGTAATCGCATAGTTTTCCAAAATTGGCTCCACCTTTTGAATAAATGCATACCTTTCAAATTACTGTTTTCCACAATACAAGGGCTTTCGTCAGTTTTACTTTCCCTGCAATACATGGTAATGTATAGGGAAAGTGTAAGAATCCTGCTAAAAATTGCGAATTGAGTTTTTGACGGATTAAGCGTTCAGAGACATCTAGAATACGAAAAAACAATTTTTAGCTTGACGTCTGTGTGTGTGTCTGTGTATCTGACTGTGCAGATGTTGTATCCACTCTAGAGAAAATACGAAAAAACTAATCAACCGAATTTCACAAAATTTGGTAAGTCATTCATTTGTGGAAGAATCTAGTGCTGATTAGTTTTGGGTACGATTCGAGATAAAAGAACCTGCCTTTTTTTTGCAAAATGTCCCGCAAAAGCTTGTATCCACTCTAGCTGAATAAAGAATTGACCGAATTTCACAAAATTTAGTAAATACATCGCATGTGGTTTACTCTGCTGCTGATTGGATTTTGGTACTATTCGGAAAAATATAACCTGCCTTTTTTGCAAAATGGCCCGCAAAAATCTTCAAAGTCTAAAATAAAAACTTCGTATGCTCATATATATCAATTAAATGCTTGTTTTATACGTAATTTCTAACGAAGAAAAGATTAAGACCAACCCCATTACACTAGGATTAGCCTTTCTCGAGATATTTTAGTTTATTCGTATTTCCTCTACGCCACCTTTGAAAATAAGTCCAGTTACCAAATGAGCACGAAAATTGAATTAAAAGTAAATTAAATTTAATTAAAATAAAGATAACGTGGATATAAGTCGCAGAGAAAGTCATTTGCTGCCCACATCAGATTTTTTTACTTTATTTATATACATAGCATAATGTATAAGAATACGAGAAGAACATTAATAAAACCGAATCCAACATGGTATTAGAATCAACGATAACGTTGATGTTTATAATAATTTTTATCAGAAACAAATGGACACCATCATTCAGAAATATTCATTAACTTTTATCGAGGTACTAGAAATTTCAAGTATTTCCACATGGAATATATATATACCTCGAACAAACAGAGCAAATCGAAAAATTATCGAATTGAAATTATTTTTTCCAAACATCAGAAAGCTGTTGATTATTGGGAAATTCAATTCAAAAGAACACTTTCAATTTTCCGAAATTATGTTGTCGATAATCAGAAGAGGTTATAAAAACATTACTTATGTTAACATTTGTTGCCAGAATAGCCACGCCATATACAGCCATGAATATTGTTTTAAGTAGAAGCGGATAACATGGCATGCAAAATGCTTACTAAAATGTTTTCGATCAGAAATGGAACAATTCTTAATTTTAAACATTTTTAAATAATTATTAAATTACTGAAACTTATGTAAGTAATTTTAACCAAAAAGAAATTGATTGCATTTTTACTTTCCCTGAAATACATGGTATTGTATAGGGAAAGTATTGGAATCATGCCGAAAATCGCAACTCGAGTTTTCGACGGATCTACACGTTTCGAGACATCTAGAATACGAAAAAAGCATGTTTAACGTGACGTCTGTGTGTGTGTCTGTGTGTCTGTCTGTCTGTGTGTCTGTCTGTCTGTGTGTCTGTCAGATTTATGTCTGTGCAGATTTTGTATCCACTCTAAATAAAAGACTAATGGACCGAATTTCACAAAATTTGGTAGGTAAGTTACTTGTGAGCGAGTCTGGTGCTGATTAGTTTTAGGTACGATTCGGGATAAAAGAACCAGCCTTTTTTTTGCGAAATGGCCCGCAAAAGCTTGTATCCACTCTAACTGAAAAACTAATGGACCAAATTTCACAATATTCGGTAGATGAGTCACTTGTGGGTTACCCTGGTGCTGATTAGATTTTGGTACGATTCGGAAAAAAATGGCCTGCCTTTTTTTGTAAAAAGGCCCGCAAAAATCGTCCAACTCTAAACTAAAGAACTGGGTGTACTCAAATATATCCATTAAATGCTGATTTATTACGTAATTTTTAACGATGAAAAGAATAAGACCAACCCCATTACACTAGGACTTGCATTTCTCGAGATATTTTAGTTTTTCGTACTTTCCCTACTCCAGCTTTGAAAATAAGCCCGGTTACCGAATGAGAACGAAATTTGAATTAAAAGTGAAATAAATTTAATTAAAATAAAGAGAAAGTTAATATAAGTCTGCAGGGAAAGTCATGGGCTGCTCACATCAGATTTTCAGTAGTTAGCACGTTATGTTCTTGAAGTAGTAGAAATTTTACTATTTTACAACAGGAATCACGATATTTATTAAAACAATCAAACAATTTAAATGGAATTTTGTATGATTAATTTGATTGGTAGCAATCTATGGAAATAAATTTATTTCATCGAGTCACATTATAGGTCTAGTTTGTTTCATTGTGATTGAATATATATATGTCAAACTGTAGATAACGTGACTTGGTGGAGAGATACATCACTTTTTATATATGTGTGTTACTGTGAAATAACGAACAGAAGAAGATATAGGCTATAACTATAACAATTTATTTAAGCAAATAGAGATTATTTATTTTACGCGCTATATTGAGTGATTTCAGTCTCATCTTTCCAAAAAAATCGTCCAATTATGGGCAGCCTCCTTTTACTTTCCTGGTGTAATATGTCCAACTTTCCTCACAGGTGCATCCTTCATCTGCAGCCCCTGGAACGTGGTATCCCCATGGGCAGCGGCATTTGATGTCACGACCTTCACATTGGCAGTCGTTTTGCATGCCTTTACATGGTTGATGTAGTTTTATGCCTCTAAATCAAAAGTAAAAATAAACACAAGTTAACAGAATTTCAATAAGAAACATAATATTCAAATATGGGAAGTAAGAGTAAGTACTCCAGTGTATCTCATTTATTTACAGTACTAGACGTTAACCCCGTTACATGACTGAATTACGCAAAGAAATGGAAAGGATATCCTCGAATTATTAGGCCTGCGGTGCATATACTCTTAGTATCCCAGGATAGATAGGGACCAGAAGATCTGTTGATCAATATTTTGTAGAAAACCTCCCAACGAAACATAAAACTGATTTACACCTTTCCTGTTTAGCATATGGTGAATGGTGTTTTCCATGTAAAAAGTACATGAAAATCACCGGCTAAAGCTTTTATTTACCACATCATGGCCGATGTATATTTTTTTGTCTGTTTCAACTTCTTTGGAGACATTTTGTAACATACTCGTACATTCCTATATCCTAAAGATCTCAACTTTGGAACATAGCTTTGTCTAATTAAACATTTCATTCTGTTGAAATTTGCCTCTCCTCAAAAAAATGCAACCGTATTATGTTATGAAATGGCCAGCAAAAATTCCATTGTTGCAGAATAGTTACAAAGGAATCCAATATCCAGCTAAGCTGCAATGTGTAAGGGAAAATTAAGGATAAAGGGAAATTAACCCATGATAAAAAAGTTAAACTATGACAAGTTTCTAATGTAACTATTTAAATTGAGCTCAATGCTTTATGTCAATATACAGTGTGCTTTGCGGTAGAACTAAAATGATTTTTTTTTTGTTTAGTGTTCTGACTTTTCAGACATTTCTTATGATTTGCCTCAATTGAATCTGCTTCTCTCGAGTAATGAAAAAAAATTATCCAGAAGATGAAATTTTTCTATTTACATATTTACACTGAAATCAAAAAAGGACTCAAAGTTTTATCACCCACTGCCTTTGAAAAAATTTAATTTTTTCCCTTTAGATATACTATATAAAATATATTTACAACTCATAAATAAATGTTTCTAAGATTTGATTTTTTTGTCTGATGATTTTTTACTTGTAGCAACATCTTTAGTATCTATGATAGAGGCCTTGCCGCTTGATAGCATTCTTAGAGTCATTTTTCCCCGTTTCATTATAGATATATTTTGGCGAAAGTTTTGACTGTGTTTAAAGCCGGCATCGCTCTTTAGCATTCTAAGACTAGAAATTCAATTGCGATATCAAAAAATGTATTTTTAAGGACATGTTGCACCCTATGTTTCGCAGATATACAGAAGTTCATCAACAAGATTTTTTAGAATTTTAAAAAGTATGATTTCCCAGAAAATTTTGAATGACTATTTTAAAATTATGCCGATCTCATTTGTCTGCTATATATATAACAGACACATAATATTTCATAATCTGTTTTATTTGTGGTCCTACGAATAAAAACCTCCTTTATTTTGTAATGCAGTTAGGCTACAATTGAATGCAGTTATGAATTTATATGGGAATGTAATTATGCCTTTATTCTGGAATGAAGTTTGGCATCAATAATCGAGGGGTAATTTTCCGTCGATCATTGATGTCATGTCAGATTTCGAAAATCTTGTCAATTTTTGTTTCTGTGTCGCAGCAACACATTTTGGCGACTGGTGCGAAAATAATTACAATGCCGTCGTTTTATTTGAAAAGAGACGCTGTTGCTCTTCCATATCGATACCGTGCCTAGTCCAAGGCAGCGTTTTAACAGATCTTGCTGCGCCATAGCTTTCTCCATTACCTTAAAAAATTTTTATTAAGTCTAAGCTTGATATGTAAAGGTAGTAAAATAAACTTTTAAGGATCAACAGTGGGATAATACTTCTGCTTTTTATACCGGAAGGGAATGCTTGAAGTTTTGACAATTCTATTTGCTTATAATGAGCTTGCTTAGACCTACTGTTCCATTCGACAAAAGAAGATAGCAGTATTTGGTGTACCTAACTGCATTCCTAACTGGCCTTCTCCTATGTACAATTACTGGAAAATTCTCCTGCTTCTGATCATTCTACTAGGTAAATATCCATATATCTGAAACAGCTATTTTGTTAACAACATATGTTCTAAATTTTATGTATTTATATAAAAATGCCGATAAATTAAAATGAGCATTTCTTTAAAACCGCAGATGATGTATTTTAAATTTCTCTATAAATTGTAGAATAAAACAGCTATAGAAAATTCCACCCGCACAAAAACAGAAAGTTGACAAATATTTATTAGATAGTGTAAATACTAAACAAACCCCTGAAAGAAAGGGAACTATTTACGACACCCAAGATCGTTAACGAAACTCAACCGCCCCCAAAACATTGAAACTCACTGCATTTTTGTCTGGATACTATAATTACCCAGCTGTAATTCTGGTTGCTGGTCTGTAATTCTGGTTGCTTGAACAGAACGCGTGTTCTGTTTATCCGAACAGAACACGTGGTCTATGTATCAGTACAAAATACTTAGTCCATATTCGTGACTTACAAAACGAGGAAGACACGAATAACTGAAGTATAAAAACTTATATATATATATTTTTTATTCATTAGCTGTAGGAAATTTCACGTTGTAACTTCAAGTCTAATGACAAGACAGAGATAGTTTCTTCTTAGTTTGAATTTTCAAAGAAATGGGCAAGATGAACATGTTAAAAATGGAATTTTATCAAATACTAAATGCTATCAATTTTAAATTGGAGCAAGTCATGAATATTACATCTTTCACGCATTTGCAATTACCGAAAAAGTGTATGTGCTAAACAGTGTATAAATTAATTTTTAAAAGAAAAACTTTTCTTGTGCATCCGTTAAGAACAGTGTTCAATACAGTATATTGAGATCTAAATTCCACTTACAACTTATCTCATAGCAAATTATATTTAAGAATGTACGTCCAGATTCTGAGAACAAGGATAAATGGGTTATACTACCTCGTATCATGACACCATTCTGAAAAATGTTATAAGACAATTGTAAAATGTATTGATTTGGATAATCCTCTACACCATCATTATAATCTTCACTTTATATACGTCGGTGTCTTGTCCAATAATTAGTAAAGAAAAATTAAAGGAAGGAATCCGCCATGACAAGCTAGGACTACATGTTTATATTAATGTCAGATAGATTTTCTATTATCTCATCAAGAGAAGCCCGAATAATTGGGCTACAATCAACGAACCATTCAGAGAGTTGGGTCCAAAGGACACCTGCCAGATAAAGACTCTAACTGCCGACGGATTTAGGGACATTACTAAAGCAATCCTCTCCCACGAATGGATGTTCCCTATTTGCAGCGATGTGAGGAACTCTCTCTGGCTTCACAGCATATTCATCAAGTTAAGACGCACATCAAATTAATTTACCTCTTATAGACGATGGTTAGTATATGAATATATTAACAAGGTCTATCCAACCTAGAAAGTACGGCTTTCTCTCGAAGGCATACCTTGGTAGAAACATACTGATATATTCAATATAGAGCACTGCGAAAGTGACAATATACCTTTTAACAATATTTAATTTTTAGATTCCTAACCTGATGAATCCAGCACACATAAAAATGTCTGCATAATCTACTATAAAATTTCTGTCAATCCAAAGCTAAACTGGATTTGCCAGCAACCTTGTTTGGGTTAATAGAGCAAACCAGATCATCATTGACCTGCCGTTACCAGGAAATTCGCTTCATTAACTGAATTTATATCATTTGCGAATTTCATAGAGCATCTTTATCAATCGCTGGAAAATTAACTCTGTCTCAACATAATAAATACTTGAAAAAAAGTTATTTTTCAGCTTTTAACTTTAAATTATTGGCTAAACATTAGTTGCTACTATATTCTACTCTCGGTGCCGTTTCAAACAGATTTGTTCTGCCATGTCTAAAGGGCTAAATACTTGACTATTTTAACTTGCAGAACTTTCTGGAAAAAAGTAGGAATGTGGTACTGACCTTCTTTCAAGTCATTTTTCACTGTTTCATTATAGATATATTTTGGCGATTTTTTGACGGTGTTTAAAACCGGCATCGGTCTTTAACATTTGATGACTAAAAATTCAAATGCGATATCAAAAAGTGTAGTTTTAAAGACATGTTGTGTGTGCACCCTACGTTTCGTAGATATACAGAAGTTCATCAACAAGATTTCTGAGAATTTTAAAATGTATGATTTCTCTGAAAATTTTGAAGGACTATTTTAAAACTATGCCAATCTCTTTGTCTGCTGTATTCATAACAGACACATTATATTTCATTATCTGTTTTATTTGTGGTCCTACAAATAAGACCTCCTTTATTTTGTAATGCAGTTAGGCCACAATTGAATGCAGTTATGAATTTATATTGGAATGTAATTATGCCTGCATTCTGGAATGAAGTTTTGCATCAATAATCGAGGGATAATTTTCCATCGATCTTTGAAGTAATGTCAGATTTCAAAAATTTTGTCAGTTTTTATTTCTGTGCCGCATCAACATACTTTGGCGAATGGTGCGGAAATAATTTCAATGGCGTCGTTTTATTTGAAAAAAGACGTTGCTGCGCTTCCATATCGTTACGGTGCCTAGTGCAAGGCAACGCTTTCACAGATCTTGCTGTGACATAGCTTTCTCCATTACCTTAATAAAATTTTTATGAAGTCTAAGCTTGATATGTAAAGGTAGTAAAATAACCTTTTAAGGATCAGCAGTGGGATAATACTTCTGTTTTTTATACCGGAAAGAAACGCTTGACAATTTGACCATTCTGTTTGCTCATAATGAGCTTGCTTAGACCTACTGTTCCATTCGAAAAAAAAGAATATATCAGTATTTGGTGTGCCAAACTGCATTCCTAACTGAACTTCTCCTATATACAATTACTGGAACAATTCTGCTGCTTGTGAACATTCTACTAGGCAACTATCCAAATATCTAAAACAGCTATTTTGTTAACAACATATGTTCTTAATGTTATGTATTTATATCAAAAATACCGAAAAATTAAAATGAGCATTTCTTTAAAACCGCAGGTGATGCACTTTAAATTTCTCTATAATTTGTATATCAAAACTTCTATATAAAAAACTCCATCTGCAGAGAAACAGGAAGTTGACAAACATTTGTTAGATATTGTAAATACTAAACAAACCCCTGAAAAAAGGGAATTTTTTACGACACCCAAAATCGTTAACGAAACTCAACCGCCCCCAAAACATTGAAACTCAATGCATTTTTGCCTGGATACTGGTCTGTAATTCTGTCTGTCTGGACAGAACGCGTGCTCTGTTTATCTGAACTGAACACGTGGTCTATGTTTCTGTACAAAATAATTAGTCCATATTCGTGACTTACAATACGAGGAAGACACGAATAACTGAAGTATAAAAACTTTTATATATATATATATTTTATTCATTAGCAGTAGGAAGTTTCACTAACAAAGCGTTGTAACTTCAAGTCCAATGACACGACAGAGATCTCCTCTTAGCTTGAATTTTCAAAGAAATGGGAAAGATGAACATGTTAAAATTGGAACTTTTATTAAATACTAAATATTATCAATTTTAAAGTTGGGGCAAGTCATGAATATTACATTTTTCACACATTTGCAATTACTAAAAAATTTATGTGCTAAACAGTGTATAACTTAATTTTTAAAAGAAAAACTTTTTTGGTGCATCAATTAAGAACAGTGTTCAATACAGTATATTAAGATATAAATTCCTCTTACAACTTATAGCAAATTATTTTAAAGAATGTACGTACAGATTCTGAGAACATGGACAAATGGGCATTCTACCTAGTATCATGACGCCATTCTGAAATCTTTTATAAGACAATCGTAAAATGTATTGATTTGGATAACTCTTTACTCCGACAATATAATCTGCACTTTATATACGTTGGTGTCTTGTCCGATTCTTGCTAGGGAAAAATTAAAAGAAGGAATCCACCATGACAAGCTAAGACGACATGTTTACATTAATGTCAGATTGATTTTCTATTTTCTCATCAAGAGAAGCCCGAATAATTGGGTTACAATCAACGAACCACTCAGAGAGTTGGGTCCAAATGACACCTGCCAAATAAAGACTCTAATTGCCGACGGATTTGGGGACATTACTAAAGCAATCCACTTTCACTAATGGAAGTTCCGTATTTGCAGTGATGTGAGGAACTCTCTCTGGCTTCACAGCAAATTCATCAAGTTAAGACGCACATCAAATTAATGCACCTTTTATAGACGATGGGTAGTGTATGACTATATTACCAAGGTACATCCAACCTAGAAAGGACGGCTTTCTCTCGAAGGCAGACCTTGATAAAAACATACTGATTTATTCAATAAAGAGCACTGCTATGTGACAATATAACTTCTAACAATATTTAATCTTTATATTCCTAATCTGATGAATCCAGCACACATAAAAATGTCTCTATAATCTACTATAAAGGTTCTGTCAGGCCAATGCTAATCTGGATTTGCCAGAAACCCCGTAAGTGTTAATAGTGCAATCCAGATCATCATTGGCCTGCCGTTACCAGGAGATTTCCTTTGAATGTCAACTGAATTGATGCCATCTGCCAATTTCATAGGGCATCTTTATTAATCGCTGGAAAAGTAAGTCTGTCGAAACATCATAAAACATAATAAATGCTTGAAGAAGAGTTATTTTTCAGCTTTTAACTTTAAATTATTGGCTAAACATTAGTTGGTACTAGATTCAACTCTCGGTGCAATTTCAAACAGATTTGTTCTGCCATGTCTAAAGGGCTAAATACTTTACTATTTTAACTTGCACAACTTCCTGGAAAAAAGTAGGAATGTGTAACTGATCTGCTTTCAACAAATAAGTAGTGCAAGTTGTTGAATTTTACAAGCAGAAGTTTGATTAATTGTAACTATTTTTTTCGTTATCCACGTTTGTATATGCCTCAAGTACCTCATATTATCTAAATAATTATTTAAAGTGTTAATAGCACAAAATCTTACCTTCCTTCTTCTGGAGCTTCAGCAGCTACAGCAGAAACATCTAAAATTTTGAAATATTTACATTGAAAATAACAATAAAAAACCATAGAGTCTTCATTTAAATTTAAAGGTAATTGGCAGCAGGTTAACAGCAAATAAACTTATAATGAAAAATATCAAGAGTGTGATTACCATTCGATTTTCTCATGCATTCATATTCTATATTTTTAGATCAATTGTTATGAGAATCAGAATGCAATAAAATTTATGAGTCACATCTAATAGTGAAATTTCCGATTCATTTAATTCAAAAGTTTGTTCTTAGAGATGGTTTTCGTTCGTTTTAGCCCCTTCAGAGCAATTCTTTCCTGGTGATAACTTTTGAACTACTATTTTAGTTTCCCTACCATATAAGGTAATGGATAGGAAAACTACTGGAATCGCGTCGAAAATCACAAATCGAGAATTTAGTGAATCTATAATTTCGAGCACTCTAGATCTCGAAAGAATCATTCTTAGCATAACTTCTGTGTGTGTGCGTGTGTGTGTATACCTGTATGTCTGTATACCTACATGTCTGTACGTCTATGCGTCTGTCTGTATATATATGTATCTGTATGTCTGTGTGTGTGTCTGTCTGCATATCTGTCTGTGCAATGTATATATCAACTCTATTTAAAAAACTTATGGACCAAATTTCACAAAATTTGACAAATAAATCGCATGTAAAATAATCTGGTGTTGATAAGATTTTAGTACATTTCGGAAAGGAAGAAATGCTGCTTTTCTGTAAAATGACTCTCGAAACTTGCTAAACTCTAAAATAAAGGGCTATTTATGGCTAAATGCATCAGTTACATGCTTGTTTCATACGTTAGTTTTGACGAAAATATATAACAATATACAAAACAATGAAATGAATGCAAAATTGTTTTATAAATTGATGGGTTTGAGCTAAATTTTATGATCCAGGAAGTTGAATTAGTCCTTTTTACGTCCATGTTAAGGCCCGTAATTGAAAATTGAAATAAAATGGTTGAAGCATTAAACTTGATACATTCCTTGGTAAGGAGTATAAATGAGCCTAGTTTAGCTCCGTTATATTCGCTGATGGTATAGTATATTTCGTTTAGTAGGAATTTGTATAATAAATAATAATATTGAATGGAAGAGGTGTGTATATCGCACGCATAGGCGTGAAGTGGATGGGAGAAAATATTTTTCAAATTTGTGAATAACGACTATGAGATGATCTTTTGCAACATTAACTAGTCTTATGACAGACCTATCCTTGTAGTAAAATACATTTGGAGTGTGACACTTCATTCAACATTCTCATACATTAAGTTTCCTGACTGTTATGTTCACTTGTATTACAATTAATACTAGAATACAAAAAATTATATTATTTTCGGGGTTATGTTAAAAAGTCATTCATTAAAATCAACTCGTCAAATGCGAAATGTCATTACCATGAAGAAATGAACGTAGCCATATGCAATTCACAGTACAGGTAGAAGAGAGAGTCATGTGAAAATAAATAACTTTTCGTACGTATCGGTTCAAGTGACACTCAGTTCTGGGTGATAAAGGAAAACAGTTGGCTTTTCCCGTAAATGCCATCAGCGACGATTTGTAGCAGCCGAACGTTCTGAGAGGTGAAGAGGCGATGCCTCGAAGACGTCAATGAGCTGTATAGAAGAAGTTAACGGCTGTGAAAGATACCGTATTCCAGAGCTGCGTGACGTGGGTTTGTTGATGCGTGCAATTGCCAGGCGTGATAGGCACGCGTGAGTGCTATACAGCAATGTGTGGCAGTATGGACGCAGAAACTTCAGATAACGCTCTGAAAAGGGAGTGAATGAAACAAGCGCAAGACGTAGTGCACGGGCCGACAGATTCGTCGGCACCCCTTCGCAGCGGCAGATGGCATTCGAAACGGACTGCCACCATCAACTGTTGCACCTGCTTATCCCCAAACTATTCGCAACAAGTTGCATGAAGTACGACTGCGCGCACGACGACCAGCCTCTGGATTGCCATTAAGCACTCTGCAAAAGGGTTCATGTTTAGCGTGGTGTCGTAGCCGTCGCAACTGGACCAATGAATAGCATCAGATATTGTTCAGGGATGAATCGTCTGCCTGTGGAGGAATGACACCCATGGACTTGTGTAGTGGTATCTCGGGGTGCTCCACTTGCCAGCACATATCACCGAACGTCACACAGACCCCACGCCGAGCATTATAGTTTGGGGCGGTATCATGTTCGATCAGCTGACTGCACTAGTGTACATTGCGAATAACGATTTTTTTTCAGTTGATGCGAGATGAGTTATAAGTTATTTGAGTTTTAGCGGCCTTACTAGATAAAATATTCAAACAGCGATATGTCATTTAATTTTGTCATATATTTATTCTCCACTCTGTTTACATTTCAGGAAAATCTATTAATGACGACACCTCATGCATACACACAGAGGGACTTTCACAAAAACATTTAACAGGCCCTAAAATAGGTTTATCTTTAAATATCTCTAAGAAAACTTTTGCGAAAACTATAGATTATGTAGTTAATATTGCGAAATGTGAAAACTATAGTGTTAAGTTCTATCTATGGATGTCACAATAAGCTCTCTGAAACACATGTGCAAACCCTTGGAGAAATATTTACATGAACTCCGAAACACATGTACTAGTGAGTGCTAGGGTCATTGGTCTCAAAATTTTGAATGCATTATTCTCGAATTCAATTTTTGTAAATCTTGTCCATTCGATTTATTTTAAATTTGGACGATTTTTGACGCTATTTTTTATCACTTTGAATATACAAACTCTCCTACCAAACAAGCTGCGCATAGTCCTCAACTTTAATATTTAATTTGATTTTTATTGAAATTACATACGGCCAACCCAGAATAAAACTACAAAGATCGCAGACGTCTACCTCAATTTGATATTTTATTTTTAAACAATAATTCATTATTTCTATTTCTTTATACTTGAGTAAAATTAAAGTGAATAAAATCATTTATCTATTTTCCGCAATTTAAATTTGAATATATATATATATACCTTTTCTTTTCGAGCTTTCACAGTGCTCCCTAAAGAAAATGATAACATTTTAAAAGGGTCATGGCATTCTAAATTTAATACAGAAACCCAATTTTAAATATGCAAATACATTTATACTATATGTCTAAATTAATACATTTTAGCCATTGAATCAATAAATGTATATTTATGAAATGTTAGAATATATAAAGCAATTGAAAGTTAAAAAATTACATACCTTCCCTTTCATCAATAGCAAAGGATTGTGCTAAAGCAAACAGGCATACAAAAGCAAAAGCGAATTTGAACATCATGAATGTTAAGTGAATATTGATTGAAGTAACTGGAATAAAAGTTAGAAGTTATACAATGATAGAAATAATAAAGGCATTTAAAAATGTTTATTTTATTTAGAAATAAAAAATGTACTCTGGATTTAAAGCAGGGTAGTTATATAAAATGACAAAATAAAGAACTTTTTTTCGTATCAATAATGGGGAAGATTTCATGCCACAATTTCAATAATAATTTCAACAATCCCAGCACAATTAAACGAATTTATATATTAGCCATACCAAAATAAGTTTCCTCTTAATTAAATAATACAGAGCAGATAACAAATAAACAGACTCATTCAACTTGAATAATATTTATTCTTGAGGTATTTATAATTTTTAGAGGTTGACTGCCTGGCACATGTCTAACTTATTTAAAAAATATTTTTACAAATTTAAATTTTGAATATTATTTCACAGAAATATCAATTTTATGTATTATTTGGCTTAACAAAAATCATATAAAAATCATATAACTGACAATTTATTTAACTTCGCAGGCAATGTTAGTTGCTGCCATCATCAAAATTTTACATGGAACAAAAATTAAATAAATAAATATATTTATATAAATTGTAATTAATGATTTTCCTTATGGAAATCTTAACAAGACAATAAACGAATCCATTTCCGATATGATAGGACAAATTTTTCTCCCAAAAGTTTTGCATTTTGAAATTTTCTAAGTTGGCGTCAATGAAACAAAAAAATTAAATAAATAAATAAATAAAATATATAAATTATAATTAATCTGAAAAGTATGACCCTTATTTTCTAGATTACCCGAAACATAGTAAAGCATTGATTTTTTTTAACTCAATGCTCAGCTCCTTTTCTTCCCCTCCTACATATAATGCATATTATGTTTGGTAAATAACTAATAGATCCTTACGCATAGGGAAATATTTCAAAACTTTAAAAATTGGTTTGTAACGAATATTCTTACCTTCTTCGTTGATAGTAAATCAAATATGCTGCGCAAAATGAGGATTCACTTTATATAGATGTAATTTATATTAAAAAGAAGATTTTCTATTTTGAGTTTCAAATTGAAGCCTTGTCTGGTAGACATTATTCCTGCATTCTAATTCATATGTCAGTCGTAGAGTTTAATCAAAATGCTTGATAATAGGAGTAATATAATAAATCCTCGTGACAGTTAAATACGTTTCATCTTTTTATGCATTTTCTGCTGCAAGATGTATATGCCAGAAGTAAAGTTGTAGCAGATGCTGCTATATGTCAAAAGTGTGGATTTTACACAGGGCAACAAAAAAAAGTTTCCATTTGTCAAGGATATTTGAACGATTTTAGAGTGCTGAATCCAGTAATCGCATAGTTTTCCAAAATTGGCTCCACATTTTGCTTAAATGCATACGTTTCTAATTACTATTTTCCACAATACAAGGGCTTTCGTCAGTTTTACTTTCCCTGCAATACATGGTAATGTATAGGGAAAGTATAAGAATCCAGCTGAAAATCGCGATTTGAGTTTTTGACGGTTTAAGCGTTTCGAGACATCTAGAATACGTAAAAACAATTTATAGCGTGACGTCTGTGTGTGTGTCTGTGTATCTGACTGTGCAGATTTTGTATCCACTCTAGAGAAAATACGAAAAAACTAATGGACCGAATTTCACAAAATTTGGTAAGTAAGTCATTTGTGGAAGAATCTTGTGCTGATTAGTTTTGGGTACGATTCGAGATAAATGAACCTGCCTTTTTTTTTGCAAAATGTCCCGCAAAAACTTGTATCCACTCTAGCTGAAACACGAATGGACCGAATTTCACAAAATTCGGTAAATACATCGCATGTGGTTTACTCTGTTGCTGATTGGATTTTGGTACGATTCGGAAAAATATAACCTGCCTTTTTTGCAAATTGGCCCGCAAAAATCTTCAAAATCTAAAATAAAAACTACGTATGGTCATATATATCAATTAAATGCTTGTTTTATATGTAATTTTTAACGAAGAAAAGAATAAGACCAACCCTATTACACTAGGATTAGCCGTTCTCGAGATATTTTAATTTATTCGTATTTTCTCTACACCACCTTTGAAAATAAGTCCAGTTAACAAATGAGCACGAAAATTGAATTAAAAGGAAATTAAATTTAATTAAAATAAAGAGAACGTGAATATAAGTCGCAGAAAAAGTCATGTGCTGCCCACATCAGATTTTTTTACTTTCTTTATATATAGTATAATATATAAGAACACGAGAAGAACATTAATAAAACCGAATCCAACAGGGTATTAGAATCAATGAAAACGTAGATGTTTATAATAATTTTTATCAGAAACAAAAGGACACCATCATTCAGAAATGTTCATTACCTTTTATCGAGGTACGAGAAACTTCAAGTTTTTCCACATGGAATATATATACCTCGAACAAACAGAGCAAATCGAAAAATTATTGAATAGAAATTATTTTTTCCAAGTTGATTATTGGGGATTTCAATTCAGAAGAACACTTTCAATTTTTCGAAATTATGTTGTGGATAATCAGAAGAGGTAATAAAAACATTACTTATGTTAAAATGTGTTGCCAGAATAGCCATACCATATATAGCCATGAATATTGTTTTAAATAGAAGCGGATAATATGGCATGCAAAATGCTTACTAAAATTTTTTCGATCAAAAATGGAACAATTCTTAATTTTAAACATTTTTAAATAATTATCAAATTACTGAAACTTATGTAATTTTAACCAAAAAGAAATTGATTGCATTTTTAGTAGTTATCACGTTATGCTCTTGAAGTATTAAAAATTTTACTATTTTACAACAGGAAGCACGATATTTATCAAAACAATCAAACAATTTAAATGAAATTTTGTATGATTATTTTGATTGGTAACAATCTATGGAAATTAATTTATTTCATCAAGTGACATTATAGGTCTAGTCTATTTCATTGTGATGGAATATATATATGTTAAACTGTAGATAACGTGACTTGGTGGATAGATACATCACTTTTTATATATGTGTGTTACTGTAAAATAACGAACAGAAGAAGATATAGGCTATAACTATAACAATTTATTTAAGCAAATAGAGATTATTTATTTTACGCGCTATATTGAGTGATTTAAGTCTCATCTTTCCAAAAAAATCGACCAATTATGGGCAGCCTTCTTTTACTCTCCTGGTGTAATATGTCCAACTTTCCTCACAGGTGCATCCAAAATCTGCAGCCCCTGGAACGTGGTATGCCCATGGGCAGCGGCATTTGATGTCACGACCTTCACATTGGCAATCGTTTTGCATGCCTTTACATGGTTGATGTAGTTTTATGCCTCTAAATCAAAAGTAAAAATAAACACAAGTTAACAGAATTTCAATAAGAAACATAATATTCAAATATGTGAAGTGAGGGTAAGTACTCCAGTGTATCTCATTTATTTACAGTACTAGACGTTAACCCCGTTACGTGACTGAATTACGCAAAGAAATGGAAAGGATATCCTCCACTTATTAGGTCTGCGGTGCATATACTCCCAGTATCCCAGGATAGATAGGGACCACAAGCTCCGTCGATCAATATTTTGTAGAAAACCTCCCAACGAAACATAAAACTGATTTACACCTTTCCTGTTTAGCATACGGTGAATGGTGTTTTTCATGTAAAAAGTACATGAAAATCACCGGCTAAAGCTTTTATTTACCACATCATGGCCGATGTATAGTTTTTTGTCTGTTTCAACTTCTTTGGAGACATTTTGTAACATACTCGTACATTCCTATATCCTAAAGATCTCAACTTTGGAACATAGCTTTGTCTAATTAAACATTTCATTCTGTTGAAATTTGCCTCTCCTCAAAAAAATGCAACCGTATTATGTTACGAAATGGCCAGCAAAAATTTCATTGTTGCAGAATAGTTAGAAAGGAATCCAATATCCAGCTAAGCTGCAATGTGTAATTGAAAATTAAGGATAAAGGGAAATTAACCCATGATAAAAAAGTTTAACTATGGCAAGTTTCTAATGTAACTATTTAAATTGAGCTCAATGCTTTATGCCAATATACAGTGTGCTTTGCGGTAGAACTAAAATGATTTTTTTTTTGTTTAGATTTCTGACTTTTCAGACATTTCTTATGATTTGCCTCAATTGAAACTGCTTCTGTCGAGTAATGAAAAAAAAATTATCCGGAAGATGAAATTTTTATATTTACACATTTACACTGAATTCAAAAAAGGACTCACCAGACTCAAAGTTTTATCACCCATTGCTTTTGAAAAAATTCAATTTTTTCCCTTTAGATATACTATATAAAATATATTTACAACACATAAATAAATGTTTCTAAGATTTGATTTTTTTGTCTGATGATTTTTTACTTGTAACAACATCTTTAGTATCTATGATAGAGGCCTTGCAGCTTGATAGCATTCTTAGAGTCATTTTTCCCCGTTTCATTATAGATATATTTTGGCGAAAGTTTTGACGGTGTTTAAAGCCGGCATCGCTCTTTAGCATTTTAAGACTAGAAATTCAAATGCGATATCAAAAAATGTATTATTAAGGACATGTTGCACCCTATGTTTCGTAGATATACAGAAGTTCATCAACAAGATTTTTTAGAATTTTAAAAAGAATGATTTCTCAGAAAATTTTGAATGACTATTTTAAAATTATGCCAGTCTCATTTGTCTGCCACATATATAGCAGACACATTATATTTCCTAATCTGTTTTATTTGTGGTCCTACGAATAAGACCTCCTTTATTTTGTAATGCAGTTAGGCTACAATTGAATGCATTTATAAATTTATATTGGAATGTAATTATGCCTTTATTCTGGAATGAAGTTTGGCATCAATAATGGAGGGGTAATTTTCCGTCGATCATAGATGTCATGTCAGATTTCGAAAATCTTGTCAATTTTTGTTTCTGTGTCGCAGCAACACATTTTGGCGACTGGTGCGAAAATAACATCAATGGCGTCGTTTTATTTGAAAAGAGACGCTGTTGCTCTTCAATATCGATACCGTGTCTAGCCCAAGGCAGCTTTTTCACAGATCATGCTGTGCCATAGCTTTCTCCATTACCTTAAATTTTTTTTATTAAGTCTAAGCTTGATATGTAAAGGTAGTAAAATAACCTTTTAAGGATCAACAGTGGGATAATACTTCTGCTTTTTATACCGGAAGGGAATGCTTGAAGTTTTGACAATTCTATTTGCTTATAATGAGCTTGCTTAGACCTACTGTTCCATTCGAAAAAAGAAGATAGCAGTATTTGGTGTACCTAACTGCATTCCTAACTGAACTTCTCCTATGTACAATTACTGGAAGAATTCTCCTGCTTCTGATCATTCTACTAGGCAAATATCCATATATGTGAAACAGCTACTTCGTTAACAACATATGTTCTAAATTTTATGTATTTATATAAAAAATCCGATAAATTAAAATTTGCATTTCTTTAAAACCGCAGATGATGTATTTTATATTTCTCTATAAATTGTAGAATAAAACAGCTATAGAAAATTCCACCTGCACAAAAACAGGAAGTTGACAAATATTTATTAGATAGTGTAAATACTAAACAAACCCCTGAAAAAAAGGGAACTATTTACGACACCCAAGATCGTTAACGAAACTCAACCGCCCCCAAAACATTGAAACTCACTGCATTTTTGTCTGGATACTATAATTACCCAGCTGTAATTCTGGTTGCTGGTCTGTAATTCTGGTTGCTTGAACAGAACGCGTGCTCTGTTTATCTGAACTGAACACGTGGTCTATGTGTCAGTACAAAATACTTAGTCCATATTCGTGACTTACAATACGAGGAAGACACGAATAACTGAAGTATAAAAACTTTTATATATATATTTTTTATTCATTAGCAGTAGGAAGTTTCCCTAACAAAGCGTTGTAACTTCAAGTCTAATGACAAGACAGAGATAGTCTCCTCCTAGCTTGAATTTTCAAAGAAATGGGCAAGATGAACATGTTAAAAATGGAATTTTATCAAATACTAAATGCTATCAATTTTAGAGTTGGAGCAAGTCATGAATATTACATCTTTCACGCATTTGCAATTACCGAAAAAGTGTATGTGCTAACCAGTGTATAAATTAATTTTTAAAAGAAAAACTTTTCTTGTGCATCAGTTAAGAGCAGTGTTCAATACAGTATATTAAGATCTAAATTCCACTTACAACTTATCTCATAGCAAATTATATTAAAGAATGTACGTCCAGATTCTTAGAACAAGGAAAAATGGGTTATACTACCTCGTATCATGACACCATACTGAAAAATGTTATAATACAATTGTAAAATGTATTGATTTGGATAATCCTCTACACCATCATTATAATCTTCACTTTATATACGTCGGTGTCTTGTCCAATAATTAATAAAGAAAAATTAAATGAAGGAATCCGCCATGACAAGCTAGGACTACATGTTTATATTAATGTCAGATAGATTTTCTGTTATCTCATCAAGAGAAGCCCGAATAATTGGGCTACAATCAACGAACCATTCAGAGAGTTGGGTCCAAAGGACACCTGCCAGATAAAGACTCTAACTGCCGACGGATTTGGGGACATTACTAAAGCAATTCTCTCCCACGAATGGATGTTCCCTATTTGCAGCGATGTGAGGAACTCTCTCTGGCTTCACAGCAAATTCATCAAGTTAAGATGCACATCAAATTAATTTACCTCTTATAGACGATGGTTAGTATATGATTATATTAACAAGGTCTATCCAACCCAGAAAGTACGGCTTTCTCTCGAAGGCATACCTTGGTAGAAACATACTGATTTATTCAATATAGAGCACTGCGAAAGTGACAATATACCTTTTAACAATATTTAATCTTTAGATTCCCTACCTGATGAATCCAGCACACATAAAAATGTCTTTATAATCTACTATAAAGTTTCTGTCAGACCAAAGCTAAACTGGATTTGCCAGCAACCCCATTAGGTTTAATAGAGCAAACCAGATCATCATTGACTTGCCGTTACTAGGAGATTCCCTTTATTAAGTGAATTTATATCATTTGCCAATTTCATAGAGCATCTTTATCAATCGCAGGAAAAGTAACTCTGTCGCATCATAATAAATGCTTGAAACAAAGTTATTTTTCAGCTTTTAACTTTAAATTATTGGCTAAACATTAGTTGGTACCATATTCAACTCTCGGTGCCGTTTCAAACAGATTTGTTCTGCCATGTCTAAAGGGCTAAATACTTGACTATTTTAACTTGCACAACTTTCTGGGAAAAAGTAGGAATGTGGTACTGACATATACCTGCTTTCATCAAGGAAGTGGTGCAAGTTGTTGAGTTTTACAAGCAGCAGTTTGATTAATTGTATCTTTACGTTTTCTTCATTATCCACGTTTGTTCCTGCCTCAAGTACCTCATATTATATAAATAACTATTTAAAGTCTTAATGGCACAATAAATCTTACCTTCCTTCTTCTGGAGTTTCAGCTACGGCAGAAACATCTAAAATTATGAAATATTTACATTGAAAATAACAATACAAAAACAATCGATTTTTCATTTAAATTTAAAGGTAATTGGCATTAGATTAATAGACTAATATACTTATAATGAAAAATATCAGGAGTGTGGTTACCATTCGATTTCCTCATGCATTCCTATTCTATATTTTTAGATCAATTGTTATGAGAATCAGAATGCCATAAAGTTTATGAGTCACATCTAATAGTGAAATTTCCGATTCATTTAATTCAAAAGTTCGTTCTTAGAGATGGTTTTCGTTCGTTTTAGCCCCTTCAGAGCAATTTTTCCCTGGTGATTATTTTTGAAGTACTATTTTATTTTCCCTACCATATATGGTAATGGATAGGAAAACTACTGGAATCGCGTCGAAAATCACAAATCGAGAATTTAGTGAATCTATACGTTCGAGCACTCTAGATCTCGAAAGAACCACTCTTAGCATAACTTCTGCGTGTGTGTCTGTATATATGTGTGTCTGTATACCTATATGTCTGTATGTCTGTGGTTCTGCCTGTATACATATGTATCTATATGTCTCTGTGTGTGTCTGTCTGTATATCTGTCTGTGCAATGTATATATCAACTCTATTTAAACCTATTGACCAAATTTCACAAAATTTGACAGATAAGTCACATGTGAAATAATCTGGTGTTGATTACATTTTAGTACGTTTTGGAAAAGAAAAAATGCTGCTTTTCTGTAAAATGGCTCTCGAAACTTGCTAAACTCTAAAATAAAATGCTATATATGGCTAAATGTATCAGTTACATGCTTGTTTCATACGTAAGTTTTGACGAAGAAAATATAACAAGGTATTAAACAATGAAATGAAGGCAAAATTGATTTATAAATAGATGAGTTTGAGCTAAATTTTATGATGCTGGAAGTTGAGTTAGGACCTTTTACGTCCATGGTATGGCCAGTAATTGAAAATTGAAATAAATTGTTTGAAGCATTAAACTTGATACATTCCTTGGCAGATGGTATGGTATGCTTCGTTTAGTAGAGATTCATATAATAAATAATAATATTAAATGGAAGAGGTGTGTGTATCGTATGCGTAGGCGTGTAGTGGATGGGAGGAAATATTTTTCAGATTTATGAATAACAACTATGAGATGATCTTTTGCAACGTTAACTCATCTTATGACGGACCTATCCTTGTAGTAAAATACATTTGGAGCGTGGCACTCCACACAACGTTCTCATACATTAAGTTTCCGGACTGTTATGTTCACTTGTATTACAATTAATATCAGAAAACAAAAAATTATTTTATTTTCGAGATTATATTTAAAAGTCATTCGTTAAACATACACTCGTCAAATGTGAAATATCATTACCATGAAAAAATGAACGTAGCCATATGCAAATCACAGTACAGACAGAAGAGAGAGTCATATGAAAATAAGTAACTTTTCATCCGTATCAGATCAAGTGACATTCAGTTCTGGGTGGTAAAGCAAAGCAGATGTCTTTTCCCGTAAATGCTATCTGCGACGATTTGTAGCAGCCAAACTTTCTAAAAAGTGAAGAGGCGATGCCTCGAAGAAGTCAATGAGCTGAATAGAAAAAGTTAACGGCTGGGAAAGATACCGTATTCTAGAGCTGCGTGACGTGGATTTGTTGATGCGTGCAATTGCCACGCGTGTTGGGCACGGCGTGAGTACCATACAGCGATGTGTGACACTATGGACGCAGGAACATCAGATAACACGCCGAAAAGGGAGTGAATCGAACAAGGGTAAGACGTAGAGCACGGGCTGACAGATTCATTGAGACTCTTTCGCAACGGCAGCTGACATTCGAAAAAGACTGCGACCATCAACCGTTGCAACTGTTTCCCCCCAAACTATTCGCAACAGGTTGCATGAAGTACGACTGCGTTCACGGAGACCAGCCTCTAGATTGCCAATAAGCACTCTGCGAAAAGGTTCATTTTTAGCGTGCTGTTGTCGCCATCGCAACTGGACCAATGAATATCATCAGATATTGTTCACGGATAAATAGTCTGCCTGTGGAGGAATGACAGCCATGGACTGGTGTAGTGGCTTTTCGGGTTACGCCACTTGCCTGCCCATATCACCGAAGTCACACAGGCCCCACACCGAGCATTATAGTTTGGGGCGGTATCATGTTCGATCAACTGACAGCTCTAGTGCACATTGCGAATAGCGATATTTTTTTCAGTTGATGCGACATGAGTAGTAAGTTATTTGAGTTTTAGCTGCCTCACTAGATAAAATATTCAAACAGCGATATTTCTTTTAATTTTGTCATATATTTATTCTCCAATCCGTTTATATTTCAAAAAAGTCTACTCATGACGACACCTCATGCATGCATACAGAGGGAATTTCACAAAAATGTTTGACAGATCTTAAAATATGTTTATCTTTAAAAATCGCTAAGAAAAATGTCTGCGAAAACTATAGATTGTACAGTTAATATTGTGAAATATAAAAACTATAGTGTAAAGTTCAATCCATTGATGTCACCGTTAAGCACATTGGTAGACACCTATGTAGGTCAGAAATAGACTTTTATTCTCTTTTAATTCTCTAAAATTACGATATCTCAATATTCTCTTGAAATTTAATTAGGAAATACGTAGATATTACTGAGATTTAGCGATTGCATGTACTACCTGTACAAACGGCTGTACAAACGCTCGGAAACACATGTGCAAACGCTCGGATGCACATTTACAAGAACTCCGAAATACATGTACTAGTGAGTGCTAAGGATATTGTTCTCAAAATTTTGAATGCATTATTCTGGAAATCAATATTTGTAAATCGCGACTGTCCCGATATCTCAACCAGCTTTCTATTCGATATATTTTAAATTTGGACGATTTTGGCCCTATTTTTTATCCCTTTGAATATACAAACTCTCTTACCAAGCAAACTGTGCAGAGTCCTAAACTTTAATATTTAATTTGATTCTTCGACGAAATTACATATGGCCAAACCTGAAGAAAAATGCAAAGGTCGCAGACCTCTACCTCAATTTAACATTTTATTTTCAAAAAATAATTCATAATTTCTATTTCTTTATACGTGAGTAAAATTACATTGAATAAAAATCATTTATCTATTTTCCGCAATTTAAATTTGAATATACTATCCTTTTAATTTCTTGCTTTCTCGGTGCATCCTAAGGAAAATGATGACATTCTAAAATTGTCATTGCATTACCATTGGGGATTACCAAGCGTCATGGCATTCCAAAGGGTCATGGCATTGCTAATACGGGAACCCAGATTTAAATATGCATATACCTTTATACTATATGTCTAAATGAATACTTTTTAGCCATTGAATCAATAAATGTATATTTATAATATTTTAAAATATATAAAGCAATTTAACGTTAAAAAATCACATACCTTCCTTTTCATCAATAGCAAAGGATTGTGCTAAAGCAAACAGGCATACAAGAGCAAAAGCGAATTTGAACATGATGACTGTTAAGGAAAAATTGATTGAAGTAACTGGAATAGAAGTTAGAAGTTATACAATGATAATAAACTAAACGGCATTTAAATGTGTTTATTTTATTTAGAAATATATAATGTACCCTGGATTTAAAGCAGGGTAGTTATATAAAATGACAAAATAAAGAAATTGTATTCGTATTAATAATGGTGCAGATTTCATGGCACAATTTCAATAATAATTTCAACAATCCCAGCACAATTAAAACAATTTATATATTAGTCATCTCAAAATAAGTTTCCTCTTATTAAATAATACAGAGCAGATAACAAATAAACACACTCATTCTACTTGAATAATATTTATTCTTGAGGGGTATTTATATTTTTTAGTGGTTGGCTGCTTGGCACATGTCTAACTTACTTAAAAAATATTTTTACAACTTTAAATTTTGGATATTATTTTACAGAAATATCAATTTAATGTATTATTTGGCTCGACAAAAATCATATAAAAATCATTTAACTGACAATTTATTTAAACTCCGCAGGCAATGTTAGTTGCTGCCATCTTCAAAATGTTAAATGAAACAAAAAATTAAATAAATAAATAACATATTTATATATATATATATATATATATATATATGTGTGTGTATATATATATATATATATATATATATATATATATATATATATGTATGTGTATATATATATATATATATATATAAATTGTAATTAATGATTTTCCTTATGGAAATCTTAACAAGACAATAAACGAATCCATTTCCGATATGATAGGACAAATTTTTCTTCCAAAATTTTTGAATTTTGAAATTTTGGTATGTTGCCGTCAATGAAATAAAGAAATTAAATAAATAAATAAATAAAATATATAAATTATAATTAATCTAAAAAGTATGACTCTTTTTTCTAGATTGCCCGAAACATATCAATGCATTGATATTTACAACTCAGTGTGCAACTTCTTTACTTCCACTCATACATATACTACATATTATGTTTGGTAAATAACTAATAGATCCTTACACAGAGGGAATTATTTCAAGACTAAAAATAGGATTTCGAGCGAATGTTCTTACCTTCCTCGTTGATAGTATAAATCAAATAAGCTGAGTAAAATGCGGATACACTTTATATAGATGTAATTTATATTAAAAAGATGTATTTTTTATTTTGAGTTTCAAATTGAAGCCTTGTCTGGTAGGCATTGTTCCTAAATTCTAATTCATATGTCACTCATAGAGTTTAATAAAAATGCTTGATAACAGGAGTAATGAAATAAATCCTCGTGACAGTTAAATAATTTTCAACTTTTTATGCATATTCTATTGCAAGATATATATGCCAGAGGTCAAGTTGCAACAGATGCTAACATATGTCAAAATTGTGGAATATACACAGGGAAACAAAAAAGAAGTTTGTATTTGTCAAGGTTATTTGAACGATTTTAGAGTATTTTGGGGTGATGAATTCAAAAATGGCATAGTTTTCCCATATTGACTCTAGCCCTTGAATAAATGCATACCTCTCAAATTACGATTTTTCCACAATATAAAGGTTTTCGTCAGTTTTACTTTCCCTGCAATACATGGTAATATATAGAGAAAGAATTAGAATCATACCGAAAATCGCAATTCGAGTTTTCGTTGGACTCACTCCTTTATATTTATATACCAAATAAGAAATGGGCAAGATGAACATGTTAAAAATGGAGCTTTTATCAAATACTGTATGTTACCAATTTTAAAGTTGGGACAAGTCATGAATATTACATTTTTTCCACATTTGTAATTACTGAGAAAGTTCATGTGCTGAACAGTGTATAACTTAAATTTTAAAAGACAAACTTTTCTCATGCATCCGCTAAGAAAAGTGTTCAATACAGTACATTAAGATCTGAATTCCTCTTACAACTTATCTCATAGCAAATTATTTTAAAGAATGTACTAGCAGTTCTGAAGAAATTTATAAGGGATTTATGAAATGTATTGATTTGGTAAATTCTTTACACAATCATTATAGTCTTCACTTTATATACGTTGGTCTCTTGTTTGATTCTCAGTAGGGAAAGGTTAAAAAAAGGAATCCGCCATGACAAACCAGAGCTACGTGTTTATATTAATGTCTGGTTGATTTTCAATTCTCTCATTTAGAGAATCCCGAATAATTGGGCTACAATCAACGAACCATTCAGAGAGTTGGGTCTAAAGAACACCTGCTAAGTAAAGATTCTAATTGCTGACGGGTTTGGGGACATTACTAAAGCAATCCCCTCCCACGAATGGAAGTTCCCTATTTGTAGCGATGTGAGGAACTCTCTTTGGCTTCTCAGCTAATTCATCAACTGAAGACTCACATCAAATTAATGTACCCTCTTTTAGACGATGCGTAGTATATGACTGTATTACCAAGGTCTATCCAACCTAGAAAGTACGGTTTTCACTTGAAAGCAGACCTTGGAGAAACGCAGTGATTTATTCAATATAGAGCACTGCCAAAGTGACAAAAATATCTTTAACAATATTTACTCTCTAGATTCCTAACCTGATGAGTCCAGCACACTTAAAAATGTCCGTATAATCTCCTATAAAGTTTCTTTCGGCTCAAAGCTAAAATGGATTTGTCAGCAACCCCGCCAGGGTTTCTAGAGCAAATGAGATCATTATTGATCTGCCGTTACTAGGAGATTTTCTTTAAATTCTAACTGAATTGGTACCATCTGCAAATTTTTTAGAGCATATTTATTAATTGCTGGTAAGGTAACTCTGTCGAAACACCTTAAGACATAATAAATGTTTGAAGAAGAGTAATTTTTCAGCTTTTAACTTTATATTATTGGCCAAACATTAGTTGGCATTGGCTTGAATCCTCTGTGCCGTTTGATATAGATTTGTTCTGCCATTTCTATGGGGCTAAATACTTTACTATTTTAACTATAACTTGCACAACTTCCTGGAAAAAAAGTAGGGATGTGGAACTGACAAATACCTGCTTTCTGCAAGTAAGTGGTGCAAGTTGAGTTTTACAAGCAGCAGTTTAATGAATTGTAACTTTACGAATTGTAATTTTGGAATGTTAAAGGGAAATTGATTGAAGTAACTGGAATAGAAGTTAGAAGTCATACAAGGATAGTCAAAATAAACGGCATATAAAAATGTTTATTTTATTTAGAAATACAAAATGTACCCTGGATTTAAAGAAGGGTAGGTATATAGAATGACAAAATAAAAAATATATATACGTTTAAATAATAATGAAGATTTCATGTCACAATTTCAATAATAATTTCAACAAACCTAGAACAATTAAAACAATTTATATATTAGCCATCTGAAAATCAGTTTCCTCTTATTAAATAATACAGATCAGATAACAAATAAACACACTCATTCAACTTGAATAATATTTATTCTTGAGGCATTTACATTTTTTAGAGGTTGACTGCTTGGGACATGTCTACCTTATTTAAAAATATTCTTACAACTTTAAATTTTGGATATTATTTCACAGCAATATCAAATTTATGTATTATTTGGCTCGACAAAAATCATATAAAAATCATATAACTGATAATGTATTTAATCTTCGTAGACAATGTTTGTTGCTGCCGTCATCAAAATGTTAAATAAAACAAAAAATTAAATAAATAAATATATATATATATATGTGTGAATTGTAATTAATGATTTTCCTTATGGAAATCTTAACAAGACAATAAACGAATCCATTTCCGATATGATAGGACAAATTTTTCTCCAAAATTTTTGCATTTTGAAATTTTGGTAAGTTGGCGTCAATAGAACAAAACAATTAAATAAATAAAATAAGCAAAATATATAAATTATAATTAATCTAAAATGTATGATTTTTTTTTCTATATTACCGGAAACATATCAATGCATTGATATTTTTTAACTCATTGTTCAACTCCTTTACTTCCCCTCATACATATGCTACATATTATGTTTGGTAAATAACTAATAAACTTTGGTAAATAATTAATCTGAAAAGTATGACCCTTATTTTCTAGATTACCCGAAACATAGTAAAGCATTGATCTTTTTTAACTCAATGCTCAGCTCCTTTTCTTCCCCTCCTACATATAATGCATATTATGTTTGGTAAATAACTAATAGATCCTTACGCAGAGGGAAATATTTCAAAACTTTAAAAATTGGTTTGGAACGAATGTTCGTACCTTCTTCGTTGATAGTATAAATTAAATATGCTGAGTTAAATGAGGATTCACTTTATATAATTGTAATTTATATTAAAATGAAATAATTTCTATTTTGAGTTTCAATCCAAGCCTTATCTAGTAGACATTTTTCCTAAATTCTAATGCATATGTTACTCATAAAGTTTAATCAAAATGCTTGATAATAAGAGTAATATAACAGACCCTCGTGACAGTTAAATAATTTTCAACTTTTTATGCATATTCTATTGCAAGATATATATGCCAGAGGTAAAGTTGTAACAGATGCTAACATATGTCAAAATTGTGGAATATACACAGGGCAACAAAAAAAAAGATTTTATTTGCCAAGGTTATTTGAACGATTTTAGGATATTTTGGGGGGCTGAATCCAAAAATGGCATAGTTCTCCCAAATTGGCTCTAGTTTTCGAATAAAAGCATACCTTTCTAATTACGATTTTTCCACAATGCAAGGACTTTCGTTAGTCTTTTACTTTCCTTATGTACATAGTATGATGTATAAGGAAAGTATTGTAGCGGGGTCGAAAATTCGAATTCGAGTTTTCGACGGCAGAGTACGTATCAAGCATCTCTAAACAAGAATGGAACGTTTTTGAGGTGATCTCTCTCTCTCTCTCTCTCTCTCTCTCTGTGTGTGTGTGTGTGTGCGCGTGTGCGTGTGCGTGCGTGCGTGCGTGTGTGCGTGCGTGTGTGTGTGTGTGTGTGTGTGTGTGTGCGCGTGCGTGTGTGTGTGCATGTGTATGTGGTATGTGTATGTTTCTGTGTTTGTTTGTGTGTGTGTGTGGGTGTGTCAATGAGTCTGTGGAGGCGATATCTCACGAACGAATTTAACGACTTGAATGAAATTTGGTACAAAAATTACAATCTGCGAATACTGGAAGCCTATTGTTTTTAAACACAATCGAATGATCATAACCTTATTAAATTTTCGAGTGAAATTTTGAAAAAATATTAAAAAAATATTAAAATCTTTAATAAAGTTACGCAAATACACATTTCTTATGTAATTTTTTTCTTAAAAAACGATTGTCAAAAATTTTAGCACGTTTACTTGAACCGTTTTCTAGATATTGCACGTTTTTCAAATAAATTTATTAAAAAATCTTATTAATTAAAAAAAATATTAAATATTGTAAATACGTTTACTTTTCATATGTAATATCATACAATAAATTTGGTGACATCATTCTCGTAGATCTAAATCGTTCCATTCATAAGATAAGATACTTTCGGTAATACTTTGTACTGGAACGCCAATAGTCATTTATCTGCTATAGGAATAACTTATTTCTCCATCCATAACGCATGGCGAGATTTTGGTGACGAATTTGGCGGAAAGTCGCCAATTTCCTGACATTTTGAAATGTTGCTAAATTAACAAAAATGTCACCAAATTGATAGAAATGACTCCTAACTGACGAAAATTCAATATCTTGGAAAGAATATAAGTATCTACTGTAACAATAACCTATTCTTATATTCTTTAACGTTTGACAAAATTTTGGTGACGAATTTGTCGAATTATCTCAAACTTGCTGACTTTGTAAAAGTTTCCAAATTGACAAAAATGTCACCCAATTAATGGAAATTCGCCAAATTGATGAAACCGTCGCTAAATCAATGAAATGACAACTAATTGATGACATTCAATATCTTGGAAATAACATAAACGTAGATTATAAGAATATCCTATTTCTCCGTCCGCTCGTCCGTAATATTTGGTGAGAAATTTGGCATGACGTCGCCATCTTGGCGACTATTCTTATGTTGCCAAAGTAGCAAAAATATCTAGGAATTGTTAAAAATGACTCCAAATGGATATAATGTTTTGCACATTCTGATTTCCGTCATATGACGGGCATACCTTTTAGTATATAAGAAATGCTCTTCTCTCCGTTTGTGTGTAATATTTGGTGATGCATTTGGGAGAGCTTGGCGAATGATTTAACAAAGTATCGGCAACTTGGCGATATTTTGCCCAGATTGAAGAAAATATTGTCAAAATGCAAAAATGACGCTAAATAAAAAAAATAACACCTAACTGATGAATTAATTATTACAATATTTTAATATATGGACTATATCGCTTATTGAGGATATTAGCAATATTGATAATTGTTTATTTAGAGTTTCGCAAAATATAAATTGATTGGGGTTTTTGAAAAGTTTTACATGTTGTCATTCAGAAAATTGCCAAATGTACAATTAAACGATAAAAACACAGTACCGTGGATCTTATACATTACTATTTTGCTGTAAAAGGAGTGAGTAAATTATTTGCATTATATCAGGAAAGTCATGCGGTGCCCAAATCAGATTTTTTGCTCTGTAACGTTGTTTTTATCTATTGTATATTGATTAAAAAAATCTTATATTTAACATAATTTTTCAAGTTTATCTATTGCATATAATATTATGAAATAATAATTATGATAATATATATATATATATATATATATATATATATATATATATATATATATATATATATATATATATATATATATATATATATATATATATTATATATATATACGGATTAAATCTCTTGTTTGTTTGTTTTTTGACAAAGAAATATGAATTTTTTACAAAGAATCTCCTTAATTTTATTGTGTTCTTCTATATTTGTGTCAGAATGCTCTCCTCAAAAATAAAGGAACTGACTTTTTTCCTGAAACTTGGCGACCAAGTAAAATCTCGGTCACATCTTATAGTTTGTGTGAGGTCAAAAAAGCAATATTTTTAAATTAATACTCCCTGGTATGAAACAAACTGAACAAAGGTTCAGATGAATAGGCACCAGATTTGACAATATATTTGAACAAAGTATATGAGGCATAAAATTACCATTTTGCGAAGAAATAAACACATAGGAGAGCTACGAAGTCTGGATGGGAAGAACTCATGCCCTCTGTCTGATCTGAAAAATCGACGTCAAATAGGTGAAAGCGATTCAAGACCGGCACTAAATCAAAAGGGGACAAATCATGGTCTACCAAGGGATGGGTTCACGAGGAAGACATATTTCTTCACAGCAAGGTGAAAATTTTTGCTACCTAATGGAAAAGAGGGCTGGCATTCTTAAAAATGCATTAGACCTGTGAAAATATTCGAGATGTAACGATTGGTAAAAGTATTCGAAATATGTAGACATATAAAAGAGTTGGTGAGAAAATATATTGGTTAAATCCTCAAGATGAAATAGGAAGTAAAATGGACTCACTCACTTATTGCAAGTACCGATCCAACGGTTAGAAATGTGCTCTTCAATGTATTTAACACATACACAAGGTATGTACCACCACTATGTTTAAACAAAATCGGTCGAGTTAAGAACTAATAACATTTGGAAATTAACTAATCTGGTCACCCTATAGCAACTGCAAAGTCCCTCTCATAGAGAGCTTAAATAAGTTGTTTATAAAGAATATTGTTTATAGATGTTGTTTTTTATAACTTTTAAGTGCTACTTAATGAAATGTTATAATTTAAAAAAGCTAACTAGCAAAGTTCATGATCCATGATTTACTTTCCAAGTGAACTAAGTAGACTATCACTATAGAGATAAATTTTGAGAGCTATTTACGGTAAACAACACAGTATACGAATTTGATCACTATACGCGATTTATATAATACACCATTATTAATTTATAATTTAATATAATTATATTTTACCTCAGTTTACAAACTCTATGAACGACAGTGGAAAAATGGAGATAGGTCATGTTTATATTTTAATGTACACATGATGCTGTTAGAATTGATGCGGTTAGAATTTGTTATTTGTTTTGATGCGGTTTGATGTGTTATGATGCGGTTAGAATTTGTTATTTTGGTGTTGTGAATTTGAAAGAATCCAATCTCTACAAGAATCTGAAGTGGGGACATTCTGATTTAAAATCAGAAAGACGACTTGTGCCACAGAGCGAAGACTTTCTCATGTCAGTATTTACTACACTGCCTATCCTTCCATTGCCAGGTATTGAAGAACGTTCATTGCTATAATCGACAACTCATTTTCGGTATCTGTAGTATCCTGCATTTTAAAAGCAAGTTTCTATTTAGTATTGTTGTGATCGAATAATGCATATTCTAATTCCCTGACGTGGCACGGTCAAGTTGCAAACCCAAAGCTGACGATCTTCAATCACGATGATTGATTAATTGATTGAATGAGGACTTGGAGTGTAGCAAAAGTTGTTTAATCAAATGTAAGCATGAATGAGGCTTTACAACATCTGAACAGCTGTCTCAATAACTAAATAATCGAGATACGAAACCTCTGTCTGTCAAAGGAAGCATATGAACTTATAGCATTCAAGTCAAATGCAAGAACTGTCTAAATCCGAAAGCAAAAATAACAGCGTTTCGGACAAGAGAGAAAGGACGTCTTCTGTATTTTAGGAAAGATGTATTACTTTAATACTATTGACGTACCCTATCCCCAACAGTTCGATACCCCTTTTTAGACATTGGCATTGCCTGAAAAGGAGGATCGAACTGTTTGGGATAGGGTATGTCAAATACCTGTCTTTTTGAGAAGCTCTTTGCTTGGGATGGACGCTGTCCAATCCGTAAGCAAAAGGTTAAACCTTTGGCCATCCAGGATCGTAAATGAAAATTACTGGTGGACTAGGTGATGCTTATATATAATTACTTGAAATATAGTTAATTTCAGTTTGGATAAATATTTATCATTAAATTAATTTGTTCTGCTTTCCACAACTTGTTTATTTCTTTGTGTGTGTGTCGCTTCTTTCCTTTAACATTGATCTATGTCTAACCAACCTATTCCTAGTGAGTGGAACCATATTGTGTTGGCCAGGGAATGGAACCTGGTCAAAACAAATCGTAACGCTAATACGTGGTATCTGAAATTCTATGCGATGACTATTACTCTTTAAGGAAATATTACCTTCTAATTATTCTGTGTTAGAGGGCAGTTGCCGATCCCTATCTTATTTTCGACTAATTGTCATTTACAGAAAAACACCTATTCCACAATTTGATACCATGATAACCTAATACGACAAATAGCATCACACCGAGAAGAACATTAATGCAATCAAATCCAACTTTGTATGAATATTAAAATCAGTGAAATAGTGGATGTTTATAAATATTTTTTCCGAAACGAATGGACACACACCATTATTCAGAAATTTTCATCAACTGTTCTCCAGGTACTGGAAATTTAAAATTCTTCCCACATGGAATGCTATATATATCGAACAAATAGAACAAATCGAAAAACTATCGAATTGAAGTTATTTTTTCCAAGCGTCAAAAAGCTGTTTATTATCGGAGAATTCATTCCAGAATAATACGTTCAATTTTCCGAAATTATGTTGCCAATAAACAGAAGAGGTTATTAAAACATCACTTGTGTTAAAATGTGTCGCCAAAATAGCCATGAATACTGTTTTAATTAGAAGCGGATGACATAACATGCAAAATGTTAACCTGCGCAATACCTGAAAACTTTTCAATTGAAAAGGGAAAAATTCTTAATTTTAAAATTATTTAAATAATTATCAAATGACGTAAGTAATTTTAACCAAAAAAAATGGCAGTGTTTTTTAGTAATTATCCCGCTATGTTCTTGATGTATTAGAAATTTTACTTTTTTTTTCAACAGAAAGTACTATATTTATAAAAAAAAAAATCAATCGAATTAAATAAAACTTGGTATGAATAATTGGTAGCAATAATAAATCTACAGAATTGAGTGGCAATGCAGCTCTCATTTGTTTTATTGTGTTTGAAAATATATTTGTTAATCTGTAGATAAAGTGGTGTGGAGATATATCAGCTTTTTATATGTGTGAATGTTTTACTGTAAAATAAACGAACAAAATAAAATATTGGCTTTAAATACTACAATTTATTCCAGCAAATAGAGATTATTCATTTCACACGCTGTATTGAGTGCTCTCAGTCTCCTATTTTATCAAAAACTGAACAATTATTGGCAACCCTCCTTTAGTGTTATGGTGTATTGCCTCCCTGGCTCACAGGTGCATCCCTCATCTGCAGCTCCTGGTAAGTGCCATAACCATGGGCAACGGCACTTGATGTTATAACCTTCACATTGGCAATCGTTTACCATGCCTTTGCATGGTTGATGTAGTTTTATGCCTCTAAATCAAAAGAACAAATAAACACAAATTAACAGAATTTAAATAAGAAACATATATATTCAAATATATGAAGTGAAAGTAACACCACAGTGTCTCTCATTTATTTACCGTACAAGACGTTAAACCCGCTACATGACAGGAGTACATAAAGAAATGGAAACGATTTCCTCCACTTATTAGGACTGCGGTGCTTGTACTCCTGGAACACCAGGATAGATGCGGACCATAAACTCTGTTGATCAATAATTTGTAGAAAACCTCCTAACGAAACATAACTTTGATTTACACGTTTTCTGTTTATCATATGGTGAATAGTGTTTTTCATGTACTTAAAAATACATGAAAATCACCAGCAAAAGATTTTATTTTCCTCGTCATGACCGATGCCAATATGTTTCAACTTCTTTGGTCACATTTTTTTAACATACTTTCTTATATCCTAGAGAGTTATAATTCGGAACACAGATTAGTCTAATTTAACATTTTAATCTGAAGAAATTTGGCGACTCTTCAAAAAATATAATTGTATTCTTTTACGGAATTCCCATCAAAAATCCCATTGTTGTAAAATAGTTAAAAAAGAATCCAATATCCAGCTAGACTTCGATGTATATATAAATGAAAATTGACGTGTGATTTAAAAGTTGAACTCTGACAAGTTTCTAATGCAACTATATAAATTGAGCTCATTGTTTTTTGTAAATATAAAATGTTTTTTACGATAGAACTAAAATGAAATTTTTTTATTTATATTTCTAATTTTTCAGACATTTCTTATGATTTTCCTCCATTGAAGCTGGCCATGTCGAATTGTGAAAAAAAAAACTTTTATCTAAAAAATGAAATGTTTCTATTTACTTGTTTACGCCGAATTCGAAAATGGACTCTAAACTGTTTTATCACCTACTAATTTTGAAAAAATTCAAATTTTACTTCCCTTAGATATGCTAATTAAAATAGGTTTACAACCCATAAATAAATGTTTCTAAAACTTGATTTCTTTGCCTGATGACTTTCTTATTTGTGACAGCATGTTTAGTATCTATAATTATGGTCTAGTAACTTGATAGCATTCCTGGAACCATTTTCCCCGATAACGTGTTTCCATTATATGCTTATTTTGGCGAAATTCTTTACCGTGTTTAAAGTCTGTATCGCCCTTCAATATTTGATGGCAAGAAATATAAATGCGAAATAAAAAAGTGTACTTTTAAGGACAAGTTTCAGCCTATGTTGTTATAGATGGCCAGAAGTTCATCAACAAATTTTTCTTTAAATTAAAAAAAAAGATGATTTCACAGATAACCTTGAACAACCTTTAAAAAACTATACCGAACTCTATTGTCTGCCGTATTTAAAACAGACACAAAGACGTTATATGTCATCATCTGTTTTCTTAGTGGCTCTACAAATAAGCCTTCCCTTATTTTGTAATGTAGTTATGCCTTTATTTTGGAATGCAGTTTGGCATCAATAATCGAGAGGAAATTTTCTGTCAATCAATGATGCCTTGTCAGATTTTGGAAATGCTGTCAGTTTATGATCCTGTGCCGCAGCAACATGGCTGGTGCAGAATTTTTTGATGGCTGGTGCAGAAATAATTTCAATGGCGACGCTTTTCCTGTACGCCGTATTACAGTTTCTGAGAAGTAAAGTTCCTCTTCACTTCTAGGCACTGTAGCAATACAAAAGGAGGCGTGGTGAAGCTTCCATATCGATACGGCGCCTAGTTCGAAGCAAAGCTTTCACAACCCTCGCTGCGAAGCTGCTTTGACCATTACCTTAATAAAATATTTATCAAGTCCAACCTTGATATGTAAAGGTAGTAACACAATCTTCTGAAAATCAACAAGAGGATAACATTTCTGCTTTTTATACCAGAAACAAATGCTTGAAATTTTGGCCATTGTATTTTCTCAGAATGAGATTCCTTAGACTTAAGAGTTCCATTTGCAAAAACAAAATGTATTTGGTGTGGCCTAACTGCACTTTTAACTGAGCTTCCTCCTATATATAATTACTGAAAGAATTGTCCTCTATGTGAGCATTCTACTAGGCAGCTATCCAAATATCTGAAACAGCTATCTTGTTAACAATATATGCTCAGAATTTTATGTATTTATATAAAAAGTGTTGAAAAATTAAAATTAGCATTTCTTTAAAACCTCAGGTAATATTTCTTAAATTTTTTAATAATTTGCAGAGTAAAAGAGCTACAAGGAACGTCATATGCAGAGAAATAGGAAGTTGACAAAAATTTGTTGGATAGTGTAATTACTAAACTAACCCCTGAAAAAAAAACGGAATTATTTACGACACCCTAGATCGTTAACAACCCCCCCCCCTAAATAACACACATTGAAATTCGCTGAATTTTCACCTTGTTACTATAATTACCCAGGTTTGTAATTCTGTTTATCTGGACAGAACTTGTGTTCTGCCTATCTGTACAGAACACGTGGTCTATATATGTGTATAAAATACTTAGAAAAGTGTTCAGTTTAGTATATTAAGATTTGTATTCTTCTTACAACTTATATCATGCCATTGTATCATGGCATTCTGAAAAATTTTATAAGTCAATAGTAACATGTATTGATTTTGATAATTCTTTACGCCATCGTTATGATCTTCACTTTATATAAGTTGGTCCCGTGTCCGATTCTCAGTAGGGAAAGATTAAAAGAAGGAATCCGCCATGACAAGCTAGGGCTGAATATTTATATTATTGTGAGTTAATTCGCTATTCTCTCATATAGAGAAACCCGAATAATTGGACTACAACCAACGAACTATTCAGAGAGTAGGGTTTGAAGAACACCTGCAAAGTAAAGACTCTAATTGTCGGCTTATTTGGGGACATTACAAAAGCAACCATCTCCCACGAATGGAAGTTCACTATTTGCAGCGGTGAGAGGAACTCACTCTGGTTGCACAGCTAATTCATCAACTTAAGACTCACAAACATCAAATTAATGTGCATCTTACAGACGATGGGTACATGCCTATATTACTAAGGTCTATCCGACCTAGAAAGAGAAGCCTTCTCTCGAAGGCAGTCTTTGGTAGAAACGTAATGATTTATTCAATATAGAGCACTGCGAAAGTGACAAACTATCTTTTAACAATATTTAATCTTCAGATTCCTAACCTGATGAATCCACCACACATAAAAATGTCTGTATAATCTACTGTAATGGTTCTGTCTGGCCAAGCCTAATCTGGATTTGCCAGCAACCCCTCCAGGGTTACTGGAGCAAACGAGTTTATCTTTGATCTTACGTTACTAGGAGGTTTTCTCTGAATACCAACTGATCTGCCAAATTTATAGAACATCTTTATTAATCGCAGGAAAAATAACTCTGTCGAAACATCTTAAGCAATAATAAATGTTTAAAGGAGAGTAAAGTTTCAGCTTTTAACTTTATATTATTTGCTAAACTTTAGTTGTGGCACTGGATTCAACCCTTCGTGCCGTTTCAAATAGATTTGTTCAGCCATTTCAAAAGGGCTAAATACTTTGCAATTTTAGCTTGCACAATTTTCTTTAAAAAAGCAGGGATGTGGCATTGACGTATGTCAACTTTCTTAATAGTGCAAGTGGTGCAAGTTATTGCTTTACAAGCAGCAGTTTGATTAATTGAAACTTTACGATGTCTTCATAATGCACGTTTGTTCCTGACTCAAGTATCTCATATTATTTAAATAATTATTTTAAGTGGTTATGATATAATAAAACTCACCTTCCTTCTTCTGGAGCTTCAGCAGCTAAGGCATAAAAATCTAAAATTTTGAAACATGTACATTGAAAATGATAATAAAAAACATTCGAGTTTTCATTTAAGTTTAATAACATGTGACATCAGGTTAAAAGATAAATAAACTTATAATGAAAAATATCAAGAGTGTAGTCACCATTCGTTTTTCTCATACATTCATATTCTATATGTTTGGATCTATTTGTATGAACATCAGAATGCAATAAAATTTATGAGTCACATCTACACTGCTCACAACTGAAATCGCAACACCATAAAGTTGTAGGTGTAGCTTTGTGTAAATTAGGTAATGGAAACAACAAAGTGAGATATGCAAATTATCTCAGTTCCATTACGCATAATGACGTAACTATTTAACCTGCTATCACTGTGTATTAGTTTGCCTGCTGTCACTGGGATTTTTCCTGTAACATGCGTATTTATAAATAAATAAATAAACACCTTGCTGAGCAGCATAAAAGAGTCAGGTCAAGGAGGAGCGATATCACAGCCAAATTGCAGCGTCATTGGTTTCAGGTTGTAAAAATCATCACAGTATATCAAGAATACGTCGATGTACCGCATACGTTCGGTTTTTTCAACAGAACGGCAACAAATACCGTTTTACGTGAGGGTGTAATGAGCCTTCAAAGGATCGCTAAACTATTGGATTGTAATGTAAGCAGAGTTCAACGGTGTGTGTTACGGTGTGTGTTCAACGGTGTGAGTTCAACGGTGTGTGTTCGTATGCTTCTGAGAAGCGTTGCGCACACACTGTTTACAGCAGCAACTGTGTTGCAACGACATGTATCCCACACTACATGTAACATGGTTTCAACGCAAACAATTCGAAACCGTTTGCATGGCGCAAGACTCCTAAGCATTCGAGCTATTCGACACCTACCTTTTCAACGCCTTCACCGGTTACGTCGCCTCCAGTGGTGTCAAATGAGACGGAATTGTTCGACAGAATGGCGAAAAATTCTGTTCACGGATGAATCAAAACTCTGTTTTGGCATGCCAGATGGCCGTACTCGTGTATGGCGACGCTTTCAACAACGCTACCAGGAAGCTACTTAGTCGCCGCACAGCCTTCCCTAAGTGGTACCATGGTTTGGGGTGGAATAACATTTGGTGGACGAACACGTTTCTGGTCCATGTTTCTGGCAGTATCAAGGCACAACGATATGTCTCTGGCATTGTAAGACTTGTGGTACAACCATATCTGTCAACCAGGCCTGGCATTATCCTGCTTTTTCAGCAGGATAATGCCAGGCCGCATACTGCACGGGTAACTATGCATAGTCTACAAGGTTTTGATATCCTGCCTTGTCTAACATCAAATCCGGATTTATTGCCAATTGAGCATCTGGGATATCATGGTTCGACGGTTAAGAGAACGCCCAATTCCAGCAAACCATGTTCAGTTACAAGCCAAGTTGCATGATGTGTAGAATGCCCTCCTTCACCACCCCACTGACCACCTCATTGACGGGATGCCTCGTCTTATGTAATTCTGCAAAGCCGCTCGCGGTCGCCTATTCCATATTGATCTACTGTCAATAAAATTCCATGCTTTCATTTTCCATGTATGCTTTTTTAATCATTTGCACATCTTCATGTTAAAATTATATTCTGTAAATTACATAAGGATACATCAATTTCTCGATAGTGCTGCAATTTCAGTTGTGAGCAGTGTAATAGTGAAATATCCGATTCATTTATCTCAAAAGTTCGTTTTTAAAGATCATTTTCGTTTTGTTTGACCCCTACTGAACAATTATTTCCTGCCGGTAATTTTTGAACTATTATTTTACTTTGCCTACCATATATGATAATGGACAGGAAAAATACTGGAATCACGTCAAAAATCGCCACTCGAATTTGTGGGGACACAATACGTTTCGAGTACTCTAGAACTCGAAAGAACCATTCTTAACATAATTTCTGTGTGTGTGTCTGTATATCTTTGTGTCTGTATATCTTTGTGTCTGTATATCTGTGTGCCTGTGTGTCTGTCTGTATATCTCTCTGTGCAATATATGTATCAACTCTATCTGAAAAACTAATTGTCCAAATTTTACAAAATTTGACAGACAAATCACATGTGAAATAATCTGGTGTTGATTAGACTTTAGTACTATTCGGAAAGAAACAGAAACTGTTTTTTGTAAATTACTCTCAAAACCTGCTAAAATCTAAAATAAAAGGCTGCATTTGCCTAAATGTATCCGTTACATGCTTGTTTCTTAAGTAACTTTTGACGAAAAAAAATTAACAATGTATTAAACAATGAAATGAATGCAAAATTGATTTATAAATAGATGGATGTGAGCTAAATTGTATGATCTCTAAAGTTGAGTTAGTCTCTTAAATCCATGGTATGGCCAGTAATTGAAAATTGAAATAAAATGTTTGAAGCATTAAACTTGATACATTCCTTGGTAGGGATTATAAATGAGCCTAGATTAGCTGCGTTATGTTAGCTGATGGTATAGTATGTTTTATTTAGTAGGGATTCGTATAATAAATAATAATATTGAATGGAAGAGGTATGTGTATCGCATGCGTAGGCGTGGAGTGGATGAGAGGAAATATTTTTCAAATTTATGAATAACGAATATGAGATGATCTTTTGCAATGTTAACCGTCTTATGAATGACGTATCCTTGCAGTAAAATACATTTGGAGTGAGGCGCTCCATTCAAATTTCTCATACATTAAGTTTCCGCACTGTTGAGTTCACTTATATTACAGATAATATCAGAATACAAAAAGTTATATTATTTTTTATGGTTACGTTTACAAGTCATATATTAAAATACACTCGTCAAATGTAAAATTGCAACGCCATGAAAAAATGAATGTAGCCATATGCAAATCCCAGTACAGGTAGAAAAGAGAGTCGTATGCAAATAATTAACATTTCGTACTTATTGAGTCAAGTGACACCGAGTTTTGGGTGATAAAGAAAAGCAGATGGCTCGTCCCGTAAATGCTATCGGAGACGATTTGTAGTAGTCGAACTTTGTAGTAGCCGAAAAAGTAAAAAGGCGATGCATCGAAGACGTTAGCGAGCTGTATAAAAGCAGTTAACGGCTGGGAAAAGAGACCTTATTCTGCAGCTGCTAAAGGTGGGTTTGTCGATGTGTGCAATCGCCACGCGTGTTCGGCACAACGTGAGTACCATCCAGCATTGTGTGTCACGATGGACGCAGGAACATCAGATAACAAGCCGAAAAGATGATCGAACAGGCTCAAAACAGAGCGTACGGACCGGCAGAATTGCCGAATGGCTCGTCGAGACCCATTCTCAATGGCAACTGACATTCGAAATAGCCTACCGCCATCAACGGTTGCCCCTGCATGCACCCAAACCATACGCAACGGGTTCCATGAAGTTCGGCTGCGCGCACGGAGGCCAGCCTCTAGGTTGCTATTAAGCACTCTGCAAAGGGGTGCACGTTTAGCGTGGCATCGCCGCCATCGTAATTGGACCGATGAATTGCATTAGGTATTGTTTACGTATGAATCTTCTGCCCATGGAGGGAATGGCAGTCATGGACGGGTGTTTCAATTTCCCGAGGTACGCCACTTGTCGGCCATACACCGAACGTCACATCGGCTCCATACCAAGCATCTTGGTTTTGGGGGCGGTATCATGTTCGATCAGCTGACAGCTCTAGTGCACATTGCAAGTAGTCTGGCAGCAGACCGGTACGTCACACAAGTTGGGATACCTGTGGTCCGGCCACTAGTTCAAGTCGTCCCCTGTACGGTGTTCCAGCAAAACAATACCACACCTCACGACGAACTCTCAACAGCCTGAACAGAATTCACATCATTTCCTGGCCTGCAGCCTCTCCGGATCTCACTCCCATCGAATAAATTTGGTCCCTCATCGGACGTTAGGTGCATCGGGGACCACCGGCACATATCTTAGTCGAACTGCTTGCAGAGAACAGCTATCAACACTGACGTTAAAAAGTGGTGTGATACGACTGTTTGAGTAGCGTGTAACAACACCTTTCCTGTAGCTAGTATACCAGTTGAACGTTAAAAAGCTACCCTTCCGCCATTTGATACAACATATAGATGGAAAGACTACAGGCCCTTTTACATATTGGGGTCCTTTAAGAAAACTGCTTGACTCATCTGAACAACTATCAATTGTAAAGTTTAAAAGAACCGCTGTTGATCTGCTTTCACTTGATGTTGATAAACTTAGTACTAAACAAAAATTAATCTACTACATCTTCAAAGCGATATCTTCTGGAATTTGTCCAACAGTACTGTGCAATCAATCACCAGGAAGGTTTTCCCATGCTAGGTGGCTCACAAGAGCAAACATGCCCCGTGTATTTATTGGTACAGATGAGACATCACTTAAAATAGATAGTATTGCGGAAAATATTCTAAAAGTGTATCCAGCAGTTTGATTTTTACTACAAACAAGACTTCACGCGCAGCCAGTGCACAGCCTATTTGGAAAGTTGTTCACCATTCAAGATATCTGAGTAACAATCTAAAATTAGTAATGGATCCTGTAATCTTAAGGAACGCTTTTTAGGATCACTCAGAAAACTTGCTGATTGCCATAATCATCGACAAAAGGCTTTATGTCAAAAAATTGTAATTAAGTAGAATCATTACTGTCCGAACACATCATAATGAAATAATTCGTGATTTTATCATTCATCCTCTTAATGTTTAGGCAAATGCCTATATAGAGCTCACCAATTGTCAAAATTGTATACTTCCGGAACCTTCAATGACTAAACAGATAACAAGTGCAGAACTTGAGAAATTGTCTTCAACCGGATATGTTACTGAAAGCTGTGGATTCTTCCATGCTATTCACAAGTTGGCTAAAGAGCAATTAAGTTAGTGGTAAAAATATCCACATTTGTTGGTGTAGCAAAAAGCTGCGATGGCTTTATACGCACGATATTGGCCTTCCAAAAGATGATGCCCAACTTCGATAGCAAGGAAATATATATAGTGAAAGTTGAATAGGAAACAGCGATCATATTTGATTGATACGTTGGGTGGGTACGGATGAAATTAACTTCCGGCCACCTACCTCTTCGTGGTGAATTATAGGTTATTCTTCCAAACTTTTGGCAAAATAAACAAAGAGTCTGTTTTAAAATAGCAAATAATGCATATTTCAAAGGAGCTGGCAGAGTGCTTAAATATGATACGATATCAATTATTTTTACAAACAATTATGCAACTATTTTCCCTATACAAGCGATTAAAATTAGTTTTTTACCATATACAAATTTCTAATTTATTTATCTAAAATATCTCGTTCTTTCAGATGATATATTTTTCGTACTTTTTTATTTTTTCAGCGCTATATCCCACATGTTGGTAATTATTAAATTATTTTTATCATGAATTTTTTCCTAATGTTTTGAAAATTGTTTTTTTGTAATGAGGTTGATATATTAACGCAGTAGAGTATTTCTGCAGAAGGCTTTGAATTGATATACTTAATTAATACCATTCTATACATAAATAAAAAAGGATCCAATATGCAATAAGTGAAACTAATAAAAATATAGCAAATATGCATTAAATTAATTCATAAATAAATAAAAAGATATCAGAATGAAAAGCGAAACATTGATTGTATGCCCAACGCGTTTGTTATTAATGAGACAAAGGTCAAAAGTCAGATCCTCACCTCTAAAATGCAACCAATTCATCTTATTTACATCCCATAACTGTCAATTTTGTATATAATACACAATGTTGGAACATTTTTTGTACATTTATATATATTAAAAATCAGCTCGCTATTACTACGGGAAAGGTTTTGTATAGTGTCAATTTAAATTTGGTTTTACGAATAGTGATTTTTCTTCAGTAGATGCAATATAAGTAGTAAGTTTTTTGTGATTAAGCGGCCACACTAGATAAAATATTCATACTGCGATATTTCATTTGATTTTGTCATATATTTATTTTCCACCCTGTTCATGTTTCAGGAAAGTCTACTCATGACGACACCTCATGCATACAAACAGAGGGAATTTCACAAAAATGTTTGAGAGGTCTTAAAATATATTTATCTTTAAAAATCTCTAAGAAAAAAATTCTGGGAAAACCATAGATTGTACTGTTAATATTGCAAAATATAAAAACGATACTGTTAAGTTCTCTTCCTTGATGTCACAGTTGAGCGAATAATTCAGCATTGTTCTCGAAATCACTTTTTTTAAAATCTCAGTTGTCGCAATATCTTGGCCTACATTCTCTTCGAATTACTATAAATTTGGACGATTTTTGATGCTATTTTTTATCACTTTGAATATATAAACTCTCTTACCAAGCAAACTGCACATATATATTCCTAAACTTTAATATTTAATTTGGTTCTTTCATTTTATTTGAAACACGTTGAAATTATATATTGCCAACCCAGAGGGGAAAACTAGTCTGACAAAGATCGAAACCTCTGCCTCAATTTGACATTTTATTTTTAACCAAAAATTAATAATTTGTATTTCTTTACAGGTACTTTTGATAAAATAGTGAATAAAAATTATGTATCGTTTTTTCCGTAATTTAAATTTAAATATAATATCATTTCATTTTCGGGCATTCTTGGTGCTCCCTAAAGAAAATTATGACACTTTAAAGAGGTCATGGCATTCTAAAGTTAATACAGGTACCCAATTATACATATGAAAATATCTTTATACTATATGTAAAATTAATGCATTTTAGCCATTGAGTCAGTAAATGAATATTTATAAAATGTCAGAGTATATAAAGCAATTTATCTTTAAAAAATCACATACCTTCCCTTTCATCAATAACCCAGGATTGTGCTAAAGCAAAGAGGCATACAAAAGCAAAAGCGAATTTGAACATGATGAATGTTGAGAGGGAAAATTGATTGAAGTAACTGGAAAAGAAATTATAAGGATTAATAGTCAAAATAAACGGCATTTAAAAATGTTTTTATTTTATTTAGAAATATAAAATGTACCCGAGATTTAAAGCAGGGTAGATATATAAAATGACAAAATAAAGAAATTTTATTCGTATAAATAATGGCGAAAATTGCAAGACACAATTTCAATCATAATTTCAACACTCGAGCACAATTAAAACAATTTATATATTTTCCACTTCAAAATAAGTCCCCACTACTTAAATTATACAGAGCAGATAACAAATAAACACACTCATTCAACTTGAATAATATTTATTTTTGAGGTACTGATATTTTTCGAAAGGTTGACGGCTTGGCAAATGCCAAACTTATTTAAAAAATTATTTTACAACTTTAAATTTTGGATATTATTTCACAGAAATATCAATTTTATGTTTTGTTTGGCTCGATAAAAAGCATATACCTGAGGATTTATTTTAACTATGCAGGAAATGTTAGTCATTGCCAACATCAAATAATTAAATGAAACAGAAAATTAAATATATAAATAAGGAAAATATATAAATTATAATTAAACTGAAAATTATGATTATTTTTTCTAGGTTATCCGAAATACTTCAAGGCTTATAAAAATCTATTTGGAGCGAATGTTCTTACCTTCTTCCTTGATAGAATAAATCAGATACGCTGAGTAAAGTGAGAATTCACTTTATATAGATGTAATTTATATTAAAAAGAAGTATTTTCTATTTTGAGATTCAAATTGAAGCCTTATCTGGTAGACATTGATTCTAAATTCTAATTCATATGTCACTCATGGAGTTTGATCAAAATGTTAGACAATAGGAGTAAAATGTTAAATCCTTGTGACAGTTAAATGAGTTTCTTCTTTTTATATATATTCTCTTGCAAGATGTAATATAAATGTATGCCAGAGGTAAAGTTGTAACAAATGTCATACTGACAAAAATGTGGATTTCACACAAGCAAGAAAAAAATAAAATTCTAGTTGTCAAGGTTATTTAATGATTTTAGGGTACTTGGGGGTGCAAAAATTGCATAGTTTTGCAAAATTGGCTCTAATATTCGAAAAAATACATGCCCTCGAAATTACGATTTTTCCTCCATACAACCTGTAGCTATTGTCATATACAGAGGGTTTCCGTCACTCTTTTTACTTTCCTGATATACACAGTATAATGTATAAGGAAAGTATTGCGACGGGGTCGAAAATTCGAATTCAAGTTTTCGATGGGAGAGCAATTTTCAAGCATCCCTGAACACCAATCGAACGTTTTTGACATTATGTCTGTGTGTGTGTGTGTGTGTGTATGTCAGTGAGTCTGTGGAGACGATATCTCACGAACGGATGGAACGATTTGAATGAAATTTGGTACAACAATTACAGTCTGTGAATACTGGAAATCTATTGTTTTTAAACGCAATCGAATGGTCAGAATCTCCTTAAATTTTCAAGTGAAATTTTGAAAACACAATAAAAAAATTAAAACCTTTAATAAAGTTACGCAAATACACCTTTCTTATGTAATTTTTTTCTTAGAAAGTGATTGTCATAAACTTTAGAACGTTTACATGAATCGTTCTCCAGATATTACACGTTTTTCAAATAAAATTATTAAAAAATTCATAAATTAAAACACAAAAATAACTATTGGGAAACATATTTACTTTTCATATGTATTATCATGCGGTAAATTTGGTGACATTATTCTAGTGGGATCAAAATCGCTCCATTCATAAGATACTTTCGGTAATACTTTTGTATTTGAACGTCAATAGACATTTATCTGCTCCAAGAATAACTTATTTCCCCACTCATAACGCATTGCGAGATTTTGGCGACGAATTTGGAGGAATGTCGCCAACTTGGAGACATGGAGACATTTTTAAATGTTGCCAAATTAACGAAAATAATGTCGTCAAATTGATAAAAACCACACTAAATCAATGAAAATGGCGATTAAATGACGAAAATGCAATATCTTTGAAAGAATATAAGTATATACTGTAAGAATAACCTAATTTTATATCCGTAACGTTTGGCGGAAATTTGGTGATGATTTTGTCGGAATATCTCCAACTTGCTGACTTTTTAAACGTTTCCAAATTGACGAAAATGTCAACAAGTTGACAGAAACTCGCCAAATTGATGAAACCGACTCTACATCAATGAAATTACAACTAATTGATGACAGTTCAATATCTCGGAAATAACATAAAAGTAAACTACAAGAATATCCTATTTCTCCGTCCGTTCGTGCGTAACATTTGGCGAGAGAAATTTAGCAGGACGTCGCCATCTTAGCGACTATTTTATATGTTGCCAAAGTAACAAAAATGTCTACAAATTGTTAAAAATGACGCCAAATGGAAGTAATGTTTTGCGCATTCTGATTTCAGTCATATGACTGCCTAGTGCAAATATGTCTCAATTATAAAAACACTTTATGAGTAATCTCAAAGTTGTTGTTGTTGAGACCCAGACCGTCCGACCTACCAGAAAGGTGTAAGGTAACTGTTTGGACGGTCGGGAAGTGCCACCCAATTTAGACCGGAACCCAGTGGGGGAGGCATCCACAGGGACTGTACCCTCCTTCCCCTATCACCAACCTCTCGGAAGGACTTACGGATCCACAATTTAACGTGATCGTACTCCGCATGAACACGGCGGCAGTTGTGGCAGCGTGCAAATCCAGCGCGCAAACCACCAGGCTACCGCGCCCGAAATGTGCCAACAACACGCGGTGTTCCCAGGTGGGCACCCACCCAAGTACTAACCGCGCCCGATGCTGCTTGACTTCGTGATCTAACGAGAACCGAGTAATCTCAAAGTAAATGATCACAAAAAAATTATGCAAAAATGATCGCTAATTTTAGTTCGAATACTAATTTGAGCATAAAAGAGCATTATCTCCATAGCCACTTGGATAGAGTTTCAGTATTTACTGTTGTAATAATCGTACCCATTTGTGTTCAAAACACTCCATACGTTTCGTGAGGTGTAGCAGCCCCAGATTCACGGACATATACACTAACATACATATACACACTCTGACATTCATTCGCACACACACACTAATATACCTACTTACGCATACACAGAAATTACTTCAAGAAGCATTAGATTCGAGTTTAGGGATACCTGAAACGTGCTCTTCCGTCGAAAATTTGAATTCAAATTTTCGATCCCATCATAATAATTTCCTGATAGAATATACTACTCATGTCAGAAAGTAATAACAATAAAATTTAGTTTTTAAACAAACATTAGCAAATATCTTAAATGTTCTGCCCCACTCGACATTCTGATGCATTCTTCAAAAATGTAAAAAGGGAGATTTCAATTCCAGCTTATAACGTATATAGCTCTTGAAACATGTGATGTTTTTCGACGAATTTTTTTTCAAGTAATGAGGCTAAATTCAGAGAATATTTTGATATATGGCATATGGGTCGTTTTCTCTAAACGGGCGTTTTCATATTTCTTGTTACAATATATATTTTTTTTCTATTTGTCAACCTGTTTTCTGAATTATATTTTAACATGAGCGGTTTAAACTAAAAAAACGCAATATCAGTGATCATTTTGGAAAGTTAATTAAAAAATACAAATTTTTATTTTAAAGACAAGTAAATACAGCATGATAGGAGAATGATGACACTTAATATAGGCAACTGCTTTGCTAGTATGCATATACATCTCGTACATCATTAGAAAAATAAAAAAATTGTTTTGTTTTAATTGCAATCTTATATTTAGAACTAACTTCTTATTTGTTTATCTTCGAAAAAGAAAATCTAGTTTTTAAATGAAATTCACCTGTTCTAATGTCATTTCCTTGTCTGCGAAGAATACAGGTAAATGACGGCAAGGGAATGACAAATCATGTGATTTTACTTTCTGAGCGTTTTATTTGCATTTAAGCCTAACTTGGTATTCAGTTTACTACGCTAACTAGGCACACACATATGTTAAAAAAATTATTCACTTTTTTATTCTGAGAATAATTAAAGACAGGTGAGTGACAGGAATAAAAATACCCCAAATTGTTCAGTTTTATAATATTTCTCTGCACAGAATGATAGTTAGAACATAGTCATAACTCTTGAAATGCTGAATATAGAATTTAGTAAAAAGGAATAATACTTTAATTAAATTTTATTGTCATCTATGTACAGAAAGGGGTTTTAAAATTTAACGACAGTTGAATGACAAAAAAGCTAGTGGACAGTTGTAAAGAATTAATTTCAAATATTGCTGTAATGCATAGTGGATTTTTTTATTACTGTTTGTATTTTAAATTGTTTAATTAATATAAAACACCAAATTAAAAGAAAAATAGAAAATGAGGGCCTGTAAATGAAGTTGTGATTTCATTATTTGGCTGTTGGGACACACAGGGGAATGACATTTAATAAAATAACTAAATTTTTAAATATTAAAATTTAGCTAATGGGTAATAAATATGAACTACAATATCGTAAAATTGATTAGTGTGCAAAATCAATCCTAAGTCATGAAAACTTTTATTAAAACACCTGGGACATGTAAAATCCCGTTTACAGAAAATGACTCATGTGGCGAAATGCGAGAGACTGAAATTTAAAAATCCCTTTCAGTCTGTTATTATGTCTGTTTAATGTCATCGCTTATAACTCGGGAACAATTCAATGAATTTACAAACTGTTTACAACTCTTTATTAAGCTTAATAAGAAAGGGGGATAATGGCTAAATTATTTCACATTTTTTACCACATTAATATATAAATGTAAGAAGTAGAAAAGAGGTTCCCAATTTAAGTATCTCATTTTTCGATTAATTTTCCATTCAATAACTGAGAATCAGTCAAGAGATGAAGAAAGGATTTTGATCTAAGAGATTTCCTCCCATGATTTAACGTTGAACAAAGAGAAATGAAATGTCTTTTTGCCTGACTGTAATGGCCGTTTAAAATTCGAGAGTCTTTTAACAGATTTATGTATTTTTTCACTAGTTTCTTAAGCTTATTATGAACAGATTTAAGGTTAAAATAATTTGCATTGTATGCCAATATAATTTAATGGCATTGTTAACTCGGGAAACGTTAGGTATTTTCGTTAGACCTATACTTGTATCATAACCCACATCTAAATGTAAAGTAAGATCTACTTGGATCATAACTCTTCTTGGATGCTTAGATCTACTTGTATCATAACTCATCTTGGATGCTTAGATCTACTTGTATCATAACTCCTCTTGGATGCTTAGATCTACTTGTATCATTACCCGTATCAAAGGGAAAAGCAAGATGTATCTTTTGAGCTTTCTTTCATTCCCGGAATGCTCATTTAAAATTTAAAAATAATTATTAACTTTTTTTTAATTTTTTAATTATCTTATTTATTTCAACTGGTCATTACCACTCATGATATGATACTATATACCGTATTTATACCATTTGCATTCATAGTGCAGTTCAAACTTTCATTTTGTTATTTCATATTACTACAACCACTGTTATGCTAAAGAAAAGCTTAATGTTATAAAAAAAAATCCCTAACTAATTTATTCATTAAGGCGGCATTGTTCATAACTGATTGCACTTTGCTTTCTGACGTCATTTTACAGCGCTGATCGTATAGTAAACCAACATGTTCTATCTGTTCGTGTATCAGAAAGTTCCCATCAGCTTGAAACGGCGACATCAAATGTATTTGATAATTCCTGATCGGACGCCTGCTTTTCGTAAGAAGAGAAAAAGGCTTTATGTCCTTTCAACTAACTAAATGGTGTACCGCACATGCACCCACTTTGTCGAAACTAAGGAATCAGTGGATCTTCATTTACACAACAGTTTCGTGTCAAGAATCTGAGAAACGTTCTTGCTTTGATAATGTTTCCACTGAGATGAATGATTGTCCTTCGTCTGAAAACAGCGTGTATGTAACAAGTAAGATTTGACAACTCACAGCAGGTGACACAGATTAAGAGCTGCTTCACTCAAAGTTATCGGCTGAATGGGTTATTATTATTATTATTATTATTTGGCGAATTTTACAAATTCGTTTGACTAGATGGAAAAATTCACCAAATAAGTGAAGCAGCACTTATCCTGCGTCACTTGGTTAAAATCACGATCCACAGACTGCTTCACAGACAACCGCACACATTCTTCATATTCCCAAAAGTGTTTGAAATGTATTTAATAAACCTTAATATTTTTCTTTTCTATCAAGATCTCGAATTCGAATATTTTGGAGGAAACAATTCTGTATAAAGGGTACAGAAATGTGTAAAACTAAAAAAATAAAATGTGAAATTCTGATGCAGTTCCATAGAGAAGCTGAGGAAGTCGGGATTAATAACCAAGACCTGCGCAACCTGCAAGGCTAATGAAGAGCAATTTCAATCTACGCACAAATCATTTTTTGAGATCGGACACAGATTTACTGTTTCCTCAGGAACCAACTCAGGGCCATCTCTCACCGGTATGATTCAGATCATCCAAGATTTGATTTCAATGAAAGCCAATGATATTATTGTAATTTCCATTTCAACTAAATTCATCAAGCCGTATCACTTAGATAAAAATACCGGGGTATAGACAATGTGAACCTCCGCTGAAAAATAGTCTACGTATTGAATGATATTTACTAATTAAAAATTTAAATTTAGTCCCATGACTTGCGTTTGAATCAATTGATTCTTAAAATTAAAGTTACAATCATATTTTTGCATGTATCAAATTTTTTAAATGTATATTAAAAATCGAAATTATTACTAGATTTTTTCATATATACAATGAATTCATCATAGGTGTATGCATGCAAAATTTAATAAATGGGCCACTTGAAGCGTTTGCAGTGCACTTGATTTAAGTTTGAGAAAAATGTATGATGAATAACTATATGCTGACGTCTTTTTTAAGACTGGATAAGCCAATTTTTAGTCGTAAGAAATTCAACTACAGATTTTTTAAATTCATTAGGGATCTCGGGGGTTGTAATAAACACCAGACACATACGGTGACCATTCCGGACATCTTTTTCTTTCTTGTGCCCATGCGGGAAGAATGTGGAACTGCCGCTTCTTAGTGTTTATTCTTACAAAAATCCAACTAACCGGTTTGACGGATCTATGCATTCTGAGCATGATTGAATATAGATCAACCACCTTTTCATTGATTTATGTGAGCACAATACTTCCCGAGAAGGGAATTAATAAAATCAAACCAAACTTTGGATGATTATTAAAATCAGTGAAAGAGTGGATGTTAATAAATATTTTTATCCGAAACGAATGGACACCATTATTCAGAAATTTTCATCAACTGTTCTCGAGGTACTAGGAATTAAAAATGTCTCCCACATGGAATGCTATGAATGTCGAACAAATAGAGCAAATCGAAAAATTATCGAATTGAAATTATTTTTTTGCAAACGTCAGAAAGCTGTTGATTATAGGGGAATTCAATGCGGAACACTTTCAATTTCCCGAAATTTTGTTGCCGATAATCAGAACAGGTTATAAAATATTACTTGTGTTAAATTGTGTTGCCAGAATAACCATGCCATATATAGCCATGAATATTATTTTAATTAGAAGCGGATGTCATAACATGCAAAATGCTAACTTGCGCAATACCTGAAAACTTTTCAATTAAAAATGGAAAAATTCCTAATTTCAAAAGTATTTAAATAATTATCAAATGACGTAAATTTAACCAAAAAAATGACAATAATTTTTAGTAATTATCACGTTATATTCTTGAAATATTAGAAATTTTACTTTTTCTTTCAACAAAAAGCACGATATTTATAAAAAGGAAGACAATCGATTAAATGAAACTTGGTATGATTAATTTAATTGGTAACAGAAATAAATCAATTATATCAATTGACAATACAGCTCTCATTTGTTTTATTGTGTTAGAATATAACTCTGCAAATCTGTAGATAAAGTAGTGTGGTGGATATATCAGCCTTTTAGATGTATGACTATGTTACTGTAAAAAAAACGAAAAGAAGATATAGACTATAAGTACAACAATTTATTCAAGCAAATAGAGATTATTCATTTCACACGTTGCATTGAGTGCTTGCTTTCAGTCTCCTATTTGTTCAAAAATTGAACAATTATTGGCAACCTTCCTTTACCTTTTTGGTGTATTCCCCCCCTTCCTCACAGGTGCATCCCTCATCTGCAGCTCCTGGTAAGTGCCATGCCCATGGGCAGCGGCATTTGATGTTATAACCTTCACATTGGCAATCGTTTTGCATGCCTTTGCATGGTTGATGTAGTTTTATGCCTCTAAATCAAAAGAACAAATAAACACAAGTTAACAGAATTTCCATAACAAACATATATATTCAAATATATGAAGTGGGAGTAAGCACTTCAGCGGCTCTCATTTATTTACAAGACGTTAAATCCATTACATGACAGAATTACGTATAGAAATGGGAAGGATTTCCTCTAATTATTAGGCCTGCGGTGCTTGTACTCATAGTATCCGAGGATAGATGCGGACCACAAGCTCTGTTGATCAATAGTTTGTAGAAAACCTCCCAACAAAACATAACACTGATTTACACGGTTTCTGTTTAGCATATCGTGAATAGTGTTTTTCATGTACTTAAAAAATACATTAAAATCACCAGCAAAAGATTTTATTTTCCTCGTCATGACCGATGTCAATATGTTTCATATTCTTTGGTGTAATTTTTTTAACATACTTTCTTATATCCTAGAGAGTTAAAATTCGTAACAGAGATTAGTCTAGTTTAACATTTTAATCTGAAGAAATTTGGCGACTCTTCAAAAAATATAATCGTATTCTTTTACGAAATTCCCATCAAAAATCACATTGTTGTAAAATAGTTAAAAAAGAATCCAATATCCAGCTAGGCTTCGATGTATATATAAATGAAAATTGACGTGTGATTTAAAAGTTGAACTCTGACAAGTTTCTAATGCAACTATATAAATTGAGCTCATTGCTTTCTGTAAATATAAAATGTGTTTTACGATAGAACTGAAATGATTTTTTTTTATTTAGAGTTTTAATTTTTCAGATATTTCTTATGATTTGCCTCCTTTGAAACTGCTCATGTCGAGTTATGAAAAAAACAAAGTTTATCCAAAAAATTAAATTTTTCAATTACTTGTTTATGCTGAATTCGAAAATGGACTCAAAACTGTTTTATCACCTACTGATTTTGAAAAAATTCAAATGTTATTTCCCTTAGATATACTATTTAAAATAGGTTTGCAACACATTAATAAATGTTTCCAATATTTTTGTCTGATAACTTTTTTATTTGTAACAACATCTTTAGTATCTATGATTAGGGTGTAGTAGCTTGATATCATTCCTGGAGCCATATTCCCCGGTAACGTGTTTCAATTATAGACACATTTTGGCGAAATTTTTTACCATGTTTAAAGCCGGTATCGACCTTCAAGATTTTAAGACAAGAAATTCAAATGCAATATGAAAAACTGTACTTTTACGGACATGTTGTACCCCATGTTGTTGTAAATGGCTGGAAGTTCATCAACAAGTTTTTCTTTAAATTTGAAAAAAGAAGATTTCCCAGATAACTTTGAACAATCATTATAAAACCATGCCGATCTCTTCTGTCTGCCGTATTTATAACAGACTCAAAGATATTACATTATATTTCATATTTTGTTTTATTAGTGGCCCTACAGTTAAGCTCTTCTTTATTTTCTACTGCAGTTATGCCTTTATTTTGGAATGCAGTTATGACTTTATTTTGGAATGCAGTTATGCCTTTATTTTGGAATGCAGTTATGCCTTTATTTTGGAATGCAGTTAAGCTTTTATTTTGGAATGCAGTTTGACATCAATAATCGAGGGGGAATTTTCCGTCGATCATTGATGCTGTTGACACCCAGACCGTCCGTCCTATCAGAAAGGTGTAGGGTAACTGTATGGACGGCCGGGAAGAGCCACCCAATTTAGACCGGAACCCAGTGGGGAGGCATCCACAGGGACCGTACCCTCCTTCCCCTACCACCAACTTCTCGGAAGGACTTACCCACATGTTTAACGTGATCGTACTCCGCGTGAACCCGTCGGCAGTTATGGCAGCGGCGGGAATCAAACCCGGGCCTACCGAGTGCAATTCCTGCGCGCTAACCACTGGGCTACCACGCCCGATCATTGATGCTGCGTCAGATTTTGAAAATCTTCTCAGTATTTGTTCCTGCGTCGGAGCAATACTTTTTGGGGGCTGGTGCAGAAATAATTTCCATGGCGCCGCTTTTCCTATACGTCATATTACAGTGTCTAGAAATAAGGTTCCTCTTCCATGCAGTGTAGCCAAACGGAAGGAGGCGTGGCGGGGCTTCCATATCGTTACGGAGCCTTGTACGAGGCAAAGCTTTCATAACCCTTGCTGTGGAACTGCTTTGGCCATTACCGTAATAAAATTTTTATTAATTCCAAACTTGATATATAAAGGTAATAAAATATCATTTTAAGAATAAACAAGAAGGTAATACTTCTGCTTTTTATACCAGGAATAAACGCTTGAAATTTTTGCCATTGTATTTCCTCATAATGAGATTCCCTAGACCTACAGTTCCATTTGCAAGAAAAAGTATTTGGTGTGACTTCGCTTCATTTCTAACTTAAATTCCTCCTATATACAATTACTGGAAAAATTGTCCATTATGTGAACATTCGACAAAGCACCTATCCAAACATCTAAAACAGCTATTTTGATAACAATATATGCTTTAAATTTTATGTATTTATATAAAAAATGCTGAAAAATTAAAACGAGTATTTCTTTAAAACTGCAGATGATGTATTTTAAATTTCTCGATAATTGCAAATCAAAAGAGCTACAGAAAACTCCACCTGCGGAGAAACAGGCAGTTGACAAAAATTTGTTGGATAGTTTAATAACTAAACAAACCACTAAAAAAAGAGGGAATTATTTAAGACACCCTAGATCGTTAACAAAACTTACCAGCCTCTAAAACATTGAAACTCACTACACTTTTGTCTTGATAGTATAATAACCCAGGTCTGTAATTCTGTTTGTTTGGACAGAGTGCGTGGTCTGTATATCTGCACAAAATACTTAGTCCATATTCCTGACTAACAAAATGAGGAAAATGGGAAATCCGATGACTCGAAAGAGATAGTCCCGTGACAACTTGAAATTTTAAAGAAATGGTCAAGGTGGACGTGTCAAAGATGGAGCTTTTATCAAATACTGAATGTTATCAATGTTTTAGTAGGGGCATGTCTTGAATATTACATATCTCACAAATTTGCAAGTACTGAGAAGGTTCGTGTACTAAACAATATATAACTTATTTTTGAAAAGAGAAATTTCACTCTTGTACTTGCTAAGAACCGTGTTCAATACAGTATATTGTCATCTGTATTCCTCTTACACCTTATCTCATAGCAAATTATTTTAAAGAGTGTATGTGCAGATTCAACAAAAACAAATGTTCATTCTACCTCGTGTCATGACCGTCATCTTGAAACATTTTATAAAACCAGAGTAAAATGTTTTGAATTGGATAATTGTTGACACCCCGTACACGATTCTCAGTAGGGTGAGGTTGAAAGAGGGAATCTGCCACGACAAGCTATGGCTGTATGTCTATATTAGTGTGGGGTTGATTTTCTATTCTCTCAATCAGAGAATCCCCAGTAAATGGACTACAGTTAAACGAACCATTCAGGTAGTGGGGTCCGAAGAACACCTGCCAAACATAGACTCTAATGGCCAACGGATTTGGGAACATTACTAAAGCAAACCTGCACTGCGCATGGAAGTTCACTATTAGAAGCGGTGGGAGGTACGCACTATAGTAGCAGATTTAATTCATCAGCTCAGCATTCACAAGCATAAAAAATGTACATCTTAGAGGCGATGGGTACTATATTAACAAGGTCTATCCGAACAAGAAAGGACGACCTTTTCTAGAAGACATACCTTGGTAGAAACGCAGTGATTTGTTCGGTATAGAACACTGCGAAAGTGACAAAAATACCTTTTAAATATATTTAACTTCAGATCCCATCCCCTGATAAATCCAGCACACATAAAAACATCTATATATAATCTACTATAATGGTTCTGTCTGGCCAAGGATAAACTGGATTTGCTAGCAAACTCGCCAGGATCAGGATTACTGGAGCAAACAAGTTTATCCTTGGTCTTACGTTACTAGGAGGTTTTTTCTCTAAACACCAACTAAATTGATACCATTTGCCTATTTCATAGAGCAGCTTTATTAATCGCTGGAAAAATAACTCTCTCGAAACACCTTAAGCAATAACAACTGTTTGAAGAAGGCTAATTTGTCAGCTTTTACCTTTATATTGTTCAATACTTATGAGTTGGCATTGGATTTAGCACTCTGTGCAGTTACAAATAGACTTTGCCATTTCTATAAGGGCTACATACTTTACTATTTTAACTATAACGTGCGCAACTTCCTTGAAAAAAGCAGAGATGTGGCACTGACATATGCCTGCTTTCTTCAAATAAGTTCTCCAAATTAATGTTTTACAAGCAGCAGTTTGATGTTTTGTAACTTTACGATTTCTTCGTAATCCACGTTTATTCCTGACTCAAGTACCTCATATTATCTAAATAACTAATTTAAGTGTTAATGGTACAATAAAACTTACCTTGCTTCTTCTGGAGCTTCAGCAGCTAAGACAGAAAAATATAAAATGTTGAAATAATTACATTGAAAATTACAATTTAAAACAATCGACTTTTCATTTAAGTTTAAAGGTATGTGACATCAGATTAATAGACAAATAAACGTATAATGAAAAATATTAGAAGTGTAGTCACCATTCGATTTTCTCATGCATCCATATTCTATATTTTTAGATCGATTTGTTTGAAAATCAGAATGCAAGAAAATTTATGAGTCACGTCTAATAGTGAAATTTTCGATTCATTTATCTCAAAAGTTCGTTCTTAAAGATCGTTTTTATTTTTTTTACCCCTTTAGAGCAATTTTTTCCTGGTGATACTTTTGAGCTATTATTTTAATGTCCCTTCCATATATGGTAATTGACAGGAAAAGTACTGAAATCGAGTCGAAAATCACAAGTCGAGTTTTTTGGTGAATCTATACGTTTCGAGCACTCTAGAACTCGAAAGAACCATTCTTAGCATAACTTCTGTGTGTGTGTGTCTGTATATCTGTGTGTCTGTACATGTGTCTGTATGTCTGTGTGTCTGTCGGTATATCTATCTGTGCAATGTCTGTATCCACTCTATTTGAAGAACAAATTGACCAAATTTCACACAATTTGATAAATAAATCACCTGTGATATACTCTGCTGTTGATTAGATTTTATTTGGTACGGTTCAGAAAGAAAAAAAAACTGCTTTTGTAAGAAATGGCTCTCAAAACTTGCTACAATCTAAAATAAAAGACTACGTATGCCTAAATGTATCTGCTACATGCTTGTTTCATACAGAATTTTTAACGAAGAAAAAATAACAATGTTTTAAACCCTGAGATGAATGCAAAATTGATTTATAAATAAATGTGTGTGAGCTAAAGTGTATAATCCATGAAGTTGAGTCAGTCCCTTTTACCTCCATGGTATGGCCATTAATTGAAAATTGAAATACAATTTTTGAGGCATTGAACTAGATAAATTAATCAGTAGAGAATCTAAAATAACCTAAATTAATTGTGTTATGTTAGCGGATGATACAGTATATTTTTTGGTTCGGATTCGTATAATAAATAATAATGATGAATGAGTGGGGTGTATGTCTCTCATGCGTAAGCGCGGAGTGGATGAGATGCAACCTTCTGCAATTTCGTGAATAGCGGATCTGAGGATAACTTTAGCAACCTTGCAGAGTCCTCTTCGACGATAAGAGCTTGCAATTATGTCCCAGTAGCTAGCTCAACTGTAGAGCGCCAGCTGGCCAGTTCGGAGATCCAATGTGGGGCATCAAGGCTCTTAACAACTTTATCCCGTCTTATGACGGGCCTATCCTTACATTAAGATATATTTAGAGTGTGACACTCCACTCTACTTTCTCATACATTAAGTTTCCGGACTGTTTAAGTTCACTTGTATTACAATTAATATCAGAATATAAGAAACTATATTATTTTTTGAGGTTTTGTGTACAATTTATCCATTAGAATATTTATCTAGAAGTGTAGATTTAACTCAATGTTTTCTATATATTATATACCTCACAGCAAAGATCGTCACATGTGTGACAGTGACGTTGTAGTCACATGACACCTGGGTCACAATGTCACATCATATTTGTGACATCTATACGACGTTACGTATTAGTAAATTTGTAACTTTATTGTGACTTCATTATGTGACGTTTCCACAATTTAATTGACACGTAACAATGTGACGACATTACAATGGCAACTACAATGCGACGTCACAAACAAGTTAATATGCGACGTCCCAAACGACCATGAAAATGACCAAAATGACTTCGCTGTGACCTCAATATGACATTGCCGAGACGTACTGCGACGTGCTGTGACGTCCCAAAGTCACAGTGTGACGTAAATCTTACATCACTGTGAAAAAAAATGCTGTTAGGGATTACTATCATTGTTCGGGGAATTACAATTTTTTCTATAGGAAATAAAACTAGTGAAATCATTACAATTGAATAGTTCGAATTCTAATCATAATAATTACTTAATAGATATATCTGAATACAGATTTGCACACAGTGTAATTAAACGTATAGTTGTATGGTGATACGTACATTCCCTTTTGAGGTACCATGTCGAAACCACACACACACACACATACACACACGCACATAGAACGATATTTCACAAAAGTGTTTTAAATGTGTTTCCGAGGTCTTTAAACCTGTTCATCTGTCAGAATTTTGAATTCAGAAATTTTGAGGAAACATTAGATTATACAGTTAGTGTGACAAAAAAAAAAATAAAGTGAGACATATTTATCCTTCGATATATTAGGTAAGCAAATGCACCTAGGTAGGGCAATATTCGACTATTTTTCTTATATAATTTTTTAGAGGTACAATATCTCAGAAATATTCAGTTCACAATTTAGAAATAAATACGCAGAAATGGTTGAAATATAGCGATTATACTTACTAACACATGTATTCTCAAAACACTGCATGCATGATTCTCGAAATACATATTTGAAAGTCAGTTGCTGCTACATCTCGGCCAATTTTTCGATTAAATTATTTAACATTTAGGCGATTTTTTGAGCTAAAAATCGTTGATTTTTGTTTTAAAGATCGCCCTTTTTATCACGTTGAATATCAAATTAATACTCTACCAATCAAACTGTAGGTATAGTCCAACATTTAAGATTGAGATTTTGATTTCAATTGCAACTCACAGAAAAGATATCTTGCTAGTCGAGAAGAAGATGCTTCTGACAAGAAACGCTACCCCTTGTAGAATTTAGCATTTTATTTGCAACAAAATTTCACAATGTGCATTTTCTATATATACGTTTAAATTAAAAAAATATGTTTATCAATTTTTTCACATTTTAGGCTCAAAAATTATTTTACTCTCGGGCATCCCAGTTGTATGTTTTAAAAAAATACAGTTAATTTCTCAGCATATTGGTCCGGTTATGATAGTTCACATTCAACAAAAGTCGCTAGTGAATCATTCAATATTTATAATTATAAAAAAGAAAAGTATAAAGAACAATTTAAATTAAACATTAACTTACCTTCCATTTCAGCAAATGACTGTGCCACAGCAAACAGGCAGACAAGTACCAAGACGAATTTCAACATGCTGAATGTTGTTTTTAAATTGATTCGCAGAAGAGCTGCAATGTAAATTATAGGGTGACAGTCACTAAATAAATTTTAGTTATTTTATTTCCAGAGAATATCATGTTCTATACATTTAACCACTTTGAACTTCTCTTACGTACCAATCTACTTTCTCTATCACAGATGGTAAAAATCACAGTGAAACAATTTTGGAGAACACGAGCAGACGAATCAACCGATCTTAACATGGCGTGTGCATGTGAGTGTGTTTTTTCGTGAAACTTATGCATGTCACTGGTTTATAGAAAAATATGTTTTTCAGCTGAATGCCTAGATATTTATTTGCTGTTGATTGGCGAATCATCCATAATTTTTACTTTCCCTGCAATACATGGTAATGTATAGGGAAAGTATTGGAATCATGTCGAAAATCGCAACTGGAGTTTTCGACGGATCTACACGTTTCAAGACCTTTAGAATACAAAAAAACCATTTTTAGCGTGATGTCAGTGTGTGTGTCTGTCTGTCTGTGTGTCTGTGTGTCTGTCTGTGCAGATTTTGTATCCACTCTAACTATAAAACTAATTGACCGAATTTCATAAAATTTAGTAGGTAAGTCACTTGTGGATGAGTGTGGAGCTGATTAGTTTTGGGTACGATTCGGGATAAAAGAATCCGCCTTTTTTTGCGAAATGGCCATCAAAAACTTTTATCCACTCTAACTAAAAGACTAATGGACCGAATTTCACAAAATTCGGCAGATGAGTCACTTGTGGGTCACCCTGGTGCCCATTAGATTTTGGTATGATTCGGAAAGAAATAAACTGCCTTTTTTTGCAAAATGACCCGCAAAAATCGTCAAAATGTAAACTAAAGAACTACGTATGCTTAAATATATCCATTAAATGCTTGTTTAATACGTAATTTTTAGCACAGAAAAGATTAAGACCAACCCCATTATATTAGGACCAGCCGTTCTCGAGATATTTTAGTTTTTCGTGTTTTCTTAACGCCACCTTTGAAAATAAGTCCGGCTACCGAATGAGAACGAAAATTGAATTAAAAGTGAAATAAATTTAATTAAAATAAAGAGAATGTGGATATAAGTCTGCAGGGAAAGTCATGTGCTGCCCACATCAGATTTTTATATTTGGCAGGCTAATTTCAAACATGTAACTAAAAGACAGCAATTTATAGAAGAATGGACAAATGCAATATAATTCTCTATCTATCTTCTGTATTTTAGCCATCTAACTGTAAGTTCTGGTTGGAAAAATAGCCCAATAACTTAGATTATCGTGTTATGGATCGTTTCTTAGAACTCCAAAAAGATCCGTATGGCGTTCAGAAATGCGCTTGTTTATATTAAAAGTGTCATTATTAGGAGATAAAGAGCTCCGGATCTGCCCAAATGAGCGGATGAATCTATGAGATTCTCAGAAAAGACCCTCATCTAAATTAGAGTCAAAAACAGCAGTTTTTGTGCAGTTCGTGGAAGAAAGAGGATTCATGAATTCGTCAAGTATATATACTCATAAACTGTGAGATGCTTCAGTATTTTTAACACTTTACAACAAAGTTGAAAAGTGTTTATGACTTTGTTCATTCTGTCTGTCTGTCTGTCAGTTAGCACGATAATTGCCGTAAAAATGACTTAATAAAATGAAATTTTAGTATGTTGTTCAGACGGTCTGTAGAACCTATGGGAATATAAATGAATAATATCACCCAATTAGTTTTGGATTGAACCCGGGTCGAAAAAATGAAATACATTGAGCCGTATGGGACCTAACTTTTCAAACATTTTTTAAGCGGATTTAAAATTCACAAATTGCTTCGAAAATTTTAGATAATATTCAAATTGTTCCATAATATATATAAAAAAATTCAGCGAAATATATTCAGTAGTTTTTTAAATAAAAATTAAAATAATAATTACACCTCTTAATGAAACGATCACGTGACCATGATATGAAACGATCACATGACCCACTTCAAAATGATATATGGCATCCATCTTGTTTCAAAATCGTGATTTTTTAAAGTTATTTTTAATTCATATCGAGTGTTGTATCCGTCCTAAAACTACTTTATTTTTGCTTAAATTCTGTGCATCTACATACTGAAACAACGCAATGACAATATATTTGAGTTTAAATGCTCATCTAAATTTGATTATTTCTACAACTTAGCCAATTTTTCACCTATGTAAAATGTAAACAGCAAAATATATAGAATGAGTTGTATTAGAATTCCTGTATTTTTTTAACACAAAATAATTTAGTCCATGGAGTCTGCATGGCTGATATGAATGAAATATTAATTGATTTCATAAAGAGAAGTACGATTTTTTTCGATGAAGTTTCAAGCATAGAGTTTAATTTTTTGTAGCTCCATGGTCTTAAACAAAATGTTTAAATAAAATAAATTATTATAGTATTGTGATGAATGAAATGAATGGTAGAAAGTTATGAATGAAATCCTGTTTTTATAGAGAGATCCAGGCGTGTTATTTTTTCTATGACGTCATTTGAATTAATTTCAGTTGTTTTCGATGAAGTTTTCAAATATAATAAATTATCGTAGTATTATGATAATTCTAAAACTATTACCGAGGAATGTATAACATTTTAGAGATGTTTAAACCAGGCAATTTATATTTCAATGCCGTCATTTGAATGAAGTTCATTTTTTTCGATGAAGGTTTAAGTTTTCAAATATAATAAATTAATGCAGTGTTGTGTTAAGTTTCAAAATATTACCGAGGAATGTATTGCATTTTAGACTTGTTTAAATAAAATTGCATTGAAGTTGGAAAGTGTTTCATAATCAATGCTTTAGCATGATTGATCTTTCTTGTTTCATCATATTTTTATCATCTAGAACTACGATTGCAAGAGTTCTTCTGATGATTTTTATCGATATTTTGCAACAAACATGGAGAGAAATTAAATGTAGATAAAAGCAATTAAGTATAAGTAAATAAGTAATATTACATTGAAGTAGCCATTTGTTTTAGAACGTTAAGAATATGAAGAGCATTTTTTTTTGTATCGCTGTTTTAGGTTTTGAGAGTCACGTTTTAGAAAGTTGGCACTATATTTTCAATGGTTACGGAAACCCAATCAGCAGCATATATGATTTAAAGTAACTGAGAAATTTGAATAAAATCGAACGGATAGTTTTTGTGCTAGAGTAAATGCGTGTATACCGCATACAGACATACGCAGTCGTTATGCTAGAAATACTTGTTTCTTATTCTAAGGGGACTAAAACACGTCAATATAATCAAATTTCGAATTCAGTTTTCGCCCTTACTATCTTCTATACTATCTTTATGCATATGCTACATAATATGGTAGGTATAATTAACAAGACTTTTAAGCAGATGGAAACTTAATAAATTATAAAATTCGATTTGGAGCCGTGTAAGGTCTTACCTTCTCCGTTGAGGATTTAAATGTACTGGAAAGGAATAAGAGTATACATTTTATATAGTTGCCGGTTATATTAAAGGAAACACATTTCCTTTTGGGATTTCAAATTGAAACTTTATCTGACAGACTTCTCTTCTAAGTTCCAATTCATACGTCACCCTTCCAGTTTGATCAAAATGTTTGACAATGTAAAATTTCAAATTTTCGTGACAGTTAAATAGTTCCCTTTCTTTTAAAAATATTCTTTTCAAGGTGTAATTTAACTGTATTTTCTGCCGCATATTCCGTTGTGACAGATGTTTTACGACTGTTATAAATGTATATTTGTATTTATAAATCCAGATGGTGCCATATCTTGTATGGAAGACAAAAATCTAATGTTGGCAGCAGATGACATTCACTACTGATACAAATTTATTTATTTTTACAATCTTTTATTTAATTTCACAAGGAGTGTATATATATTTGTCATGTTTCACACTTTTGAAGCCCTAGCTTTGCTAGATTCCACTAATTGTAGTGGTATAAAGTCTGTTGGTGTTTTTGTTGTACATGAACATTCTTTAGAATTTCAACATTATCGTGCCAACCCATACCGGGCTCGCCTTGGAATTTTCAGCCTTTTAGTCGGCCGTACAGACTTTTATATTTAGCTCACAGTTTGTTTACAGAAATCTTGATGAATAACCATTGTTGTAAGAAGGTTATATAAGTATCCAATATTCAACTTTATTTCTATTCTATACTATAATGCACCATACTTTTGTATATTTGTATGTTCTTTCTCTTGAAGCCTGTACTAATGATCTTGATGAAATGAAGTGCATCTGCAATTACTTGTTTCGAAACAGCGATTCAGCTTGGTCTCGACATTTTAACATTCATTTAAACCTCTCTAATCATTTATACCCTCATGAGAGATGAATAGATGAATAAGTAGTCAGTAATATTTATGAGTATGGTCATTGTTCTAAGATAGTTAAAAAAGAGTCCAATTTTTAGTTTTGCCTAATTTATGTATGATGATGCAGGAAGACTAGACATTGTAATATCCATTACTCAACTTCGTCTCATGTATATGGGATCTTGGTATATCGAGATCAACAAATAAAAAAATATCAGACACATACTAAGAAGTAGTTGCGATGCAACTCAATCTGCTATGCAAATCATTTGCTAGCTAATGTGATATTCATATTTTGACAGTTGAAAAGTAAGTTCGAATAGGGCTCTTGATAGTGCCAAATTCTTGATAATGCCAAACTGTGTAATGTTTATATTTCGAATTATTTCGGCTATACTATAAAGAGGCGTATTCTTGTAATTATTTGTAAAATTTTATCTTGGAAAGGGGTATAAAGATACCTCGGGAATGTCCTAAGAAACGTCAAAATTTCAACATTAATAAAGAAAACGACATCTGCTAAAAGAAGATCGATCGGATTCCAGTCTCGAAAACCTTCCTTTGGATAAATAGGACAAGCCTACAACGTCTACAGGACCAATTCAAGCAATTAAAGCGAGAGACATGGAAGGAATCTCTGACTTATATGTGTTAAGCAATATTCAACGACTAGATGACATGTGATAATGTGCAACTCAACGACTAGCTAACGAAACCAATGAACGATGTGGCCAGCGTTTGGAAGAAAAACAACCTCTAGCGTCACAGCGACTCGCAGTTGAAACCGCGAAGAACGTATTCTGCGACTACAAGACATGCGACAGCGTGCAACTCAACGTCTAGCAGACGAAACCAATAAACGACGTGCCGAACAACGGCGCCATGATGCTAGACACAGAAGAGCTTTGAAACAGGATAGACTGCCAGGCTACAAACTCATATCAACGTACACGTCATCTGCTAAAGCATGGAGCATTTCAACATCCAGTGCATTCACTGTGAATCTCTGTATTTTTCGGAAGAACACGTATCCAACCGATTCAACAAAGACTTTTTGACGTTTGGAATAAAGAGATGAATCAAGCTGATACCGCCACACTTTCCGAATGAGTTTGTACGTTTCTTTTTGTGACGTCATCCGCTCGCCAAAACATTGCACAAAAGGATCCCAAACTTGAACTCATGCTTCGCTCTGGCTTTATTCAACATGGACGATGATCGGACCATTTGTCATGATATCTACAGCTTCATCGCTGGCGGAGAAGGTTGCCACAATGCAAATGATGCAGCCCATCTGCCGCAGACCGCCCAACGTGAATTCGAGCAACAGCAATATGGCCTGATGTACTTCCTGGACTCCTATGATCCTATTCACGAGTGATGTCCTCTTAACATCCTCTTTATAGAATCAGCTGAGGTCTAATGGAATTGCTGGAGAAAATTACTTGATTTCGCGCAATCCTTCATGATAATGCAATCTGTGAAAGAAAAAGTCAGCCAGTGAGCCTCTGCAGAAGGAATCACGCCTCCGAATATTCGACTCCTATTCACAATGTCAGAAAGTACCGACTACAGAAGATTCAACATCCCCTTATTCAATAAAGCGTGTGTTGTCTTCACACTTAACTCTGATCAAAGTTTTCCATACAATGAAATGGGAATGCATTAGCGTGGCAAAAAGATCGTAACTTTGAGGAATACCAACAAACGCGTCGAGCTTTTTACCTACCCTCTATTCTACCCAAAAGAAATGTTCGACTACTCCGTGGATCTGCAAACACTGTTTCTTTTAGGAAGTCTTGACTGGGGGAGGGCGAATGAAATTCTAGGGGGACACGTTTTCTATTTGCACTAAATATATCTAAATGCTGTGTCACATAAATAGATACTAGATTAAGATAAAATGTCTCCTGGGTGAGAATAGTCGTCTCCGGGGGACTTCCCCCCCCGGAGATATGCCTAAAAGAAACACTGACTACGAACACCTGATGCAAGTCGTCAGCATCTTACGCGACTAGAATTGGCAAATATAAAAATCGTTTTTCGACCAGAACTCGCCTAGCACCATCCACCGGAAACAGCTATAATGGGTCCCGATCTGCATCAAACCAACTTCAACGCTTTGCATTTTGGTTGGCAACTCTTTCAGCAGTATCTCGTTGATACAATTTACATTCAAAAAGAACGCGACCGCATTCAATGGGAAAAGTTTAACCAAAGTAAAATTCTAGCCGATCCATACACTTAGTTACCAGCTTTATTAACGAGCTCGTTGAGAATAAGGATTCTGTTGCTGGTGAGAAGTTAATACTACCATCATCGTTCTCTGGTTCAACGCGATACTACGCTGAAGACTTCTAAGATGCGATGCTAGCGTTCAAAATTTATATTATTCGTTTTCTAATAAAAATCAAGTATGAAATAATTTTTATTTTCTATTATTATTGGAAGTCTTGATTTTTTAATAATTTTATCAAATATTCGTTTTAAAATTGGGATCCGTTCCATTCATTCAATTGCGCTTAAAATCATAGGGTTCCAGTACTCAATGATTGATTTAATCGTATCAAATTACGTTCAAAACGCTTATTTTGTTCGTGAAATATCATACACTAGCATGCTTAAACACAGACTTGCATACATACACACACATTAACACATATACAAACACACACACATTGACATACAAACATCACTTCAAGACGTTCTATTCGAGTGCATGGATGCTTGAAACTTGCTCTCTCTTCCATTGGAAACTCAAATTTCAATTTTCGACTGGCATAATAACTTCACTATGCATTATCCTACGTATGTGGTAAAAGTGAAAATAATTAAAAATGATTCTAGTTCAATTTTACCAGTTTATTTCTTTAAAAAGTTGTTGATTTAAACTGAAATTAAAAAAACTTTTGAGCCAAGTACACCAACTGAAATCAAACTTCATAAAATATCCTTATCCTATATGAAATTCAGAGAAATCCTACAACATGCACTCATAAAGACGCGTAGCCATAATTTTTAAAGAATGCAAATACGTTAATATTGTGCGATTTTAAATTCAAACTTAACTTTCCATAATTTTTAGTCAATAGTTTCAATATAAATAATTTTTGACTGAAAAATCATAAATAACAACCCTTGTGCTATTACTGAAGTATCTCCACTCCAACCAAAAGTGTTCACAGCTTACTTCAATTTAGGAAATGTTGCTTTGAGCCATTTTCAGATATTTTATGTTTAAAAATATGCTTCTATTTTTATAAACATTATGCAATTAAATAAGATCTGTGTAGAATGTAGTTAACGTTTGTACGAAACTCATAAAAAATATTTTTTATCAAAACTGAGTATTTTTCTTTTATATCTCTTCTTGATTTAATTAAACAAAACGAACGTATTTGTTGGATATCTTTGAGATTGTTCTAAAACAACAGGCATTGAGTGACAAACATGAAATTAAAAAATACTACTATTCTAAAGAAATACTCCATTTCTTAATGAACAATTAAGTTTTTGTGGTTTAACTTTGATTTATTTCAATTAAAGAGAATGTTTTGCTTTTAGAAAAGAAACTTTCAACCTGATTTAAAAGAATTAAGCTATTTCAAATTAGTTTCGTTTAAAATTATCACTGCATAAAAACTTTTCTGCTGTTACAAAAAAAGAAATTAATTAATTCTGTAGAATTCTTCAAAAAGAATTTTTGTAATGTTAATTTTTAACTATTTTAGAACTTTAAATATGCCTTGCCATTTTTTATAAGCTGGCTATGATGACTTAAGATAGTAATATACATATTTTAATAAGATCTGATGTTTTTCGATGCAATCTGATGTAATCTGATGTATGATTCTTCCAACAAATGAAAAAAAAAACTAGTTTGTTATAAAACAATAACATTTACCTGGAGTGTGTGACTGTACTAAATTTTCGAATGCATTCAAATTCCATCCATTACTTAGATCTACTTGTATCATAATCCGTATCAGAAAGAAGAACAAGATGCATAATTTTACAGTTTTTCATTCCCAATTTTTTCTTTTAAAATTTTCAAAATTTCTGGACAGAACATGTACTTTCTTGTCAAAATCTCAGATGCTAAAATTATTGAAAAAATGTATTCGATTGCATTAGAAAGTTTATAGTTACATTTTTGGCCATTCGCGATAAAAAAGGCCCCTTGCTCGCATGAAAGTGTTTGATAATTTCCTGTCAAAATTAATTCTGATTTCAGAATAAAACCAACTTAAGCAGTACACGTCTGGGCTTAAACTGCACTTAAGTAGCCTCTAATTTTTTATTGCTTCATATATCGGTTATTTATTGCCTTTTTGAGATACCATATGGATCTACTTTTGAGCCTGGTAAATTGATGACAAGAAGTTATATTTTCCACTTTGCAATCGACCTGCTTGACCTTTTCATGCTGAACTTGAAATCATCTGATTGCTTTCTTTTTTTAAAAAAAATGCATGGTTTTTAAGATTTATGACTCCTTTTATATATATGAACATTTACTAAGAATTTCGTTGAACGTATAAGTAAAACCTTGACTTCACTGGTCCCTGTCAGCTTTTGTTCGTTTCTTGGCGATTTCTAACGTCCGCGTAGCGGTCATTTTTATGTTTTTTTTCTTTGTATTTGTTTTATACACTAACTGCTGATTGCTCTGAAAACTGGTTCCTATATCTAGTGACAGCTAGCTCCAGGCACCACAGATAGTGAATATAAATATTTGACAGACCTAGTTCCTTGCTGAATATGAGCGGTCAAAAGCTTCGTGCTGTGGCCCCTTCATCAATGTTCGCTACGCGATGATATCTTCTGAAACTTGACTGATTAATTTTTTACTTTTTAACATGTTACCTAAATTAATATTTTACACCCGAAGACGTTGTTTTTGAACGTGTTCGGATAAATATGGCGTGTGCTTTCCTCATTTACTGATGTGAATTGTCCTCTCATAATTCTTCTAAAACTGAAGCGATTTTTATAATGTATGGCTGTGCTGTGTAAATTAATTACTGAACGAGTTTGCTGCTGAACGTAGTCAGATAAAATTTGTGCGTGATGCTCTACCTTTACTGGTATATAAGGATCTTCAATAACTCCTCTAGAACTTAACTGAATATTTTTAAATTTAAATGCGTGATGCATATAAATATTTTACAGGAAATGTTCACTGTGTGATCATATTAAAAGTGTGTGTACTGTGTCCACAACACTGCTGTAAGGAATTTTAACGGAATGTGTAACCGGTGTGTTCATAATGTCGCACAGGATAACATCTGTAAGGGAAAGGGATCGAATTAAAATTGCTGTCGAATTAGCATTTATATTTATGTTTATTTTTGTAGGTCTTTTGCTGGTATTTTTATATTGTGTTTCTCTCGTGTTTCTCTATTTTTTTCTTTCGTTTTTCTCTATTTTTTTCTCTCGTTCTTCAATATCCATAATAATTATTTTAATGTTACACTCCTGCTAATGTTTATAATGCATTATCCATATTTTTGACTAACATCATATTGTTTATTGTGTTCTTTTGAAATTATTGAAAATTTACTTATAAGACTACCAATTTATCGTTCTATTGTTATTTTTACATTTTATTTCCTTCTGTTTTGGGATTTATGTTCCTCATTTCTTCTTTTTAATCCTCTAGTTCTAACTTAATAGTTTTAATATTCTGCACATGTGTGTTTTTTGTTTAGACAATAATGCCTATTCTTAATTTTAGTATTTTATACTCATTATTGTATTATTTGTAATATTTCATATACTATTCAATATAGTAGATCCAGCTAAGTTTTGAATGCGTGAATTTTTAGAACTTTAATAAATGTTCCTTGATGATTGACAATTTAACTGCTCTATTCACTTCGGTGAACTGGGCGATCTGACCAGTCAAAAGAACACTGGACAAGACTGTAAAACTTCGTAATTAATTTTTCAACTTATATTGCTGAAATTTTCCAAAAATAATTTCTAACTTCTACAATTTATCGCTAGAGGCACTGCAATCATTCTCGATCGATACCTCCTGGTTACTTTCTTAAAAGCAGACTCCACTTCTGCGGCTCCAGACTGTTTCAGTTGAAAGTTAAATAGATGAATGTTTTTCCGTAAACTCTATATACAGACGTCTTTCTGAAAAATAACGTGTAAGAAAATACAGGGTTATTCTACAACAATTAAATCAAGCAAATGCAGATTGTATATTAAACAAATTTAACACCATGGGGTTATAGAATCATGGGCTCAATCTGGTCTCCTCCGGCCATAAAGATCGACCAGCGCAATGCCGCTTTCCTTGGCAAGTGGTTTGTGTACCCATCCGACAGGTGCATCCCTCATTTCCGGCCCATGGAAAGTGCCATGATCATGGGCAGCTGCATTTTATCCAAGAACCTTGACACTGGCAATCGTCCTTCATTCCATCGAATGGAGCGTCTAATGGTAAAGCTCTAAATAGGAAAAAAGAGTTAACAGAATTTCCAATAGAAACCTATATTCAAATATAAGAAACAGTTTCCCCATTTTCTCACTGGTTTACCGTGCTAGACACTATATACATACAAAATATATAGCCAACGTAAATGCAGATGTTATAAACCACTATATCTTGAGGATTAATGGTGGAGTAGAAAATTACCTTAATTCTTCCAGTTCTTCAGCACTTAAGGCAGAAAATCTAAAATATAAAAACATTTACACTGAAAAGGACCAACATAAATAATTGAATTTTAACTTAATTTTAAAAACTGTGAAATATCGTGTTAATAAAAAAATATTATAATATAGTGGTCGCCGTTTTTAGGCATCAGTGGTTATAGGAATCATCCGTTTATAAGAATCAAAGCAACAGAAACAAACATAGACTCTATTTAAATATACTAAAATTTCTGCTTTTAAGAATCAATTTTCAAACTAACATTTTTTTATTCGTTTAGCGAATTTTTAGTCTTTTATTTGAAAAAACTGAATGGCAAGCAAAGATGTTTTGGGGTATGTGCTCTGATAAGATCCATAAAGCGTTAGTTAGTCATCTCACGTTTTGCTAGTGAAAACGTCATATCTCTAAAGATAAAAACACTTCATTTGCTTGAAAAGAAAATGTTGCTGAAAAATATTTTTTCTCCCTGCGTGCAGGCAAGGAAAATCTGCAATTAAATAATATGCTGTCGACATCAAGTAAAATTCTGAAAGGCAGAAAGGAAATTTTAACGACTAATTGTAATCTTCAAAGAAAACGCAAAAGTGAAAGAAAGGCAATTAATGTTGAGTAATCTTTTTACAATGATTTTTAAAGGCCAGACTAAAGAACGTAAGGACGAGATAACCCAGTGGTTAAGGCACGGTGATTACAGTAGGAGGATCTCGATTTCGATTCTCTGCTGTCCCCACTGGGTTACGGTCTAAATTGGGTGCCACTATCCCGGCTGTCCAAATAGACACTTTGCACCTTTCAAGCTAACATTGGTAAGTCGGACAGTCTAGATCGGAAGAAAGAAAGAAAGACTGAAGAACGCCCTATAAATAATTTGTTATAAGGTTTAGTTTGTAAAGAAAATGCATTGAATGGGAAAGTAAATTTACAAATTTATTATTAGTTCTTAGACACATAATATATTTTAAATCCTGTAAAATTATGTATTTCAGTTATTGCTTACTTAAGAAGAACATAATTTTAAAAAAAAGTTCGCATTTGAAAATGAACCGCTTATAAGAATCAAAACGAGAGAAACAGGTGTGCAGTAATACACAATGGGTGTGCAGTAATACACAATATATAATATGATTCTTATAAACGGCTTCCATTATATTAATAAAATTATCAGTAGTGAAGTTTTAAAGTTATGAGAAAAAGGATAACGACACACGGTTTGAAATCACTTGGTGTAAAAATACTAGACTCCAATCGATTCTTATTACGAGTTATGGACATATTCAAATCTTCCTCAAAGTTTCAGTTTGTATTCTCAAAAAGGATGTATTGAGAAAGGATGTATTCAAAAAGTTTGTATTGAAAAAAGGACAGTAACACATTTAAAGTGATAATTAAAGTGTTTAATGTTGATGAATGCCCTGAAAGAGAGGGTGTGCAGTAATACACAATAATTATTTACTTTGACATGTTTATGTGTGAAGTATTCCAAAATAAGGAGAAACATGTGGCATTCTTAATTTAATTGATATGTAATAATAAAGAGAAATATATATATACCATTATTATTTTATTAAATATTTGATAATAAAGATCTTTTAATAATTGGAAAATATTCTGTTAAAAATTTTAGATAACATGATTTAATGTCCACTGTCGCATGTTAATAGCTGGAATGCAATGGCACTTGAAATTTTCATGTAAAGTTCAATGCACGGAAAACAGGATGCGATATTTGGGTTTACTACGCTATATTGAACACTCATTTAAAAATGCTGAATTTTTGGTGGTGATGAAATTTTCTTGAGTACCACTGAAGAGTTTGTGCCTTAACTTAAATCAGAAATTACTGCTAGGAACTGCCACCTTACGTCTTATTGAGATATAATGTTTCTTGTATATATTAGTGATTATATAAGTGATTATGTATCAAATTAAATAATATTGAGCTTTTTTTATTTTGTACATATTGAAAAGCATTTGCATTTTGTATTTTAGCTTATACATTAAAACAAATGGTGCCAAGAATAAAAAAATAGTGTTGATATTATTTAATGTTTTAATGCGATACATACTTGGTGTGCTAGAAAAATAAAAGTAAAAAGTCAAAGAATTAGTATATAATTTTAAGCAGTCTAAGTAGAAATTGGAAATAAATTTTTGGATGATTCAAATAAAATATCAATGATTTTTTATTTGAATCATCCAAAGAAAAAGAAAAATAAAAAGTCAAAGAATTAGTATATAATTTTAAGCAGTCTAAGTAGAAATTGGAAATAAATTTTTGGATGGTTCAAATAAAATATCAATGATTTTCACAGTCCAAATTTACTAGCGGTCCCAAGGGCATTAAATTTTGTGAATTCAAAAACCTCATTTAATATTAACATATTAATGGTTAAAAATGTCGTTTACCCTGCCTTTAAAATTCACGAGTTTGGAGCCCCACAAATCAATTGATAGTATGTTTTGATAAATAATGTGCCATATCAACGAAACTGAAACGGTGTAACTGCAGAGTATGCATGACCTTCATTTCACTACCTGAAATATGAAGACGAACCCCCAATGTTTTTTTCCGTATATCTCTCTTATTTATAGTTTGAATATCCCACAAATTGATTTTTAGCATATTGTTGACATACATCTTATGATGACAAAAAATGGGTGTTGTCATTTGGAAATAATATGGAATTAATTATGAAGACGTCATCGTGTACAAATTAAATGTACATTTATGTATAGTAGATATTATTCCGACTCCAATGATACATTTAGTTTAACTGTACAACCCTATGAACCGGAATAATGAGCGGTGTTCAGATTTTTTCTGAACCGGATGTACAATTGGAATTTTAGCATATTGATAAATTGGTCCATAACTCGTAATAAAAATAGTTTGGGGTTCAGTTATTTTACATCAGGCACTTTAAGACCATTGACAAACCATTGGCATTGCATCTCCATATTTTGGATACAACTTGTAGTTCATTTATATGTTTACAAGCATCATTGAGCAAACTTTTCATTATTATATATTTCAAAATATTGGTTAGACGCTAATATCGATTTATAAGCCATCCTGTTTAAGTGTATCTATCAATTTCTGTCATTGGTTTACCGCTGGAATCTGAGGTATCTCTATCTATAGGCATAGATAAATCTTAGTATAAAACGAGCTATATTGCTTTTAAATTCATGTAACATCTTTTGTATTATGTATGTCATTTACTAGAAAAAGCAATTAAATCTTAATTATCTTATTAATAAAATAATGACCTATTTTAAAACTTTAATTGGGTTTGAATGGTATGGATTTATATATTATACGATACATATTATCAACTGTAGAATTATAGTGGTACTATATTAATGGTTATACCAAGGTACAATTAAAAAATAATGAATGCACATTGAGTAACTGTTGCAACGAAGAAAATCCTCCAGTACCTTGCTATATTTATAACCAAATTCAACGGTACTTTTATGCAACGTTCATTTTATTTAATATATAAAATATATTAAAAGATTGTCAACAATCCATTCGTTCTCTCATCTTGACAGGTCTCTGATATTCATCGATTACGTTAATTTATTACAATTTCATTCTGATAACTCAATTTATCAGAGATATATCGTTCATAGACGCACAAATGGATAGTCAGAATGATAGGCGTCATTGAAAAAGATGGCGGATATTTTATTCTGTACTGGTTAAAATGGGTAAATCCACAGCAATTCTACATTTGGATTTTTGACCCCATTCAACACGTTACTTTTACATATAGTATGTATCGTAAGGAAAGTAAAGATAATAAAAAGTCATAAACGGATAACATACCTTCATCTTCATCAACCTCCAAGGAGTGTGCAATAGCAAACAGGCAAACAAATAGCAAAGCTAATTTCAGCATCCTGAATGCTTTTTGAAAATTGATAAGAAGTAGCTGAAATGAGTAAATTTATGATGGTAATCACAATAAAATATAAATATAAATCGTCATTTTACAAAAGCAACTAATATTGGAAAAGTTTAGAGACTTTGAACTAGGCCTAAATACTAAAAAGCTGATTTTTTTACTTTCCTTAAGCTGTTAAGTAACCTACATTATAGGCATGTCAAGTTAGAGAGTAACATATGATCTTTCATAGAATCGATATTTTTCTACATTTTCCAAAAGTGCAATTATCTTCAAAGTATTTTGTTCAAATTTTATAAATAAATAAGTAGAAATAGCAATAATAGTGTCACAAGTACAAACACTTGGGACTGTTTTGTCAAAACTCTAAATACTAGTATATTTTCTCTAAATATGTTTTTGAGAAAATCATCTAGCACAATGCTTTTCGACGGATTTATCTCAAAATTGGCACGATTCTTTCAGATAGTAATACGCAGTGGGTAAGGTAGTTGATATTTGGGCAAGATTTTCCTTGCAATTTTAACTCAAATTAGTCGATTAGCGAAAAATTGCTGATTTTCTTTCAAATGTCCGCCATTCTTCCCCATCTTCAATTTAAATATAGAAAACAATCTTACCTCGGTAACTGCATATAGTTCTAATCTTTAACATTTTTAATATTTTAATTAAGTCAATACCCGTCGATGTCCAGACATCAGTGAAAATATGTCTGACAAAGATCGTTGCCATTTGAAAAATTCAATGTTTTAATTCAATTGTTTTTTCAAAAATATTGCATAATCCAGCATTTCATTATACGACTCTTTTAATCAATACCCAACTTTATCCCACCGTGTGGTCAAAATTGAGTGTTTCGCACTTTTTTATTCAATTCAACACTGTGAAGAAGATTTTTTTAAAAATATTGTAACAGATAATCGTTAAAAAATTGTAGAAATTTATAGGTCGGGTATCTAGATTTATTTTGAAATTCATTTTGAATTAACGTACTCGACTTTGTTCTCGATCCAGTTTTAATGAATATAAATTACGCATAAGTAATAAAAAAAACAATTTGAATCGATAGAAATAATAATGTTCTACCCACATCATATTTTCATGATCTTAACTTTCGAAGAGTGATATAGCAGATGGTGATATCGATACGATACAGCGAACACAAAGAGAAATTAAATGCAGTTAAAAGATATCTATTGGTCAATATGAGATCGCAAACCAAGATCCATTTATTTTAAGTTACCACGTTGGTAACTTAATGATTCGATGGATTGTCCAAAAGTTCCCAGAATCAAATCGTAGTGCGCAAACAAGTAGTAAATGGCAGTTGCTCCCTATTCAACTCAAGTCTAAAATGACTATTTGAAGTATCCCAACTGTCGTGAGCCTAATTCCATCAGGTCTTAGTTTACAACTATTTTCGTGAAATCCTTTTCAAGTTTGGCAGAGTTCATTTCTTGTTTAGAAAGAAGTTCGTGAAGTTTTTCTGTTTAGATTTTTCCTCGCACTGCAAAAATTTCGAAAGAAATGTTTATGCTGGTCATTCGATAACTAAAGAAGTGATACAGTAAGTGTAAAATTCGATATATCGAGTTTAAATGGTGACATGGCACGAAGTACAAATCTGATATGGATAAAAAGCATGTACATTTTTTACTGACTTTTTAAATTAATGTTCTTCATTTTTTCATATTTATTCATTAAACAGAATTTTATTCCATCAAATAATAAATAAAAACATCACATACTTAACCACAAATTGCATCCAATTTTTAGATTTTTTAAAATTAATTTTTATTTAGCAGCTTGGGGTATTTTAAATGACATCAACTAGTCAAAATTAAAGAAAAAGGAATTGAAACGGAAATATCTAGAGTATGGTTTATCCTAATATATTAAGAAATATTTCGTCCGCTTTTCTATAAAAAAAATACTATTAAAAAGGCCCATTTTCTATAGAAAGTCATGAAAGTTAAGTATATTTGCTTTATTTTAATTTTCAATGGTTGTTATTTACAGTGCCAGTTTCAAATTAGGAGGTCAACGACCACACAGGAATCTACCTGGATGATAAAACAAGCAGGTGCAGGCTACACAGAGGTGAAAAAAGGATGTGGTTAGTCAGATTGTCAGTTACGCGTCAATCTGATATTAGAGGATGGAGAATACAGAGTCCACTTCGACGGAAAAAACTAGCAATTCAGTCTCAGTAGCTCAACGGTAGAGCATCCTCTTACCAGTACGAAGATCAGTGGTTCGATTCCTGATTCTGCTTGAGGTAGTAAATTTCTTTACAACCTAACTGCAAATTTCATTAAACATCGGAGGGAGAGTTTCGAAACTAGAGTAAAGACATACATAGCTAAGACGAAGAGACATAGATCTCACCCTAAAAGGGTTGAATCGTGTTCTAGTGTGTCCAAATTTAAACAATTGATGATTTTCTACTCAATCTCAATACTTTTCCTATACATATGCCATATATTATGTTAGAAAGGTAATATGCAAATTATTAGGCAGATTGAAAACTACAAAGTCTTCAAACATCGATATAGAATTGGATGAACTTTTACCCTTTTCGTTGATGATATAAATATAATAAAGTTGGGAAGATGAGGATGTATTTATACTGTTACACGTTACATAAAACTAATTTCCTTTCAAAATTCCGTTTTCTAATTTTTACTGGTAGAAATACAAAACTTTCAATTCAAACGTCATCTCTCGACATTGATATATTCACAATATTTAACAATGTTTGACATTTTAAACCGACGTATGGCATCTTCGACAATACTAATAGAATTTCTAATGCACGTGACATCTTAATAGCCTTTTCTAAAATATTCCATTACAAAAGCGTTGTTTTAAATGTACATGTTTCCTGCGACAGGTTCAGGCTGTAACAGATGTTTTTAAATTCATATATGAAATAATATCGATCAATACATATGGCAAAATAACTAATTATGCGTTCAAAGCAAACAATAACGTATGTTACACCTTCGGGTAGGTCGGACGATCTGGAATGAAAAAAAGAAATATTAATATGAGTAAAACTTGACGAACTTGATAGAATTTGTACGAACGTGATAGAACTAAGGTTCTCTACAAGGCTAATTAGAAATACTTTCTAGTTAGCCTTGGGCTCTCAAGTGAGACCGAACATGTTAACTGCGACTGTCATCTTACTCCACCAATGTCACTAAATTTTCTTGACATCACTGAATCTTGTGTGCACAGCATAGTTTAAAATATTTGCGCAAGTTGTTTACTCCTGAATATTGTTACTTCAAAATCAACAAACAATTTTTAACTATAATAATACGAAAACTTTTTCGGTTTAAGTAACTCAACTCTGAATTACTCTGGACTGTGACATCATGAATGACAAAACTTAATTCCCATGACGTCAAGAGTAAACCTTTTTAATTGGTTGTTGGGCTGCGTGCCCAAACGTGCATTAAAATACCTTGTTTCCAATATGGCTGACAAGAAGATGGTCGTGTGTTTTTGTAAGTGGTGAGATTTATGCTTTGAAATTGTGTTCAAAAAGCGATTTTGTTTTATACAGTGTTACTAAAGTATGGGCTATTATGTCTGAAGAATTTTGAGAGTGGTTTAGCAAAATACAGTGAATAGCTGTTATAAAGTGTGTGCAAAATTTCAAGTTATTGCCTGTGTTTCAAATTGCGTTTATTTCAACATTTAAACAACATTATTCAACATTTATCAAAACATTCAAATTTAAACTGTTGTGTGTTAGATTTCGGGGTGGAGCTTAAGGGGGTATTGCATAAATCGACTGAGACCTTGCAATTCAAGTCATAAGTGGTCGCTCCCCTTACTCTGCCTTCGTATGCCGATAAGGCGAAGTTCAGAGGTCAAAGTTTCGGAATCGCCCACTCACTTATGTGATTTTGGCAAAACCTAAAGTTAACACTGACTTTTCAAACAATCAGAAAACTATTTGTTCGGCAGTGGATCTTAAGAGCCAGACCATAAGAGTCGATGATGTTAGATACATCGTGAATTTGAAACTGGTGATTTGTAGAGTCAGCGTCCAGCGCCGACTTCGATAAACTAGCTGTTAAATTAAATCCCTAGCTGATATGGCCAATAACTTTGATTTTGTCCGTCCAGTGAAAAGAAAACCCAGACTCCTCCTGACTAACTCGGATACTGGTATTTCAAAGGAGGAGACTCCAAACGTTGAGGGCGGTTCTCCTCAGAAAGAATGATACGTTAACGGGAGATGGTTTCTCAGTAGACTTACATGAAATGTAAGGTTGAAACCCATTGTGCCCTTACTGTTAATGCAATTATTTTTAATTGTATTAAATAATTTGGCTTTCTATACATTGATTGCGGCAGTATTCATGCCAGGGAGTTTCTCAGGGTGAAGTTTTGCTGGGTGTGTGGTCAATTAGGCCGCATTTCCACAAAATTTAATGGCAAAAGATGTTGCTTGGGGTGTGGTGAAGAGCATGAAGCCACAACATGCGAACAACAACACGAAACCAGTTAAGTACATCAAATATGGAAGTAGAGAGAAGGATATAAAACTTCTATGGATGAAACGCTTGAAAATGCCATATCGCTTTGAGATTATTTCTAGGTGTCGTAGTGTTAGTAAAGCGCCCTTTATTTCCATTTAACACAATTAAGAGGCATAGTATTGAGTATATGTATTTTCGATTATTTTTCAATTAAAATTCCCTAATTACCAGTATAATTATTCGTATTTTTTCACAGTTGTAAAACAGAGTTCGGAATATAGGGAAATAAATTACATTGAAAGGTAAAGTAATTTTGAATACGCAGGAACATTCTTTAATGTTCCAGTTCTAATTTGCATTGTACTATTAATTTAATTCTGCAAAATTCTTTGTATTACTATTCTCACTTTCTGCCAACAAAGAGTAGAACATTGTTAAGTTTTCATTTTTAACAATTTACAACATAGTTGAAAAGTGTTTATGACTTTGTTCATTCTGTCTATCTGTCTGTCTATCTGTCTGTCCGTTCGCATGATAACTGCCGCAAAAATGACTTTATCAAAGTGAAATTTTAGTATGTTGTTCAGACGGTCTACGGGACCTATAGGAATATAAATGAGTAATATCACCTAATTAGTTTTGGATTGAACACGGGTTGAAAAAATGAAATACATTGAACTCTATGGAACCTAATTTTTCAAACATTTTTTAAGCAAATGTGAAATTCACTAATTGCTTCGAAAATTTTAGAAAATATTTAAATTATCCCATAAAAAAACATAAAAATAATTTTAGCAAAATATATTCGGTAGTTTTTCAAATAAAAATTAAAATATTAATTACACCCATATTATATGATGAGATCACATGACCCACTTCAAAATAAAATATGGCATCCATCTTGTGTCCAAATCGTGATTTTTTAAGTTCTTTTTAATTTATATTTAGTCTTGTATCCGTCCTAAAACCACTTTATTTTTGCTTAATTTCTGTGCATCTATACTCTTAAATAACACAATTACAATATATTTGTTAAAATATGATTTCAAAACATCATCTATTTTCTTTTCAAAGCGTCCGTTGACCGGGAAAATCCGTCCGTGGACCAGCGGGTTGTACTCCTAGACATATTTGTTTATTTTGACCTGAGTGGATACTCTATCTAGTTTTGTAATGAGATGCTAATATGAAGAAGCAAAATATAGTATGTTTCAAATTCATGCTTGAACACATCAAGTTTTATAATTTTAAATGTGTGTTAAAGAAAAAGATACTGAAATAGAAATATCTACTTTTAAAGTGCAACAATTTTCCTTTTCTAAACACAATGTAGAATATAGGACGGTATCAGAACAAAAACTCATTTAAAACTTATCGACTAGAAAAAAATAACATTTTTCTCAATTGTCCGAAACTAATTTCTATACTAAGAGGGTTGAGAAGTATTTTTATTTTAAAAGCCAAAGTACTGCAGAAAACAGTTCTATAAACCAAATGCAAACACATTTTATAGCTTCGAAGAATGATCATACTTTCCTTCTTCATTTCTTGAGTGCTCATCTGTTCTTATTTCCCATATATATATGGAATATTGTATAGGAAAATTATTGAAAATCGGTAGAAAATATGAGTCCGATTTTTTGACGAAGTTGCATGTTTTACACATCTCTGAATTCGAATCGTACGTTTATTTGGCGATGTATTAGTAAATCCGAGTAAGTGAAATTACTAATGGAACACTTCGAACTAAATGTTGAACAAATATTAAAATCTGTGAATACTCAGACCCCATTGAGCTAAACGTGATCATATGTACGGAAGATCGTAATTTTTCCCTTAATTTGAGTCAAATCACGAGAAAAGTCGTTTAGTCAAACATTAAAATAAAAATACTTAATATATCATTAAGAAATGAATAACACTCCTTTGAACTCTGGAATAAGCCGTTATAAAATATAGCAGGTTTTGAGAAAATGTTTTTATTATATTATTTACAAAAAATTTCCACAAATATTTTTAAAATTTTCACATACATGGCTTTTCATATTTCATATTATTCCTTAAATATAACAATGTTCTAGATTAGTATGATTTCTATTTTGATGACTGTAAATTCGTCAAATATCATTGATTTTCATATGATATTAAAATTTCACATGACATCAATGGCATTTTAATAACTTTTGCATGTGATATTTATTTCTTGTGTAACTCTCTGTTAACAGAAATTTCTATTGCTGCTGTAAATACTATCGTTACGTCCTTCTGTCTTGAAAAATATTCTGCTTTTGACTTCGAAACCCGTTGATTCTTTTAAGCAAATGTCTTAAGCTGCCAATAACGAAGTATTTTAAATTATATAAATTAGAGGTGTGCGAATATTTTATGTGACAGAAGCATAGTTTTGCGCTATTAATTATTCAAATGTGTCAAATTTCAACTCGAGTACTGTTATTGTAATTCAAATAACAGTGTGTTATATGTTTTAGTATATGTGGATATAAATTGAAGAAAATATATGCTGTTTTCCAAATATATGCTAAGTAAAATTGTAAGGGTTTGCAGTAACAGTCATATACTTTCCATATCAAATATTCTCGGTGTTGCATTGATAGCAGAGATACTTAAAACAATCTCCGTGTTACATTGTAGCAATACTCAAGTTTACCATTATAAAAATTACAGGCACTGTAAAAATTTATTACCCCATAAATTATTGGCGGAATCGTAAATTTTTCAGAAAGTATTCTGAAACGTAGTATTCATATAACAAAATTCCTTGATACAAAGTAACTGAGTTTACTAGTGAAAAATGTTTTCGAATATGATACTGTTGTTGATTGTAATCGAACGTTGTTGTTGATAAACGCCTTTGGTGAACGTGATCGGCCAAATAATGCACATCATGCTTCACATCTTGACTCGTATGCAATGTCCGCTCATAACTTCTCTGAAAGTAATGTTTGTCCACGTTGTGAAAATAAAATTTTTATAGGGCAAGTTCGTTGCTGAATGTGGTTAGATGAAATTTGCATATGCTGATCCCTCGTTACTGATATATATTGCTCGTCAATTCATTAACTCCTCTAAAATTTAACCGAATATATTCAAAAGTTGGGGATTTATTGCATATAAATGTTATAGTGACAAAGTTCATTGCGTATTCATCTAAAAGATTTGCGTTCTGTGCCTCCGACATTGTTGTACAGCAAAAATCTGATGTGAGCAGCACATGACTTTTCCTGCAGACTTACATACACATTCTCTTTATTTTAATTAAATTCAATTCACCATTAATTCAATTTTCGTTCTCATTTGGTAACTGGACTCATTTTCACAGATGGCGTAGAGAAAAAACGAAAATATCTCGAGAACAGCTAGTCCTAATGTAAAGGAGTTGGTCTTAATCTTTTGTTTGTTAAAAATTACGTATAAAACAAGCATTTAATGGATATATTTCAGCATGCGCAGTTTTTTACTTTAGATTTTCCCGATTTTTGAGGGCCATTTTGCAAAAAAGGCAGGTTATTTTTTCTGAATCGTACCAAAATCTAATCAGCACCAGGGTGACCCACAAGCAACTTATCTACCAAATTTTGTGAAATTCGGTCCATTAGATTTTCAGCTAGAGTGGATACAAGCTTTTGCGGGCCATTTCGCAAAAAAGGCGGGTTCTGTTATCCCGAATCGTACCCAAAACTAATCAGCACCAGATTCGCCTACAAGTGACTTACCTACCAAATTTTATGAAATTCGGTCAATTACTTTTTTAGTTAGAGTGGATACAAAATCTGCACAGACAGACACACAGACAGACACACATACACACACACAGACGTCACGCTAAAAATAGTTTTTTCGTATTCTAGAGGTCTCGAAACGTGTAGATCCGTCTAAAACTCAAGTTGCGATTTTCAGCATGATTCCAATACTTTCCCTATACATTTCAATGTATTGCAGGGAAAGTAATAAAAGGATCAACCTTTCGTTATTCATGTTCCGTTCATAGCAGCAAATTGGAATATATCACTCAATAGCGAATAATATCCTCTACAAATTCTTACGCTTAGAAATTGAATAAGGAGCAGTCTTCATACTTAAATGGGCACCAACTTCAAAATTTTTAAATGCCAACATCATATTTCGAATCTACAGCAAAATTTAACCTCGGATACCAATTTTTGTATCATTTGATGAAGCTATGTCTGGATTATGAGTATATAAAGTTTTATGCCACCCAATTATGGAACCCAGTGGGGGAGGCATCCACAGGGACCGTAACCTCCTTCCCCTACCACCAACCTTTCGGCCATGTCTGGTTTATGAGTATGTAAAGATTTATGATCCTAATGTTAAATTTGTTTGGCAGGCATCTTTCACATTTAAAAGAAATCTTCTTATCACTCTGATTATTTTTATTGCGTTACTATTTAATGACCCAAACAAAAATCAATGCAATTTTTCTTTTCTTAAATAATTTTTCTATGCAATATTTATCTTGAAATTAATATTCGAAACACATATGAATAACAATATTTGTATATTTTTACAGAAATCCACTTACAAGGATTTTATATATGACATTGCAAATTTTCAAATCTTTCTTCTTAGTAGTTTTTGCTGTATTCACTTTTTCATCATTATGATGTTTTTAAGGGAGCATCTATTAGTTGTAAAATAAATGACAAACATAAAAAATGACATTTAAAAAAAAAATTTGAAAATTAACCGTTTATTCAAGATAACGGACAATGTTTTCTACCCAGTTATTTTTTTTTATTTGTATATAATGTGTAATACAAATGCAACCTAATCATCAACTTAAATCTGCAACTTTTTAAACTATTGTCTTGAATCGAAGAAATTACAGAAACGAGACGCCTGAAATTTTATATAGTCATTTTCAAAGTCTTTCTGAATCTATTTACATCTAAATATATCAAAGCTCATATATATATATATATATATATTTGAAATGTAATAATAATTATGTAAAAAAAATAAAAAATAAAAAATAAAATAAAAATACAATTCAAGTTATATTAACATCACCATAGAAGCAAATTCACGGCCATAATGCCGATAAGAGAAAAGAACAGAACCTTCCCAAATTCGATGATTAATTAGAATAAAATTCATCTTCAGGTCTGAGTACTTAATTCTAATTAACCCAAACAAATGCCTGTTTCAGATTAAGCAATAGTACATTACTATAAATGCTTAAACTCAGACTACAGGCATCAAAAAATGAAAAAAGGAAAAAAGGATACATTAAGAAAATTGTATTACCATGCGGCATGAACCCTTCTTCTCCTACCACGTGTATACACGATCAACATCAACAGCTTAATCTAGAAGCACCGGAATGAACAAGTCGAAATTCTACCAGGGAGGCAGTACGAACGTTCACGGAAATACTCCCAAACCCGTCCAGTGAGTCTAAGCTGGAGACTGGACAAGCAATTCAGAATACAACATCCCAAACATGCAGAACTGAATATGAATATGAATCAAAGATGAAAATTCCTACTAAACAAGTAATTCATAGGAAAATTGGATAATCGAGAATACCACTATACACCATTATAAGGGCGCTCAAAACGTAGTTTCAATACTGACAAAAGTTACATTTTTTTGTGAAAATAAAATTCAAAACATTAATGTTAATGCATCTTATTTTCCGATTTTTTGATTTTTCTAATGTTTTTGACTTAGTTTATTATTTTCCATTTTTAACACTTTACAACAAAGTTGAAAAGTGTTTATGACTTTGTTCATTCTGTCTGTCTGTCTGTCTGTCTGTCCGTTAGCACGATAACTGCCGTAAAAATGAGTTTATCAAAATGAAATTTTAGTATGTTGTTCAGACGGTCTGTAGGACCTATGGGAATATAAATAAATAATATCACCCAATTAGTTTTTTATTGAATCCGGGTTGAAAAAATGAAATACATTGAACCCTATGGGACCTAATTTTTCAAATATTTTTTAAGTAAATTTAAAATTCACGAATTGCTTCGAAATTTTTAGCAAATATTCACATTATCCCATAGAATATATAAAAAAAAATTCAGTAAAATATGTTAAGTAGTTTTTTAATTAAAAAAATTATTTAATATAGGGAAAAAAACAAATTCAATTAAATTCTGACTTTGGGATATCTTCCGGAAAGAAAAGAGAGAGATATTATATAATAAATATCTCTCCATTGGTTTAAACGTTTTGCATATGGGAGTAGCTTCATATTTTAAAATAACTTTGGTAGATAACAATTTTTCATTTTTAACACTTTACAACAAAGTTGAAAAGTGTTTATGACTTTGTTCATTCTGTCTGTCTGTCTGTCTGTCTGTCTGTCTGTCTGTCCGTTAGCACGATAACTGCCGTAAAAATGAGTTTATCAAAATGAAATTTTAGTATGTTGTTCAGACGGTCTGTAGGACCTAAGGGAATATAAATAAATAATATCACCCAATTAGTTTTTTATTGAACCCGGGTTGAAAAAATGAAATACATTGAACCCTATGGGACCTAATTTTTCAAACATATTTTAAGTAAATTTAAAATTCACGAATTGCTTCGAAATTTTTAGGAAATATTCACATTATCCCATAGAATATATAAAAAAAAATTCAGTAAAATATGTTAAGTAGTTTTTTAATTAAAAAAATTATTTAATATAGGGAAAATAACAAATTCAATTAAATTCTGACTTTGGGATATCTTCCAGAAAGAAAAGAGAGAGATATTATATAATAAATATCTCTCCATTTGTTTAAACGTTTTGCATATGGGAGTGGCTTCTTATTTTAAAATAAATTTGGTAGATAACAATTTTTCATTTTTTTTAAATTTTATATAAATCTTGATAAATTTAATTGATGGCATTTTAAATGCACTTTCCTACGTCCTAGAGAGTTAAAATTTGGTACACAGCTTAAATTTGTAGAACATTTTATTCGACAAAAATTTGATGGATCTTTAAATATAGATCATACATTTTTTTCGAAATGGCCTGAAAATAATCCCCGTTCACTTCTATAAATCATTGGTGTAATATTGTTAAAAATTCTGATGGGGACAGCACATGTCTTTCTCTGCAGACTCATATTCGTTCTCTTTATTTATTCAATGATAATTTGAGTTTATCTGCAGAACATAAGTATTTTAAATGACATTGAATTTACACGTTAAACTTAAATTTGGTTCTCATTTGATAGCTGGACTTATTGTCAAAGGTGGCGTAGCGAAAACGCGAAAAAACTAGAATATCTCAAGAACGGCTAGTCCTAGAGTAATGGGGTTAGTCTTATTATTTTTGTTGTCAAAAATCACATATAAAATAGGAATTTAATTGATATAATTGAGCACACGTAGTCTTTTATTTTTATATATAACGATTTTTGCTGGCCATTTCGCAAAAATAGCCCGTTCCTTTTTCCCGAATCGTAGTAGAATAACCTACAAATGATTTATATACAAAATTTTGTTTAATTTGGTATATAAATCACTTGTAGGTTATTGAAATATTATACTCCAAATTTTGTTAAATTTGATTCATTAGTTTTTAGCTAGAGTGGATAAAGGCAATTTCTGCGGCCATTTCGCAAAGAAGGCAGATTCTTTTATTACGAATCGTACTATAATCTAATGAACATCAGGATTTCCCACAAAAAACATACCAAATTGTATGAAATTCGGTCCATTAGTTTTTCAATTAGAGTGGATGTAATATCCACACAGACACACAGAAACATACACAGATACACCCTTACACACACAGACGTCTTCCTAAAAGTAGTTTTTTCGTGTTCTAGAAGTCCCAAAACGTGTAGATCCTTTGAAAATTCGAGTTCCGATCTTCGGCACGATTCCAATACTTTGAGTACATACACATACACATATATATTATCTGTGTATTATCTGTGTATCTAAATTCCGTGCCTATGCAATTACAATAGTTGTGATTTTAAATGATCCCTAAACTTTTATTATTTCTTCAAGGAAGCCTAATTTTAACAAATGCAGAATGCAAATATCTCAAGCGATTGTAAGATGAATTACATAAGAATTGCTGAATTTTTTTCACACAAAATTATTTAGCTCTGGAGTCTGGAATACAAGTTATATGAATGAAATATTCATTGATTTTGCATAAAAAATCAGATGATTTATATTTCGATACAGTTTTAAATATTTAAGTATAATAAATTGCTGTAGTACTGTGATAATGTAAAAGATATTACCACTGAATGAATCACATTTTAGAAATTTTTAAATGAAATTACATTTCAGTTGGAAAGTGTTTCATAATCAATGCTTATGCATGATTGATCTTTCTTGTTAATTTATTACGTCATCTCTTTTATTTTGGCAAATATTTTTGAGACGCATATTGTAATACGGGTAATCTTCTACTAACACATTGGCATATTTTCTGATCTGCGACAATATAATTAGTACGGGGTTGCATATATTCATTTAATTCATATTTTTAACACTTTACAACAAAGTTGAAAAGTGTTTATGACTTTGTTCATTCTGTCTGTCTGTCTGTCTGTCTGTCTGTCTGTCCGTTAGCACGATAACTGCCGTAAAAATGACTTAATCAAAATGAAATTTTAGTATGTTGTTCAGACGGTCTATAGGACCTATGGGAATATAAATGAATAATATCACACAATTAGTTTTGGATTGAACCCGGGTTGAAAAAATGGAATACATTGAGCCCTATGGGACCTAATTTTTCAAGCATTTTTTAAGCGGATTTAAAATTCACAAATTGCTTCGAAAATTTTAGGCAATATTAAAATTGTTCCATAAAATATATAAAAAAAAATTCAGCGAAATATATTCAGTAGTTTTATAAATAAAAATTAAAATAATAATAACACCTCTTATATGAAGCGATCACATGTCCATGATATGAAACGATCACATGACCCACTTCAAAATGATATATGGCATCCATCTTGTGTCAAAATCGTGATTTTTAAAGTTCTTTTTAATTCATATTGAGTGTTGTATCCGTCTTAAAACTACTTTATTTTTGCCTAAATTCTGTGCATCTACATACTAAAACAACGCAATGACAATATATTTCAGTTTAAATGCTCATCCAAGTATGATTATTTCTACTATTAAGCCTATTTTTCACCTATGTAAAATGTAAACAGCAAAATATATAGAATGAGTTGTATTAGAATCGCTGTAATTCTTTAACACAAAATAATTTAGTCCATGGAGTCTGCTTAGCTGATATGAATGAAATATTTATTGATTTTAGAAAGAGAAGGACGATATTTTTCGATGAAGTTTTACGCATAGAGATTAGTTACTTGTAGCTCAATGGTCTTAATTTTTAAATAAAATAAATTATTATAGTATTGTCATGAATGACATGAATGGGGGAATTATTTATGAATGAAATGTTGCTTTTATAGAGAGAGCCAGGCGTGTTATTTTTTTATGACGTCATTTGAATGAATTTCAATTGTTTTCGATGAAGTTTTCAAATATACTAAATTATCGTAGTATTATGATAATTCTAAAATTATTATCGAGGAATGTATCACATTTTAGAGATATTTAAACTAGGCAATTTATACTTTAATGCCGTCATTTGAATGAAGTTAATTTTATTCGATGAAGGTTTAAGGTTTCAAATATAATAAATTAATGTAGTATTGTGATAAGTTTTAAAATATTATCGAGGACTGTATTGCATTTTAGACATGTTTAAATAAAATTGCATTGAAGTTGGAAATGATTGCATTAAAATTGCATTGAAGTTGGAAATAAAATAAATTATTATAGTATTTTGATGAATGAAATGAATGGGAGAAAGTTATGAATGAAATCCTGTTTTTATAGAGAGATCCAGGCGTGTTATTTTTTCTATGACGTCATTTTAATTAGTTTCAGTTGTTTTCGTTGAAGTTTTCAAATATAATAAATTATCGTATTATTATGATAGTGTTAAAAATATTACCGTGGAATGTATTGCATTTTAGAGATATTTAAAGCAGGCAATTTATATTTGAATGCCGTCATTGGAATGAAGTTCATTTTTTTCAATGAAGGTTTAAGTTTTCAAATATAATAAATCAATGTAGTATTGTGATAAGTTTTAAAATATTACCGAGGAATGTATTGCATTTTCGACTTTTTTAAATAAAATTGCATTGAAGTTGGAAAGTGTTTCATAATCAATGCTTTAAGCATGATTGATCTTTCTTGTTTTTAAATTTTATATAACTCTTCTTGATAAATTTAATTGATGGCATTTTAAATACACTTTCCTACGTCCTAGAGAGTTAAAATTTGGTACACAGCTTAAATTTGTTGAACATTTTATTCGATAAAAATTTGATGGATCTTTAAATATAGATCATACATTTTTTTCGAAATGGCCTGAAAATAATCCCCGTTCACTTCTATAAATCATTGGTGTAATATTGTTAAAAATTCTGATGTGGACAGCACATGTCTTTCTCTGCAGACTCATATTCGTTCTCTTTATTTATTCAATGATAATTTGAGTTTATCTGCACAACATAAGTATTTTAAATGACATTGAATTTACACGTTAAACTTAAATTTGGTTCTCATTTGATAGCTGGACTTATTGTCAAAGGTGGCGTAGCGAAAACGCGAAAAAACTAGAATATCTCAAGAACGGCTAGTCCTACAGTAATGGGGTTAGTCTTATTCTTTTTGTTGTCAAAAATCACATATAAAATAGGATTTTAATTGATATAATTGAGCACACGTAGTCTTTTATTTTTATATATAACGATTTTTGCTGGCCATTTCGCAAAAATAGCCCGTTCCTTTTTCCCGAATCGTAGTAGAATAACTTACAAATGATTTATATACAAAATTTTGTTAAATTTGGTATATAAATCACTTGTAGGTTATTGAAATATTATACTCCAAATTTTGTTAAATTTGGTTCATTAGTTTTTAGCTAGAGTGGATAAAGGCAATTTCTGCGGCCATTTCGAAAGAAGGCAGATTCTTTTATTACGAATCGTACTATAATCTAATGAACATCAGGATTTCCCACAAAAAACATACCTACCAAATTGTATGAAATTCGGTCCATTAGTTTTTCAATTAGAGTGGATGTAATATCCACACAGACACACAGAAACATACACAGATACACCCTTACACACACAGACGTCTTCCTAAAAGTAGTTTTTTCGTGTTCTAGAAGTCCCAAAACGTGTAGATCCTTTGAAAATTCGAGTTCCGATCTTCGGCACGATTCCAATACTTTGAGTACATACACATACACATATATATTATCTGTGTATTATCTGTGTATCTAAATTCCGTGCCTATGCAATTACAATAGTTGTGATTTTAAATGATCCCTAAACTTTTATTATTTCTTCAAGGAAGCCTAATTTTAACATATGCAGAATGCAAATATCTCAAGCGATTGTAAGATGAATTACATAAGAATTGCTGCATTTTTTTCACACAAAATTATTTAGCTCTGGAGTCTGGAATACAAGTTATATGAATGAAATATTCATTGATTTTGCATAAGGAATCAGATGATTTATATTTCGATACAGTTTTAAATATTTAAGTATAATAAATTACTGTAGTACTGTGATAATGTAAAAGATATTACCACTGAATGAATCACATTTTAGAAATTTTTAAATGAAATTACATTTCAGTTGGAAAGTGTTTCATAATCAATGCTTATGCATGATTGATCTTTCTTGTTATTTATTTATATAATTAATAAATAATTATATATAATATACACATATACATACATACATATATATATACACAAATATATATACATATATATATACATATATATATAATTGAAGAATTTTTATTTTACTTGTATTATATATACCTGAGATAAATCATTAATAGAAAATGTATTGTATAATGTAAGTGAAAGGAATATGGACGGAAATGTAAATGTGACATCAAAAATACTATACGACAAGCCATTAAATATTTAAAAAAATATGAAAAGAAAACATTATAAATAAAACAGGTACTAAATTGGTATAAAATACCCATTAAAAAGGAAATAATTTATTACATTCAGTCATGTTATCTGAATCTATCACAGATCAAACATCTTATATATATATATATATATAATTTCGAATATTAATTTCATAATTTATATGTAACTCCAGAACTGATATACGCTGATAATTATAAATACGCTGACTTTCAGTTCATCGTTTAATGCTAACGCATTCAAAAGCAACCAGAGTAATGACAAAAACATTTTGAATTTCACATAGTAAAAAAATATGTCTGTGTGTGTATGTATATGCCCCTGTGTGTGACTGTGCGATTTGTAACAGAGAATCTAAGCGTCGTACGTCCATGAAATTTTCTATACAGATACTTTAGGACCCGAGAAGGTGCACCTCGGGGAGATTTTTTTTTAAATTCGAATTATTATTTTTTTAGTAAATATGTGTTTTAGCACGATTTTAAGCGATTTTCACACACGTCGATTCTTTAGTGTCCGAATGTATGCGAGTTTCCATCTTGACACCATCAGAAAGGGCAGACCGAAGAACCGTATATCCAACGATGTCTCAATCAAATCCGTAGGATAATTCCTCCATATTTTAAATACATCGAAATTCGTATATTAAAGATTATTTGATATTTATTTCGGAGCATCCAAAAACCTAAAATTAGCACAATGCTATAATTTGGTAAAATGTCGCATATATATCTTTTCATTCTAGAATTTTTTTAAAAATTAATACGTTATTTTAATTTTGTTGAATTTGTTGATTAAATTTGTTGAACTCATAAAAGCAAAATATGCATTTTCCGCGACACTCCGAGTATCGACTTTTCTCCCATTTGCGGTCGATTGCAAACGCTTAAATTTCTTGTTTTCGCACAAAATTTAAATTTGTTAATTTGAAGTTAAAGTCATGTACTGAACACATTAGATTTTATGAACAGGGTTCTTTAAAAATGTCAACATTTTTAACTTATGCATATCTGTAAGATTTAACTCTCAATTGAAGTGGTCTGGAGTCACAAATGCAGGATCTACTTTAAGTAACCTATCACGTGCTATCATTTCAGAAAGATGACAGTGCCTCTAACGGTAAGTTGAAGATATTTGAAGTCTTATTTCGAAAATAAAGCAAGATAGTGGACATTTTTAATTACAAATGTGTATAGCACGGTCCAATTAGTAGGACTTGGAACTAAATCAATTGCAGAAGACAAGTGCGACTTATCTGACACGATAGGGTTATAAGCGAAATTCTATTATAGTCAGGAATACTATGGCTTCAGGAATAATATTCCTTATGACAATGCACTTTATAATTAAAAGAAAAATAATGTCTCCCTAGTATTACTTATTGTGAGACCAGGGGACGTTTAAGCAGTGTGAATATTACGAAGATTTGCAATATATATCAAACGAGACAAAGCGCAGACTCATAGACACCAGTTTACGACAGTCATGACTAGGGAGGTCATGACAGCAATATATTAAGTACACATAAATTGCAGGTGCGATTGGATCAAAGGTCTCCTTCCGACCGAGGCTGGGACCATTTAGAAGATCGGTTAATAAATTAGCCAATGAAGAAATGTTGTTGCATCGCACCGAGGACAACTGAGAACTGGAGGGCGTATCTGACCCTCAGGCGAAATGATGTGGTAACAATCAGAGAAAATTCAACAAGATATATTCAGTTTTTATTCAGAGAGAGAGATTGTGCGGCAGTCAATGGAGAATGACCGGCCAAGTGTGTTGTACTTTACGAAAGTTTATATTGAAACTTGGTGTGATAGTCAACTGTGAATGACCGTTCGAGAGCGCTGTGACTAATATAGCAGTCACTATTAAGACATGGTGTAGCAGCCAATGGGAAATGGCCGGCTAAGTATGTTGTGCCAGAGATTGAGAAGCAGTCGATATTCAGAGAGATGGTGAGAAAGTCACTTAGAATGACCGACTAAAAAGTTTCAATGTCCAAGACGACAACAGAGGAATGTGCCAATTTACATTAAATTTGGGTTTATATGATTTTAGGCAAACAGATTCTTAGTATCACACATGCGGGTTTTTCTTCTTAAATATATATATATTATTAATGCAAGTTAATCATAATTGTATATGTGTTATAAATAATGTTTATTTTAAAATTTAAAATTGTAGAAGTCAATTGTGTAGTATGTTAATTAATAATTATAATTTAGGAAATCACACAAAGAATAAAATGGTGGGTTATTATGCGACAAGGATGCAATACGCAAATATAGGATTCACGGGCAATAATGATGATAATTAAGAATGATAAATCAACTCAATTCAAAGATAATTATTATTTGTAAAAGAAAAAACTCCAACCAAAAGTCTACTTTTTAAAGTGTACCACACTTATAATAAGTTGTTGCGCATCTAAAAACCAAGGAATTATATAATTTATTCGCTTAATTATGCACGTTTGCACCATTTCTGTTGTCGATTTCTTTTTTTTTTTTTTAAATGGCCAGGCACTTTTTGACTTTCGTCATTCGCCTTTATTACAGCGGCCAGAGTGTGACCATTTAGCCGTCCATTGACGTTGCCCCAGTCGCACCAGAGGGGGACGGATCACATTGCGCCCACAACACAAATATACATTCCTTACGTGGGGCTCGAACCCACAACGTGGCGGTCGAGCGATTGCTACGGAAACGCTTGCCTTGACCACTCGACAACCACGTCAGCTGTTGTCGATTTCTAAAAATTAGAAAAGGTTCTAATATTTTGTAATTGAATATTTTATGTAATGTTGCTTAATGTTCTATATAATATTTTTTTAATGTTCACATTGCTCAAGAGGCGATGAAATATTTCTCAGTCGATAGCATGTGGTCAACCACCTAGTATGTGACCACGTGCATCTTTGCTGAATTGATATACCATCGAATGCATAAGCAAGGTTAATAAAATATTAACAGCTTATCTCGCTCGCTATTCCCCCCATGGTAACATTTCTAGACGAGCTGTGACGTCACTGCTAGACCTAAGGCTCCTCTATCAAGGCCGCCTGTTTTAGATAGCCTTGTCCGCTATATACGAGCTGACTCATCAAGCATATTGAAGCCCACCATAGTTGGATGCGCAATTTATTGCATTAGCTCTATTCGTATTTTCATTTTAGGAGGTATAATTGAAAAAAATATGAATGGTTGTTCTGCACCGAACTTCTCTAATTATTTTAGAAAGGGTTTTAGGCTATTTCGCTTTCCTAGAAGCGAAGAAGGAAGAAAACAATGTCTAATAAATAATTGGATACCCTGTACTGGGGCATACTTGTGCGAGCTAAGTTCTACAATATTCTAATTGAAACTTATTTTTTTTATATAAAATATTTATTTTAAACACTTATTTTATAATTTCTGTAACTGCAGTATGGAACCTTATGGGCTTCAATATGCTTGATAAGTCAGCCTGTAGTAGAGGAGCTCTAGCTAGACCTTCAGATTTTTAGACCAACGGCGCTTCGTAGAAAAACGTTAGAAAACAGCACGGTTTTTTTTAAATGCTGTGCTTTAAACATCAACGAGATACATGAAATGTTTTCTAAATTAATGTGTTAATTCTGAAATATGACAAATGAACTCAAATTTGAATTCAGAGTAAACTAAATTGCTGTAATTAACGGATTAGCAACTAGTAGCTCTTCTCTGATCATTCACTATCTTCTTATATATAACCTCTGATCATTCGATTATCTTTCAACATAGCATTCAGTAATCTTTGTATAAACTTCTCTTAGGTTAAAATTTTAATAGCTTCCCCTCTCATCAAAAATTTGCTATTTCTTTTCATATGTACGGAATTTATTTTCGTAAACTTCACATTACTATGCAAATACTGATTTATTTTATTCTATAATGCTTGCACACAGTTACTATTACTATTAGATAAATATTTAAATAGTTTCCGGTCAACGTTTCTCAATGGTTTTTCTCGTCTCTGTCAGAGAACGGGTCTAGCTAAGGCTCCTCTATATACGAGCTGACTCATCAAGCATATTGAAGCCCACCATAGCTGGAAACGCAATCCATTAGCAGTAGCTCTATTCGTATTTTCACTTTAGGAAGTATTATTGAAATAATTATGGGTGGTTGATCTGCACCGAACTGCTTTAATCATTCTAGAAAGGGTTTTAGGCTATTTCGCTTTCCTAGAAACGAAGAAAGAATAAAACAATGGCTAACAAATAATTGCATACCCCGTACTGAAGCATACTTGTGCGAGCTAAGTTCTACAACATTCTAATTGAATCTTCATTTTTTATATAATGCATTTATTTTAAACACTTATTTTATAATTTCTATAACTGTAGTATGGAACCCTATGGGCTTCAATATGCTTGATAAGTCAGCCTGTAGTAGAGGAGCTCTAGGTCTAGCAGTGACGTCACTCGTCTTTCCTTCCGGGGACAAGTTTTTCCGCGAACGAGACAACCTTATATATAAGATATTCTGCGGACCTTGATGCATAAGGACGTTTTCGAAAAATCTATACATGTCTTACTACAAAGTAATGTACAAAGAGACAGGCTATGCCACAGCAATTTAATAAAGCAAATATAGATTATACATTCCACAAATTTTGTATTAAGGATTTCTAGTCTCATGGGCATTTACTCCATCTCTCATCCTCTTGCCATAAAGATCGACCACGGCATTCGACTTGCTTATTTTGGCAAGTGACCTTCGTACCCATCTCGCAGGTACATCCCTCATTTGCAGCCCATGGCAAGTGCCATGCCCATGGGCAGCGGCATTTGATCCAAGAACCTTGGCATTGGCAATCGGACTTCATTCCATCACATGTAGCTCCTAATGGTAAGGCTCTAAATCAAAAGAATAAATAAGCAAATATTACCAGAATTTCCTTACTTCTATTTTTGCAACTAAGACCAACCGACTCATCCGAAATCGTACAGAAGCTAGTTGGACGGCCCTTTTTACGACAATGCGCTTCTTAATTGAAAACAGAATGTTCCGCTATAATACCTTATAACAAGTATTTGCGCTTCTAACAACCAATGAATTATGTAATTAATTTACTATCTTAATTATGCATGTTTATAACATTTCCATTTTTGATTTCTAAAAATTAGATAAGGCAAATAAAATTAGATAATTTGTAACTGAATATTTTATGGTATGTTGCTTATTTCTCTGTATAATATTCCTAACTATTCATATTAATGAAAGAGGCTTTGAAATCATTCTTTGTCGAAAACATGTGGTCACATTCGTAAAAGTAGACCGTGCTTCTATGACACTGGAATACTTCAAATAAATGGCAATCGAAAAATCGGTACATATCGTACTACAAAGTTACGTGCAACAGAAGAGACAGGCTATACTACAGAAATTTAATCAGGCAAATACAGATTAGACATTCTATAAATTTCGTATTTAGGACTTGTCTCATGGGAATTTGCTCCATCTTTTATCCTCTTGCCACAGCGATCGACCACGGCATTCGACCTGCTTATTTTGGCAAGTGACCTTCAAACCCATTTCGCAGGTACATCCCTCATTTGCAGCCCATGGCAAGTGCCATGCCCACGGGCAGCGGCATTTGATCCAAGAACCTTGACACTGACAATCGGACTTCATTCCATCGCATGGAGCGCCTAATGGTAAGCCTCTGTATCAAAATAATAAATAGACATGTATTACCAGAATTGCCAAGAGAAACGTACGTATATTTAAATGAACGAGGAGAGAGGAAGCACCCCAGTTTCTCATTTAATTACTTTTGCTTTTATATCTCAGACACAACAAAAATCTTAAAGTAACTAGTTGGAACTTTATTAACTTTGAAAAACGAACAGAAAAAGAATATATTAAATTAAGCAAAGCAATTTCACGGAAAAATCCAAAATTTTGGGTAGTAAATATAATTAATATTCACATTGTAGAAGGCAGGTGCATAATATTAAGATTATTGTATACAGGTATATCCAATACCCTATTGAGAAAGATCATTATTGGGAGACATGTAGCTGCAATCAAAAATTGGGAAAGACATTATAAAAAATTGAACAGTTTAAGCAAAAGTGAAAGTGGCAAAAATTAAAAAGAAGTGAAACACAAATACAAAAAGGAATAGTAAAAATATTTAAACCAAGACAACATTGACCAGAAAAATATTAAGAGCAAAGTCAGCTCATAAGTGAATCTATATCACCCCATCTGAGATTACTTAAGCTGCAATTATACAGTTTTTATTCCAATCTATTGAATTTTTGTTTTTACAAATGTTTGAAAACCACAGAGGTTGACTAAGTATTGATAGTTTAATGAGATGACATGTGTTAATGTGAGGGCATTTGGATACATAGTAATAAACATCACTAATGAATTTACAAATACAATTAGGTATTGGTTTAATATGAAAAAGGTGTAAGTATTTTAAAAATAAACCATGTCCAGTAAGAGAGTAAATGAGACACTTAATATAAATTTGGAAATCCAGGTTAACTATAGATAAAAATGATTTAATTCTAACAGGATTTTTTGAACAAGGGAAAATAGCAATATAAAGATATTCTTGCTGATTATAAATTAATAAATTTTGACATAATTTAGAAAGACAGGAGTATAGAAACGGCATTTTAGATAATTCACCCTTGTATTATTTGCATAATGGTCGACAATCCCATTCACCACTAACCCAACGTGCTATTTTACCCAGCCTAGATGTATAAATATTTCAGAGTCAAATATTATACGCTTTATGTCTTTATAATTTGACTTAATATTAATTGATTTAAGTGAAAAATTAGAAGATAGACTATTAGTATATATATATATATATGGACATGTAATTTGTTTTATATGCCCATTCAACGGCATATTTTATAGTTGTTATTTCCGATTAATTAACAGTATTTTGCGGATTCAGATTATAACATAGAACACTTTCCAAGTGGTCATTATTAAAAATACACACTGAAAATCCTACATTGTCATCAATTTTCGAACCATCAGTATATATTTTTTAATTAGAATTAGGATTATTTTCAATTTCCAGTAGAGAAATAAAGATGAGAAGGAAGAATTTCCCGTAGAGAAATAATAAGACAAGAAGGAAGAATTTCTAAAAATGAAGCTATTAAAATCGAATAAATTGGGTGATGGGAAAATTTTTAACGTAGAAAGTGTCTGTCTGCACTTTTTTTCCAGAAGAGGTACTTTTTAAATAAAACTTTTAGAATAAAGTGAATTGGAGTAATACCCAAAGTAGAACATTTTGCGAGGTTCTGTAACCTGTTGAAATTTTTGAAGAAATTGTCTGTAAAGATAGCAATATTTTAATTTGAGCATTAGTAAAATTACTGCTCCATTAGCCAAATCCATATACTCTAATATTTTAGGTAACTGTTTGATACCATATTTTAAATATATATTTTGTTAATTCCCTAATTAGTACCAGGAATTTTACCAAAATTAGAACAATACTAGCCGAATACCTGTTGAAAATCAACGTTCTCACAATAAGCAACTCCTGAATATTGTAATTTTTTAATACTTCGCGTTTCACATTTATTCGGCAAATCGAATATTTTAATCTGCAGAACCCCCTAAAGAAGAAAATATTGGTAAACTTAAATTCCGCACTTTTTCCATTCCAACTATCTACCAGTACACCAAATTTAAAGTCTCTGTCTCATCCCGGAGCATAATACTTTATCATCACCCCTTTCGAACCTTTTTCTGTGGAGCACACCCATAAATAAACATTTTAGAAAAACGCTGTTCGTCTTAGGTTTTTTATCAGATGATTGGCCTATATACCAAATAGCATGCCTCTATCACATTTAAAAAGAAGAGTGTCTCATTTATTCCGAAAATCGTACATATTGGTGTGCGGTACCCTCTAAATTAGCAAATATTAGAAATCTGAAATTGCACACTTTTTTCCTTTTAAACTATCTACCAGTTAACCAAATTTGATGTCTCTATCCTATCGTAAAGCATGTTTTTTATCACTTCATCTTTCGAGCGTCCTTTCTGTGTTGAACCCTCTTAAATGATCTTTTTTGAAAAACAGGAACAATCTTAGGTTTTTTTGTCAGATGATTAGCCCATATACTAAATTTTAAGCCTCTATCACATTGTAAAGGAGGTTGATTTCATTTGTTCGTCAAATCGAACATTTTAGTGTGCGGCACACCCTACAATAACAAGCGTTGGAAAACTGAAATTTCACACTTTCTTCCTTTCCAACTATCTACCCGTATACCAAATTTGAAGTCTCTAACTGATCGCGAAGCATGCTTTTTTCTATCATTTCACCTTTCGATTGTTTTTCTGTGGAGTACCTACCCCCTTAAATATGCATTTTTGAAAAACTCCATTTTTCATGAGTTTTCTATCAAATGATTCGCCCATATACTAAATATCAAGCCTTTATCACATTCTAAAAGGCGTGTTTCTACTTCATTCCGAAAATCGAACATTTTTGTGTCGCCACCCCCTAAAGTAGAAAATATTAGAAAACTGAAATTATACACTTTCTTCTTTCGAAACTATCTACCCATACACCAAATTTCAAATCTGTATCTCATCCCAAAGCATGTTTTTATATCAATTCACCTTTCGAACGTTTTTCTCTGGAGCACCCCCTTAAATGAACGTTTTTGAAAAAAATTTTCATCAAATGATTAGTCCATACACCTAATTTCATTTCAAGCCTCTATCAAATTTTAAAGGCGCCGTTTCTCATTTATTCGGTAAATCGGGCGTTTTGGTGTGGAGTACCCCCTCTAGAGAACATTTTCGAAAAATTCAATTTTTCCAGGGGGTTCGTGACAGCCAGATGGACACTTGGCAATTAGTATATACAGATTTGAAACATTCCCCTTTTGACTAGTAAATATGAGAACACCAAGTCATGTTATCATCAATAATTTTAAACCCTAAATATATCAAATGATTCGTGATTTTAACCGAGTTACCCTGTAATTTAAATATCGGATTTCTCTTGGGTTTAGTTGCTTTGCCAAATATAATTGAATAACTTTTGTCTACAGAAATTTCGAATTTTATAGATGTTAGAGCTTCAGAAATAAGAGTCGAAATGGGGATTGTAATAAATTCCAAAATTCTTAACATTATCATAAGCAACCACATCAAGATCATCAGCAAAAGGTTTTAACTAGTAAAGATAGCAATATTTTAATCAAACATAATAATTCGTCAAAATGAAGGCTACAAAGTATAGGTACAATAACCGATCCTTGTGAAGAGCCCTATGAAATATATTTTGTTAGTGATAAATTATGTTCTGTATATGTTAGTCTCATTTAATTACTGTACTAGATGTTAAGAACGACCGTATGCTGCCACTTAGCGAAACATAATTACTATACTAACCCTGGATATAATTTAATTCAAGTACAACTCCTTAGACCTCTACCAAAATATTCCAGTCCCATGAACAGTGAAAGCATCGCCTTAAGAGCAGTTGAGGAACTTGAAGATATGTTTTTGTCAGATATAGATGTAGGTTTTCGTATAGAAAGTGTAAATAAAGTATGTAGTTCGTATTTTGAATCAAGAATATTGAATTAATAAATACCACCACAAAGCATTAGGGATTATCAAATAAAATAAATTTAATTTTGCGAAATACGGTTTTTCATCATTTTGGCGACACTTTTCAACAATCGCCGTTGGGGATAATTTACAAATGTGTCGTCCATTTGTCACCAAATATGGCTCCAAGTATGGCGGATAGAAAAAAGTTATTTTCTTACATAATATAATTCTGATAATAAACCAATGCCATAGGAGGCGGAGGTAAGGATTAATTTCTTCCAATAAGGGGGTAAAGGTCTTAACTAACCCTTGTCTCTATTGCCATCCTTAGAAAAGGACCTTAAATACACTAAAACACGGTTTGAGAAAATTAAAGGAATACTTTTGCTGGCTATAGATATCTATTTCCGTATAGGAAATGTAAATTAGGTATGCAGTTAGTGTGCCCAGTAGATAGTGATTTGATAAGGTATAGTTTTACTCTTTTAGGATTCATTTGTAAATATTCAAAAGTTTATTAAATTTTTTGAATTTTCTAATATTTCGACCACATTCTCGAATTGTTTGCTCATTTCGAAGAAAAATAGCGAGATTCTTGTACAAAAATTGTCCAAAAATTGATGTTTTAAATTGCTGAGGCACGGGCATTTAGAAAATTTGAAGGCTTTTATCGGAGCCTTTAAGGAAAATTTTTGCAAATATTTAAAAGAATTATTAATTTTTTCTGATTTTCTAGAATTTCGGCCACAGTCTCGGATCGTTACCTGACTTCTATAACAAACCTCGTGATTCTGGGTTGATATTTGGCCTTTTAAATCGATGAGACATTTACATGTTGACGGGTATAATTAGTATAGATTATAAGATATAAAGTTCGTAATAAATATATGTACGATTTAACCACTCGTTTTTGCCTTTTTTGGCATATGGTGCCGTTATTAGTTTTAAATTCAAATAAAGAAATTAAGTTAGAGGAAGTAACACAGATAGTTTCCAGATAAATAAAAGGATTAAAGTTAAGAATTAAATTATGAATTTAAATATATTTATATCATTAATTCGAAAATCAGATCAATTTCACAAAATTCAAAACTATATATAACAGATATGGTCGCAAACCTATTCGTCCTACCAGCACTATGATTACTTTCCAATTCACATTTATTGGTGTTCCCAAAACCTCCGATAAGCGAAGCCACTATATATTAAGAGTAAATGCTGCAGTGGAACTTACCTTAATTCTTCCAGTTCTTCAGCACTTAAGGCAGAAAGATCTAAAATGTAAAAAACATTTACACTGAAAAGGACCAACAAAAAGAATTGAATTTCAACTTCATATCAAAAGCTATGAAACATCTAGTTAATAGAAAAATGCTATAATAATAATAAAAAAATCTGATGTGGGCATCACATGACTTTCCTTATGTAATGCAATGAATTTACTACTTTTACAGTTAAAAAAATGTTATTCTTATAGTAGATACTTATATTCTTTCCAAGATATTGAATTCTCTTCAACTAGTCGTCATTTTCATTGATTTAACGTCATTTTTATCCATTTGGCGAGATTTTTGCTAATTTGGCAACAATTTAAAATGTCGCCAAGTTGGCGACATTCCGCCAAATTCATCGCCAAAATCTCGCCAAACGTTATGGACGGACAAATAAGTTATTCTTACAGCAGATAAATGACTATTGGCGTTCAAATACAAAAGTATTACTCAAAGTATCTTTTTTCATGGAACGAGCTAGATCCACGAGAATGATGTCACCCAATTTATCGCACGGTATTACATATGAAAAGTGAACATGTTTCTCAATAGGAAATATTTTTATTTTATTTTATATAACTTTTTGATAATTTTTTTGAAAAATGTGCAATATCTTGAGAACGGTTCATGTTAGCGTTCTAAAATTTATGTCAATCGTTTTCTAATGAAAAATTACATAAGAAATGTCTATTTGCGTAACTTTATTAGCGGTTTTGATTTTTTGACGATTTTTTCAAAATTTCACTTAAAAATTTAGGGGAGTTCTGAACATTCAATTGCGTATAAAAACAATAAGCTTACAGTGTTTACGGATTGTGATTTTTGTACCAAATTTCGTTCAAATCGGTCCATTCATTCGTCAGTTATCGTCTCCACAGACTCACTGACACACACACACATACTTTCACACACACACACACACACAGACATCACTTCAAAAATGTTTGATTCGTGATCAGGCATGCTTGAAACGTGCTCTCCCGTCGAAAACTCGATTTCGAATTTTCGACCCCGTCACAATACTTTCCTTATACATTATGTATATAAGGGAAGTAATATCAATAGTGAAATATTAAAACTCTGGCAAAAGTAAAGCATCACTAAATTACAGGTCGTTTGAAAACACTTGCTGCAAAAATACTAGACAATTCCCAATCAATTTCTGTTTCAAGTTATGGACATATACAAATATTCTTAAAATTTGTGTTTTTAATTAACTTGTCGATTACTGGTGTCCGTTTTCTGCTTTACATACCCGATAGAATCACTACAAGAACAGGAGCAAACTATCCAATTTAAAAATATATTATATAATATTTTTAATGTATTAAGTATTATGAAACATAATTGAGACATTAAACTAAAGTCTCTTAAACAAACGCGTATCTCTAGCCACATGTTGTATATTTTAGTATAAAAACGTATTGTATTGTTTTTAAATGTATGCAATATTTTTCGTATTATATATGTCATTAATTTTACAAAAAGTAATTAAATTTTATTCCATTATATATTGACTTATTTTAAAACTTTAAAATATAACAGCGGTTCATTGAGTACATTGATTTATAAGTTAGGCTAATTACCTGCTTATACTAAGATACAATTTTTGAGAAATGGTTGTATATCGAATAACGTTATAACGAAGAAAATCCTCCGGTCCCTTTAATCGAGTTTGAATATGTTTTATACAACGATTTTTAAATTTATGAAAAATATTTAAAACTTGTCAACAATGCATTCATCACCTCATCTCGATAGGACTCTAATATTCATCACCTGTAATATTAACAGACCGGCAGGATGAGAAACTGATAGATATGTGTCATTGAAAAAATGGCTGATATTTTATTCAGGGATGATCGAAATGTGAAAGACCTACAACAATTCAACAGATGCATTTTTTGCCCCGTTAAATTTATTTCTTTTACACGTAGTATGTATCACAAGGAAAGTAAAGGCAATTAAAAGTCATAAAATGATACATACCTTCATCTTCAGTAACATCCAGGGACTGCGCAATAGCGAACAGGCAAACAAATACCAAAGCTAATTTCAACATCCTGGATGCTCTTTGAAAATTGATTAGAAGTAGCTGAAAAAGAGTAAAACCATGTTGGTAGTCACGTTATAAATTATCATTTTATGAAGAAAAATTCAATATTATATAAGTTAGCTATTTTCAACTACGCTGAAATACCAATCTGATTTTTATTCCCTGTACACTGTTAATTTTCCAGCATTATAGTCATCGCTTTAGTTAGGGGGTGGCATATATCCTAAGTCAGGTCGAAAAAATAAATATTTTAACATTTTCTAAAGTACAACATTTTAAAAGTATTCTGTTCAAATTCCATAAATAAATGCATAAAAATTGCGATAGTAGTGCCACAAGCGCAAACATGTGGCGACTGCTTTTTGAACGCGTTTTTCTCTGAATATACTATTGAAAATCATTTGGCACTATATTTCGGACAATTTTTTACCCATTTATGCGAAAATTGGTATGATTCTTTCAGATAGTAACACACAGTGGGTCAGATAATCTTCTTCTTCAACCCAGGCCGTCTAACCTACTCATAGGTGTAAGGACTACTCATGCGTGAATACGGAGACAGTTCGGGCAAAGTCATGAATAGAACTCGGGTCGAACAAATGTAATCCCCGCGCGCTAATCACTGGGCTGTAGCGTCCCAGGGCCAGGTAGCCTGCATTTGATTAAGGTGTCCCTTTCAATTTTATCCCATACATAATTGATCTTTTGAGCGAAAAATCGTTGATTTTCTTTTAAATGGCCCCCATTCTCCCCCTCTCCTCCTGTTGAATGTAGAAACCAATCATACCATGGTAACTGCGTGTATTCCTGACCTTTAATATTTTGAATGTTTTAATAAAGTTAACATTGGTTGATATCTTGCCAGAACTGAAAACACGTATGATAAAGATCGCTGCCATTTTAATTAACTTGAGTGTGTCTCCACGCGACTTTCTCATATCAGAACTCATTTTTTTTTTTTAAATTTTCCAAGAAAAACGGTATCATGGGTCGAAACTATTAAAACTATAGCGTGTTACCCTTCACTTAAAGGGCTCGCACAAATATTTCGATTGATACCATACTTTACTATGTATCCTTAACTTACCCCATGGGAAACTCACCATATGTGGCTAATGATGCCACAAACAAAAAGATATTGCATCGACGCAATTTTTCATAACAATGATTCAAACTATTAAGTCTCGTGATCATTGAGCCATAACCCTCACAGCAAAGATCGTCACATGTGTGACAGTGACGTTGTAGTCACGTAACACCTAGGTCACAATGTGACATCATATTTGTGACTTCTATGCGACGTTACGTATTAGTTACTTTGTAACTTCATTATGACTATATTCTGTGACGTTTCCACAATTTACTTAACACGTCACAATGTGACGACATTATAATGGCAATTACAATGTGACGTCACAAACAAGTTAATATGCGACGTCACAAACGACCATGAAAATGACAAAAGTGACTTCGCTGGGACCTCAATATGACATTGCTGAGACGTACTGCGACGTCATGTGACGTCCGAAAGTCACAGTGTGACGTAAATCTTATGTCACTGTGAGCTATTAGGGAAATAAATCATTTTATGCATGAATATGTCAAATTTTGGCCTATGTAATTTTGTCCTATATCCTATGTATTTTGTTTTGTAATTTTATTTAAAAAAATATACATTTCGAACACGTTTTGAAGTTTCCGTTCAAATTATAAAAAAAAATTCTATCTAGTTCTAAATTTTATGTTAACAAAGCAGTATATAAACTTTCGTGGCAATCCATTCATATCTGTGGCTGCTATCGTGGTCGGGCTTTATCCTACTGGTAAACGGCATTGGGCACCCCCCTGAAGGAAGGATAGTGTAACTGGCCACAGCAAGTCATCCACGTATCGTTGGGCCGTCATAATGCCCTCAATATGGACCAGAGGTAACCAGCTATCGTAGGCGATGGCGGCCCAAATCATGATGCCACGTTGTCGCGTGATGTGGCGTTCCACAGATGCGGCCGGACTGGACCTGTCACCACTTCGGCGGCATACTCGTACACGGTGACTGACATTGCTAAAACAGAAGCGCGACTCGCCTGAGAACACGACCCTGTGCCATTCCGCCGTCTACGTGGCTGTATCCCGACACCATTGCAAACGGAGGCCTCTGTGCTGATGGGTCAATACCAGTTTTCTTAACGAGCACCATGAGTGCAGGTCGCCACCGACCAATCGGCGGATAATGGTCCTAGTCGACATGGGAGCATCAAGGCTGTCCTGCACATGCTCCAAAAGGACAACGGAAGTGACCTGCGGGGCCGCCAACGCTTGCCGGTGAATTCGTCGGTCCACGCGTGCTGACGTCTCTCTGGCCGTATCGGCACCCCTCAAACGTGCCACATTCCCTTGTTCCAACCATCTTTGCCGCATCTGGTGTACTGTGGACTCGTGTAGGTGGCTATCCGCTGAGATTTGACGTATGGACCAATCTGCCCTTCTGAGTCCGATCACCATGCCCCTCGTGAAATCATCTGTCTGCTGAAACTGCCTCGGTTGGCGGCGGCCTGGCATTCTCTGCTACTACACGTTTCCTCTGAGACGAAAAAAATGCAAAATAATTTCCCTGGCAGACAGAGCGGCGCTGCTATTGCCGATTCTGCAGGTTCCTTCTCTTATATCTCACTCAATGTGCGCGGGACAGCTGTGCATTTCGCATCATTTACAAAACTCGGTGAGCTTCGTCTACCCTGCAATTTGCATATGTTTCTGCCTACTCCTTCTTGGTGTCTCACTGCTACTGTCACGTAGTGTACATTGGCCCCGAAATCGAATATTTTTATGAAAACAATACTTTCTCAATACTACGTATGAAAAAATAAAGAACAAATATTTAATTAAGTTGTTTTTCAAAAAGAAATTCATAAACCCTCATTTCAATATACTGTCCTTTTAACCGGTCTAGAATTTTACGCAACTGGGGGGTTTAACCGGTTGCTTAGCGCATTTTTTTTTCAATTTGACACGGAAAAGAATATTTATTAGAAAATTTAGTAACATATAATTCTTACAAAATTCATATGGGAAAAAACATCGTTTTGATTTGACATTCCTTTTGGAACAGAAGGTGAATGAACATATTCGATATTGTCCGCTATTCAATTTTAATGAATATAAATGACTAATGCGAGAAAAAGTCGATTTGAATAGGTTGGAACAATCATGTGCTACCGACATCGTATTTTTGTGATCATAAAATGAGAATTAAAAGTTCTGTCGCGGATTTTAATATCGATATGTTACAACGAACAGATAGAGTAAATATTTATAGGTAACACACACATATATATATATATATATATTAATATTATATATATATATATATATATATATATATATTTCGTCATAGTTTACCGGATCGGAAATGAAACGTAAAGGCAACAGTGGGCGCTTAATGGTGAAACCGACGAGTTATAAAATGACTTCGAAGTTATAAAATGACTTCGAATATAATGACTTCGAAGTTATAAAATGATATTTAATAAGCAATAATAACAATAAGGGCTAAAAATAGTGACCGCCAACCTGAATGCACGTTTCACAGCAGCGATGGAGGGATTGGCGAACTCTCTCGAACAGATCAGACATGTCGCGCACTTCGGCAGCAACGGCAGATATTTTTAAAGACGAGTTCCTCTTTAGATTCAATGGAATTGTCATGGACGAGTTTCTTGAGATATCTCCGCAAAAAGAAGTCAAAAAACGACAGATCGAGCGATCGTGGAGGCCAAGCTATGGGACCACCTCTCCCAATTCATCGCCCTGGAAAAGTGAAGTCCAGATCGTGCATTACCGCTCGCTCAAAATAGGGGCGAAAGGTAAGGAATTGCATAAAGGCTCTTCTTCATCCCCAGATGAAATTAGCTCACGTGGTTTACTTCTTCAACTAGAAAATGACTATCAGAATGACGCTTTTAAGTTTGCGGAGCGGTCGCTTCCCAACGAGTAAGCGTCCTGTTATGCCTTTACGTTTCATTTCCAACCCGGTAAACTATGACGAAAAATTCTTGGTTTGGTGTGTACTACCACCTCGTAAAATTTGACCCATCTTTTTCAATCACCCTGTATATATTTATATATATATATACAAGTATATATATGTGTGTGTGTGTGTGTGTAACAATATATGCATAAATATATGTAACATATAGATACTATTGAACAACATAGGATAGCAAATCAAGATTCATTTATTGCCACGTAGATAACTTAATAATGCGATGAATTGTAGTAATTGACTGATGGGCTATATTCAACTCAAGTCTTAAGTCACCACGTGAAGTGTCTCAATTGTTGTGACACTGATACCATCGGGTCCTAGTTTACAACCATTTTCGTGGAATCTTTTACGACTTTTTAGAGGTTTTCTTTTTCCCCCAAAAGAAGCTCGCAAAAATAATTGTTCTCTAGAATCTTTGTCACGCTGTAAGTATTTCAAAAGAATTTTATTTTATAATGTTCATTTGATAATTAGAGAAATGTTTTGGTAAATGCAGGATTCGATATATAGAAATTGAATGTTTCCATGACACTATGTAAAAACTCGATGTGGATAAGCGCATGAATTTTTTTACTGACTTTTAAAATTATGGTTCTTAATTTTTTAATATTTGTTCATCACACTGAGGTTTGCATCACAAAATAATAAGTCAATGCATTACTTACCCCAAATTACATCCGATTTACAGATTTTGAAGAATTCCTTGTTTACTCGACATTTTTGTGTGTTTTAAATGGCTCCCAACTAATCAAAATGAAAGGAAAGGAAATAGGAACGGAAATATCTGAAGTACGGTTTGTCTTTATAATATGGAATTTTTCGTTGGCACTTCCATAAAAAATGCCATTAAAGAGAAAGGCAAAATTTTTAAGTATATATTTATCTTATTTTAATTTTTGATAGATACTTTTTACAGTCCTACTTTTTTTATTCCTACCACAATCTAATCAGCACCAGGGTATCGGTTGATTTACCTAAATGCTAAATTTTATAAAAATCGGACAAAAATTTCTGGAGATAGAACAAAAAAATACATAGCAAAAACGGAGAGATATAGATTTTATGCTAAAATTGTTGATTTATATTCTAGAGTGTTAAAATCTAAACAAATGATAATTTTTGACTCCGTTACAATACTGTGACGACCATTCCATCCAGAAGGGGAAATCCCCTTTGCAAACAGCCATTCTTATCACTGGAATATAGGGTTGTTATATATGAATTAACGAAGCAGGGTTGCCGGATTTTACGATTTATTGCCAGCTTGGCGACTTTGGGAGACGTCTCGAATGCACTCGAACTTTCTCGAAGTAACGATTTTTCTTCAAGATTCGAGCCTCCTCGGGAAGTTTCTACAGAGAGTATATCGTTCAGTTAGAGCGGAGTTGATGGAATATGAGCTGCATTGAATTATGAAGTACGTCAATGTTTTGACATTAGTATCTGCAGATTTGTGAAATTAGTTTAGCATTTAATTATTGTTTCAATGTTCCTAGCAGTTATTTCGTAATCCAGTAAGACGGTTATATATTGTTCCTGTTTAAGCTGTGCTTGTAAATATACATGTTAGTTATCCAGAAATTTTCAATCATTCGTGTATCCTGAAAGTATGCCCACGAGGATAAGTCGACACAGTACTTTTCCTATACATATATACTATGTATTATAAAGGTAATATACAAATTATTCAGTTGAATGAAAACTGCAAAGCTCATAAAAATCGATATAGAATTGGATGAGTTCTTACCTTTTCCGTTGATGGTAAAAATCTTAAAAAGTTGGGAGAGTGCTGATGTGTTTATATAGTTACAAGTTACATAAAAATAATTTCCTTTCCAAATTCCATTTTCTAACTTATCTGATATAAATCCAAAAATGTCAATTCATACGTCATCAGTCGACCTTGATATATTCACAATATGCAATAATGTTTGACATTTTAATTCGACATATGGCATGTTCGGCAATACCAGTAGAATTTTTGATCCGGAAGACAGCTAAATAGGCTATATCTGAAATATTCTATTTTGAAAGTAATATTTTTAACTGTAATTTTTCTGCGACAGGTTCAGGCTGCAGAGGATGTTTTAAAATTCGGATAATTATGAAGTAATATCGATGAACACATATGGCAAAATAACTATTTATGCATTCCAAGTAAACACTAATGTGAGCAGTAGATGACTTTACCTACTGATTCAAAGGAATTTTCTTATTTTATTTTCCACATGTAGTACTGTGGTGAGAACGAAAATTAAAAGTTAACTAGCCGAATACCCGCTGAAAATCAACGGTCTCGAAATGAACAACCCCGAATATTGTAAATTTTTGTATAATTCGCATTTCACATTTATCCAGCAAAACGAATATTTTGGTGTGCAGAACCTCCTAAATAAGGAAATATTGGCAAGCTGAAATTGAACACTTTCTTCCTTTAGAACTATCTCACAGTACTTCAAATTAAAGCCTCTTATCTCATCCTGAAGCATGCTATATTATCATTTATCCCTTTTAAACGTTTTCCGTGTAGCACCCACTGAAATGAACATTTTTGAAAAACTGTATTCATTTTGGGTTTTTTTATCAAATGATTAGCTCATATGTTGAATTTTAAGCCATTATCACATTGTAAAGGAGGCGTTTTCATTTGTTAATCAAATCGAAAATTTTAGCGAGCTGCACCCCTACAATAGCAAATATTGGAAAACCGAAAGTGCTCACTTTCTTCCTTTCCAACTATTTACCCGTACACCAAATGTGAAGTATCTATCTCATTGCGAAGCATGCTTTTTCTATTAATTAACCTTTCGAATGTTTTTGTGTGGAGTACCCACCCCTTTAAATATACATTTTTGAAATATCGTTTATTAAACACACCTGGAAAACTCATATTTTCCGAAAATGTGCTGTACAGCGGGTGTTTCCCACGAAAACGTTCGAAAAGTGAATTGATAGGAAAGCACACTTTGACATGAGGTAAAGATTTCAAATTTGGTGAACCGTTCGAAAGTAAGAAAGTGTACAATTTCAGATGTTCAATATTTACTACTTTAGGAGGTGCCGCATACCAAAATATTCGATTCGCCGAACAAAGGAGAAACGCCCACTTAAAAACTTGATAGAGGCTTGAAATTTAGTATATGGGTTGATCATTTGATGAAAACACCCAAGACAAAAGATTTTCAAAAATGTTTGTTTCAGAGGGTGCTCCAGAGAAAATCTTTCAAAAGGTGAAATGACGAAAATCTAAGCTTCGGGATGGGATAATGACTTCAAATTTGGTATACGGGTAGATAGTTCAAAAGATAGAGTATGTGCAATTTCAGTTTTCCAATATTTTCTACTTTAGGGGGTTGTTGTTGTTGTTGAGACCCAGACCGTCCGACCTACCAGAAAGGTGTAAGGTAACTGTATGGACGGCTGGGAAGTGCCACCCAATTTAGACCGGAACCCAGTGGGGGAGGCATCCACAGGGACCGTACCCTCCTTCCCCTACCACCAACCTCTCGGAAGGACTTACGGACCCACATGTTTAACGTGATCGTACTCCGCATGAACACGGCGGCATTTGTGGTAGCGTGCAAATCTAGCGCGCAAACCACGGGGATACCGCACCCGAGATGGCCAACAGCACGCGGTGTTCCGAGGTGGTCACCCACCAAGTACTAACCGCGCCCGATGCTGCTTGACTTCGGTGATCTAACGAGAACCGGTGTTTTCAGCACGGTACGGCCGTTGGCCCCTACTTTAGGGGGTGCCCCAATTCCAAATATTGGATTTTTAGAATAAATGAGAAACACTTCTTTTAAAATGTGATAGAGGCTTGATATTTGGTATATGTGCCAATTATCTGATATCAAACTCAAGAAGAAAAGAGTTTTTAAGAAATGTTCATTTAAGGGGGTGGGTTACTCTACACAAAAAACAATCAGAAGGTGAAATTACAGAAAAAGCATCCTTTGCCATAAATTAGAGACTTCAAATTTGGTGTACGGGTAGATAGTTGGAATGGAAGAAAGTGTCCAATTTCAGTTTTCCAACATTTGCTATTGTAGGAGAGAGTGCCGAATACTAAAATCTTCAATTTGGCGAACAAATGAAATTGATAGAGGCTTGAAATTTGGCATATGGGCTAAACATTTAAAACGGCACCCTACGGCAGTAATAATGAAATATATTGAAGACTATGGGACCTAATTTTTCAAACATTTTTTAAGCAAATTTAAAATTCAAAAATTGCTTCGAAAATTTTAGGAAGTACTCAAATTATCCCATGAAATATATGAAAGAAATTTCAGCAAAATAAATTCGGTAGTTTTAAAAATAAAAATTAAAATAATTATTAAAATCATATTATATGACGAGATCACGTGACCCGCTCCAAAATAAGATATGGCATCCATCTTGTGTCAACATCGTGATATTTAAAGTTCTTTTTAACACTTTACAACATAGTTGTAAAATGAACCACTTGTCAGTTGAACCACTTGAACTAATTGCCAGTTAGTGTTGAGCTGTGATATTTCAAATGCAAAATGTAAGTAGTGTTAACTTATCTTAACGCGTTCCGTTCTCGGGGCAATGCTTTTCTAACTTTAATAGCCAAAAATATCCCTTGCAGTTACTTTTATTAGACTATATGGCGCCGGTTTAACACATAATTAATATTCGGACGTGAAAGGTAACAAATTTTCCACTGACATACAACTAACTAGATGGTTAGAGAAGGGATGTCCATACTTATTGCGTAAAGGAGCACATTAGGATATTGAAAGTGCTCGGTAGGCCAGATTGGGGCACCCAAGAGTTGTATAATAACTCATTACGCCAAACATTAAAAAACAATTAATAAGAAAATTGACTCACATTTTCTATCTGTGATGATAAATTTGAAAGACAAATTAAAAAAATCTGATGTGGGCAACACATGACTTTCCTTATATAATGTAAGGAATTTACTATTTTTACAGTAAAAAAAATAGGTTTTCCTTATAGTAGATACTAATATTCTTTCCAAGATATTGAATTTTCGACAATTGGTCGTCATTTTCATTGATTTAGCATCATTTTTATCCATTTGGCGATATTTTCGTTAATTTGGCAACATTTCAAAAAGTCGCCAAGTTGGCGACATTCCGCCAAATTTTTCGCCAAAATCTCGCCAAGCGTTATGGACGAAAAAATAAGTTATTCTTACAGCAGATAAATGGCTATTGGCGTTCAAATACAAAAGTATTACTCAAAGTATCTTTTTTCATGAATGGAACGAGCTAGATCCACGATAATGATGTCACCCAATTTATCGCATGGTATTACACATGAAAAGTGAACATGTTTCTCAATAGGAAATATTTTTTTTTATTTTATATGACTTTTTGATAATGTTTTTGAAAAATGTGCAATATCTCGAGAGCGGTTCATGTTAGCGTTTTAAAATTTATGTCAATCGTTTTATAATGAAAAATTAAATAAGAAATGTCTATTTGCGTAACTTTATTAGTGATTTTGATTTTTTGATGATTTTTTCAAAATTTCATTCGAAAATTTAGGGGGTTCTTAACATTCGATTGCGTATAAAAACAATAGACTTCTATTGTTTACGGATTGTGATTTTTGTATCAAATTTGATTCGAATGAGTCCATTCGTGTCAGTTATCGTCTCCACAGGCTCACTGACACACACACACACACACAAACACACACACACACACACACTTTCACACACACACACAGACATCACTTCAAAATTGTTTGATTCGTAATCAGGGATGCTTGAAACGTTCTCACCCGTTGAAAACTCAAATTCGAATTTTTGACCCCGTCACAATACTTTCCTTATACATTATGTATATAAGGAAAGTAAAAATAAATCTTCCAAGTGGTCAACGGTTAATTTTGAGCATTTTTTTCATTTAATATATTTCATGCTAAGATTACTGGAAAACTTAACTGGTTCCAAACACAAAAAACATCTTTGCGAAATTCTTTGCATTGTTGTTCTTATTTTTTAGTAACAAATAATAGAACTTAATTCAGTTTTCATTCTTAAAAAAATAATTTCAATGTATCATCTTTTTTTGTAAAAGACCTGATAAAATCAGTGCGTGGACCGGAACTGTCATAATTTAGAGATATTTGAATGTGTTTGTTGATTTTGGCCTTAGTGGATACTTTCTTTGGTTTGGTAATGAAACATAATTACTTGTTATTTCTTCCAAATTTATTTATTGTACAAGGAAACGTCATATATTCTGGTTCAGCTGTGTATAATTCTCAGGTGAAAGAAATATTTCTTGCTTTGATTAAGGTAGCTGTGCAATCTTTTTATCTTGAAGACGGACTACTGAACGACGTTTTATTTTTAACATTTTCCAACATAGTTGTAAAGTGTTAAAGACTTTTTACTTTCCTTATATACATAATGTATAAGGAAAGTATTGTGACGGGGTCGAAAATTCGAATTCGAGTTTTAGACGGGAGAGCACGTTTCAAGCATCCCTGATCACGAATCAAACATTTTTGGAGTGATGTCTGTGTGTGTGTATGTGTGTGTGTGTGTGTGAAAGTATGTGTGTGTGTGTGTGTGTGTGTCAGTGAGTCTGTGGAGATGATAACTAACGAACGAATGGACCGATTCGAACAAAATTTGGTACAAAAATCACAATCTATAAACACTGGAAGCCTATTGTTTTTATACGCAATCGAATGTTCAGAACCCTCCTAAATTTTCGAATGAAATATTGAAAAAATCGTCAAAAAATCAAAACCACTAATAAAGTTACGCAAATAGACATTTCTTATGTAATTTTTCATTAGAAAACGATTGACATAAATTTTAGAACTCTAACATAAACCGTTCTCGAGATATTGTACAATTTTTCAAAAAAATTATCAAAACGTCGTAAAATAAAAATATTTCCTACTGAGAAACATGTTTACTTTTCATATGTAATACCATGCGATAAATTGGGTGACATCATTCTCGTGGATCTAGCTCGTTCCATTCATGAAAAAAGATACTTTAAGTAATACTTTTGTATTTGAACGCCAATAGTCGCATATCTGCTGTAAGAATAACTTATTTCTTCATCCATAACGCTTGGCGAGATTTTGGCGACGAATTTGTCAGAATGTCGCCAACTTGGCGACTTTTTGAAATGTTGCTAAATTAACGAAAATCTCGCCAAATGGATAAAAAAGACGCTAAATCAATGAAAATGACGACTAATTGTCGAAAATTCAATATCTTGGAAAGGATATTAGTATCTACTATAAGAAAAACATATTTTTTTTTTACTGTAAATGTAGTAAATTCATTACATTATATAAGGAAAGTCATGTGTTGCCCACATCAGATTTTTTATTCTGTCTTTCTGTTTGCACAATACCTGCCGTAAAAATGACTTTATCAGAATTGCATTTAATTATGTTGTTAAGGTGGTCTGCAGGGCATATGAGAATAAGAATGGATAATATCACCCAATTAGTTTCGGATTGAACCCGGGTTGAAAAACTGGAATACATTGAACCGTATAAAAAAATTTAAACGGAGTAAAAATTCACAAATTGCTTCGAAAATTTTAGGAAATAATCAAATTATCACTAAAAATGCGTAAAAAAATTTCAGCAAAAAATGTTAGATACTTTTTAAATAAAATTTGAAATAATAATTACACCCATATTATATGAAGAGATCTCGTGACCCATATCAAAATAAAATATGGCATCTATTTTTCCCTTAAGAAAAAATCATGATGTTTAAAGATTGTCTAAATTTATATTTAGTGTTGCATCCTTCCTAAAACTGCTTTTTTGCATATTATCTAAATGCTGTATCGAAATGTGCATCTAAATGCTGTGTCTGAATGTGTATCTAAATGCTGTGTCTACGCAACTACAATACTTTTTTATTTTAATAAATCGCTAAACTTTGATTATTCCTACAGTGAATCCTAATTTTTATAGTATGAAAAATGTCAACAAATTAAGCGACTCTAACGTGAGTTGTACATGAATTGATAATTTTTTTCCACACAAAATTATTTAACTCTGAAGCCTGGAATATGAATGACATGAATGAAATATTCATTGATTTTACATAAAAAACAGACAATATATATTATTATTTTTTATGAAGCTTTAAGTTTCCAAGTAGAATGAATTGTTGTAGTACTGTGATAATTTAAACTATATATATAAGCACTGAATGTATCTCGTTTTATAAATGTTTAAATAAAATTGCATTTCAGTTGGAAAGTTTTTCATAATGCTTTATGCATGATTGCTCTTACTTGTTTAGTTTATTTTTCATCCGTCAGATTGAACGTGTTTATACTCGTATACTAATATAGATAAACAAAATATATGATGTTATAGGATTCTGGCTGGAACACATGAAGTTTTATTATGTTAAAAGTGTGTTAAAGTTGCTGATACTAAAATAGAAATATATCCTTTTAAAATGCAAAATTTTTCTATTTTCTCAAAGCATTGGCGTAAATTTAACGTGGACAGCATATGACTTTCCTTACAGACTTAAATTCATTTTCCTTTATTTCTTGAAACATTCATAACATTTTGTTTAATTGCACAAAATAACACACAACAATATTTAAAGTGGCGCTGAATATGCACTTTTAATTCAATTTTCTGTTTCATTTGGTAAAAGAACGTATTTTCAAAGATAGCAAAAATGTGAGAAAAATAATATATCTCGAAATATCGTCACTAATAATCGTATACTAATATATCGTTAGTCCTTGAGAGAGAGTGTTAATCTTATTATTTTAATTACCAAAAATTACGCACAAACCAAACACGTAATTCATATTTGAGCATCGTAATCTTTCATTTTATATTCTGAAGATTTTTGCAGGCCATTTCGTAAAACGTGCCTTTTTTTTCGAATTGTAATAAAATCCAATCAACACCAAAATGAAATTACAGATGACTTATCTACCAAATTTTGTGAAATTTACTCTTTTTGACTAGAATGTATAAATGCAGTTTCAGTTTTTGTGGCCTAATTCGCAAAAGAGACATGTTGTTTTATTCCGAATTGTTCTGAAATCTAATCGGCACCAAGGTCACGTACGTAACCAAGGTCACGTTTCATAATACGTTATGAAATGTGTCAATTGCAGTACTGTGGCAATTAATTGAGAAATGCAGTTTTTTTTTTATAAAATTCAGTTTTATTCAAGTTTTCTATAGATACATTTAAAACTAATAAGTGATATGACCTCCCCGAGACTTTATAACATCACAGACACGTTTCGGCATGGAATGTACTAGACTAGCACATGTAGTTTTAATTTCAACGTCTCTGAACCATATGTCAATAGCGGCCGAAATTAGCTTGTCCATCGTCGTACAGTCAAATTTGTGAAGCCGTTTTTTGACAATAGCCCACAAATTTTCTATGGGATTCAAGTCTGGTGGATTCCCGGGCCAATCCAGTACGGTAATATTTTTTTTTGAGCAGAAATTTTTGATTCGCTTCGAAATGTGACATGGCGCGCTGTCTTGTTGGAAAACGCAATCTCCGTTCGGCCACAGTTTAGCCATGGTTGGAAGCACTTTTCGGGTCAATATGACTTCGTAACTGGCACTGTTCATCATTCCCTCTACGGGAACAAGAGATTCTGTCCCCAAAATGCTGAAACAACCCCAAAAGATCTTTTTGGACGGATGCTTGGGTGCTTGATTTATGTGGTGCTGATTGAGTGGTTATCCATGGCTCCTTCTCAAGAACATAGATCTAAATCCCTGAACCACAAAATGTATTTCGTCAGAAAAGAGAACTCTCTCCCAGTCCTTCTCAGTCCATGTTTTGTATTTCCGTGCCCATTCCAACCTTTTTTTCTTCATGCGAAGCGTCAGAAGCTGCTTCTTGTACGGTCGACGTGCTCTCCGTCCGCGTTCTAACAGCCTGTATCGCACTGTTGAAGGTGCAATATCAACACCAGCTGCCACCATGGACTTAGACAGGTCAAAAGAGGATTTTTAACACTCATTCGATGTAAAGTTTTGTCGTCACGAGTCGAAGTTGATCTTTTTCGGCCGCATCTTCCAGAGCGGTTGGTTCCAGCATTTTCTGTTTCCTGAAACCGCTTCCAGATCCTCCCGACAATTGCTGTACTCACTCCACATATTTTACCTATTTCCTCGAACGTCTTAGAAGTGTGTTCTCTAAGCGCAATCACTTTAGCACGTGTTTCCGCGCTGATATCCATGACGCTAATGAGCCCCGCAACAACTGAGAAACTACCACTGCGGAACACCTGCCACCTGGCCGAGGAATTTGAACACCTGCTAATTACCAGGTGCATACGAACACCTCCTACTTTGATAATAACTGCAATTTGAACTCTGAGCTAATTTGGAGTGCTTCTTCCTAAGCTTACGTGTGATAAAACGAAAAAAATGACATTTCTCAATTAATTGCCACAATACTGTAGTTGTTCAACTAGAGTGGATACAGACATTGCACAGATGCACATACACACACACAGAGAGAGAGAAGTCGGGTTAAAAGTACTTTTCTCGCATTCTGGAGTTCTCGAAATATGTATGTCTGTCGAAAATCTAAGTTGCGATTTTCAACCCGATTCTAATACTTCATACATTACCATGTATTTTAGGTAAAGTAAAAGTAGGTAGGTATCAAAGCTAACCTTTTATAGGCAAACGACGAAAAAAAAAGGTCATTTTTGCAATTGTCAAAACCTTCAATTCCTATGCTTAGAAACTTAAAACGTATTTTTATCTTAAAAACCCAAATGCTGCAGAGACAGTTCTGTAAGACAAATAAATACAAAAGTATTGAACTTTGAAGAGTGATCAAACTTTGAAGAATGATCAAATTTTATTTGTTTATTACTAAAATTTTGAGTTGTTTTTCAGTTTTGTACGTACGCAAAATAATATGTTGAAAAAGTATTGAGACTCAGTCGAAAATTTGAATTCCATTTTCGGCAAATTTTCACATTTCAGACATCCTTCAATTCAAATCGAACTTTTAACAGGTGATGTGTTTACTACATATGTGAGTCTGTCTGTGGAGGTGTAAACACCAATGAAATTCAATAAGTGACCCATGAAGAATCTTGAGTAGGTATTGGAATTTGTCAATACTCATACTTCATAAATGTTGACATGATCAACACCAATGGGGTATGAGTATTCACAGTTAACATGATCATATGTACAGATGATAAGGCGATCATATGCACAGTTAGTGTACTCATAATGTTAAATTAATCATAGGTACAGAAATCTAGAATATTTCAATTCATTTGACAGACATCATAAAATGGTAGCATAGTCAAATATTAAGAAAAAATTATACATAAGTTGATATATCCTATTAGTTGACAAATTAAAGAGGATTTGACATTCTGAAGGTGAGAACACAAGATGCGAAGTTAGGAAATAAATCTGGTGTAGGCGGGATATGACTTTCCCTCATTTTCTCTTAAATTGGGTTTTTCAAAATTTATAAAATTGAATTTTAACTTCACAAAATATCATTGATAATTATTTCAATTCCGCTGAAATTTTACTTTTAAATTCAATTCTTGCTTTTATGCGTCTGGCATATTTTCAAAGACATCATTGCAAATTTGCGGAAAACTAAAATATCTCGAGAACGGTTTGTCCTAGAGTTAAGAATTGGTGTTATTCCTTTCATCGTTTTAAATTACTTATAAAACAAGCATTTAATTGACAATTAGTTTTTGTGTTACAGTATGTGCATATATTTTACAGAGACACACAGTGACACAGATGTTTCACTAAAAGTAATTTTTTCGGTTCTAAAGTGCTTGGAACGTATGTAAATCCGTCGAAAACTCGACTTGTGTCGAATACTCGAACTGTAAGTTGAAGAAGTTTGAAATATTTTCTCGAAAATAAAGCAAGATAGTAGAAAAATTTTAATCGCAAATGTGTAGAAAAATGCCTATCTAATAGAAATTAGCACTAAATCAGTTACATAAGACATTTATTTACAGGTTTAAAGCAGGTTTTAATTTAAAGAAATAATATCTCACTATTATTACTGTTGGTTGCGCTTCTAACAATCAATGAAAAATGTAATCTATTTTTTACCATATTTATACTTGTTTCCATCATTTCCTATGTTGATTTCTACAAATTAAAAATGGCAGATTAGATTTCGCATTGAATAACTTTATTCAAGCAGGAATTTAATGAAACAAATTCAGATAATACATTCCACACATTTTATATTAATTACTTCTTGACTAATAAGTCTTAATTGCATGGTATGAATCTCTCTTCCTCTGGTCACATATTGCACCACTTCTCCTTTCCCCAGTAAGTCAACTTCGTACCCATTTCACAGGTACATCCCTCATTTGCAGCCCCTGGTGCGTGCCATCCCCATGGGCAGCGGCATTTGATCCAAGCACCTTTGCACTGGCAATCGGACTTCTCTCCATCACATGTTTCGCCTAATGTTATGGATCCCATTGGTTCGTTTCTAAATCAAAAGAATAAATAGGGAAATATTACCAGAATTTTCAAGAAAAAAGTATATTCAAGTATACGGGGTAAGAGAAAGCACCCGAGTGTATCATTTAATTGCTTTTATATTTACAAAAATGAACAGTAAAAATATTTAAACCAAGACAAGATTGACCAGAAAAACTTTAAGAGGAAAGTCAACTCATAAGTGTATCTATGTCACCTCATCTGAGATTTCGTTAGTAAAAATAATACATTTTTTAATTCGACCTATAGAATTTACGTTTTCACAAATGTTTGAAAATCAAAGGGATCGATTAAGGATAGCTTGGTGAGATGAATTTTTTAGAATGAGTGCATTCGAATATTTAGGGATCAACATCACCGATTCGATTATAACTACAATTAGGCATTGCTTGTATATGAAAATTATGCAAGTATTCTAAAAATGAACCATGTACAGTAAAAAATTAAATGAGCTATTTAGTATAAATTTGGAAATCGAGATTCACTGTAGGTAAATATTACCTAATTCTAACAGGATTTTAGATGAAATAGCAATATTAAGATATTTTGCCAATAAACAACTAATAAATTTTTGCTTAATTTAGAAAGTCAAGAGAGTGGAAATTGGATTTTAATTAATTCACCGTCAGTGGCAGTATCTGCTGCATAAAGCTCGGCAATTTCATTACCCATTAACCCGACTACCCATCCTAGATATTTTACCCATCCTAGATATATAAATTCTATAGAGTTATATATTATACGCTTTGTGGCTTTAATATAAATTGATTTATTATTAATTGATTTATCTGCCAAAAAATATTTCAATATATATATATATATATATATATATATATATATAATAAATAGAAAAAGAAAATGAAGAATGACATTGTATCAAAATTACGCCGGGGGGGGTTGTGACCCCCACTTCCCGATTTAGCCAGCTTTATGTCATGACGACACTCCCGAAAGCGGATACAATGTCGCCAACCAAGTACATATACTTAAACTTTAAATGTAAAAAAGAAAAGATTTGAAAAAACTATACAGTCCCTACACCTATACAATAACAACTAGCATTACCACATCCAAACAGAAACACTAAATACTACAAAATAACCTACATTCAATACCAATACCAAGAAAAACAAGCCACGCATACATTTCACCGAAAAGCAAAAGACTCTTACTTTGTACAAAAAGACCTCTTTCAGACAGTTAACCCTGACCTCCGCAATGCAGCTGCTATCCATTTCCATCACAGACTGAAAGTGCCTTCCCATTCAAATACAAGTCGTAGCACTCAGTTACGGCTATGCCGTAAAATTTACATAAAATGTCACTGAGAAAACGTAGAGGGTAACCCATTTCGATTGCTTCCTTAAGATAGCCCAGATCACTTATATAACGATTTTCAGCACTGCTATTTAAACGTTTGCTTCTTGCTAAAAAATTTATAATAATGTTCCTGAAAACATTTCGATGCAAACAAGAATTCCAATTAATCATGTAATTTATTTTAAAATTAAATGCTTTTCTTTTATCATATAATTTAAAACCAACTTTACCATTAGAAAGTTTATATAATGTCAAATCCAAAAAATTAATACTATTATCAATGTTACGGGAAGTTTCTGTTAATGTCAAATTTGAAGGAAAAAAGTAAAATCTAAGTGATACCGGTCATCGTGGCATGCATATAATATGTCATCCACATAACGTATGTATACAATCTCATTTAAAATATGTGTTCCCTCCTCGTATTTGTTCAAGTATATATCAGCCAGAATAGAGGAACATGCACCCCCCCCCCCCCATCGGAATGCCATTACGCTGTTTGTAGAAATCAGTTCCATCATAAAGCACAGTTTCAAACAAGACCATTTCGACAAGACATTTGTATATATGTTTTTTAATGAGTTTTGCATCTCATACTTTTCAAACATCTCCGTCAATATGCTGAACAGATCATTTATATCTATATTGCAAAAAAGGTCGTTGAAATCACAACTTCTATACTGTAAATCGTCAGGGATTCGCTAATTGGGAAATAAAAAGAAATCATATTAGGGCGGTTCAACAGTATTAGTTGGAAAAATATTATATTTGAGGCCCTATAGTATATATGTGAGGCACAATGTTCGTTATAGTTAATGTGAGGTAGCTACTAGGACATCTAGCTATCTACTAATAAGCTAGCTAGTTAGTGTCAGTTAACATGAGCTAGCTGTGTCCGCAACTAGCGATCACTATTTTTATCAATACATTCTGCAATTACTTTTTAAACAAAAGCAAACACATCCGTTGCTAAACTACTGCATCCTAAATAAGACCCTTTGTCGTGCCTTTAGCACGCTGCGAATGTGCAGTGGGTTTCGGCCTATCAGTTCCATTTTGTGATGTGGGTACACTCACACATCTCTTGTGATATGTCCTAAATAAGCACATATAGTCCACTATGCAGCCTTAGTTAATAAGTGCCTGCTGCAATTGCGTATAGGCCAGTGAGTGAATATTGTTAATCAGAGCCACAGAGGCTAAGATATAATTATACGCAGATAAAAATAATAAAGGGAGTTACAATCTAAATTATGGCCATTTTCATTAAACTCCGGGTCTTTTTAGTGATCACACGTAAAATATTAAAAAATGTTGTATTCTAAAAATTTAAACGCGGTCTTAAATTAAAACTTAATCCACGAAATTAGAAAATCCCATATTTTATCCTACTATTTCTCAGGAAACAAAGAACATTTTTCATTTTATTTTTTAGCCATTATTACACCAGACTTTATTTTCGTTGCATCAGTCATAATTTTCGTATATTTTAGCGATATTATGTCCACCTTTAAAAATGAGTAGAAAGAATATTTATTTATGTTTCTACTTTTAAGTTTTTAACTGGAACCTGCCAATTTCCAGACATTTAGCTTCAGATTAAAAGGAGCGAGGTTCTGGCGAAAAGGCAAACAGCAAAAATACAGTTTTAGAATATGTTGTTCTTGCAATCATACTGTCTTTTGTCCATATTTATAAATCTGTAAAAAAAATCTGAAGATTTCTTTCAGTACAGCCTGTAAATTTTCATTGATTTAGCTTCCGTTTAAAAAAATGCGATTGTAGTTTAAAATTAACCCAGTAGATAGTGATTCGATAATGTGTAGTTTTACTTGTTTTAGGGTTCCTCTGAAAATATTAAAAAGCCTATTAAATTTTTCGCAATTTTCGAATTTTTAGACCACATTCTTGAATCCTTTGCTCATTTTGAAGCCAAAACCCGCGATGTTCTTGTTTAAAAATTGAAAGTTTAAAACCGCTGAGACACAGGTAGTGTATATAGATCGTATTTAGATGTATTGTATACAGTTTAAAGACTTCTATCAGGGCTTTGTAGGGAGGTTTTTGTAAATATTTAAGAATTCTATCACAGTTATATATCTCAGCCATTAAATGGTATTTTAAATCACTATTACGCACATTTGGGCTGGCGGGTTTTATTAGTATAGATTATATTTATTACAGTTCGTAATTAATATAAATACGATTTTATACTTCGTTTTATCTTTTTAGGCAGTGTCAGTAGGTGTTGTTGTTACTAGTTTTAAAACAAAATAAAGAAATTAAGTCAATATCCAAGAGAGTTCCCAAATAAAATAGAGGATTAAATAATATAAATTAGGAATTCAAAAATATTTAAATTATTAATTCGAAAATCAGATAAATTTCGCTATATTCATAACTATGTGTAGCAGATATGGTCCCAAACCTATTTTTATTGTTATCTACATAAAGATTAAGTTCATTAGGATTACATTACAATTCATATTTGTTTGTATTTCCAATACCCCTTATAATCGAAACCACTATATATATTGCGTTAATGCAGTGGAACTTACCTTAATTCTTCCAGTTCTTCAGCACTTAAAGCAAAAAGATCTAAAATGAAGAAAACATTTACACTGAAAATGACTAACGAAATTAATTCAATTTCAACTTCAAAACTATAAAACACCAATAAATAGAAAAATATAATGAAAATAATAACAGGGTACATACGGGTGTTTGAATAAGGGAAAGTATTTGAATTTTAGCTGACAATTTTCGGGGCTGAAAGTACTTGAAATTTCGTTCCCATAAAAATTGCCATGTCCTTGAGAGTACTTGAAAAAGGTGGGGATGAAAATTTTCTGGATATACGGGACAATCTTTGTCTTCCAAGGAGTTCTGTTTTCCTTGGAAATATCCCTAGCGGTTTCGCTGTTCCCTTAAGTTTCCTAAACAGTATTGTTTTTTTCAAAAATTTTCTAAACGGCTTCAACAATAAACAATAAAATTTGTTTGCTAAATATTTTTTCTTCAGAAAATACACACAACTTCATTATGAGGAGTTGAGTGATATCCCTGAAAAAAATTACATTATAATTAAAAGTCCTTAAAAAGTGCTTGAATTTTTTTCGATGGAATGTGAACTCAACCTGTAATAAAGTATCAGCAGTGAAGTGCTAAAATTTTAGCAAAACGGAAAACATCATTAAATTATCGGTCTTTTGAAAGCACCTTTAGCAAAAATACTATATACCCCAATCAATTTCTATTACGCGTTATGGACATATACAAATCTCCCTAAAAGCTTGCGTCTTTACCTAAACCTATCGATCACTGGGGTCCTTAATCTACTATAACACACCTGATAGAATCACTACAGAAGCAGCAGCTAACTATCCAAATTAAAAATATTTTATAAAAATATATAATAATTCTTTTTAATGTGTTAAGCATAATCCTTTAGATACTAAACTGAAATACTTTAAGCAGATATTTATCTCTATCTACATGTTGGATAAATTTTAACTCAAAAATGTATTGTATTTTTTTCAAATCATCCAATATGCCATTAATTGCAAAATTAATTAAATTTTCATTCATTAAATATTGACTTCCTTTAAAACTTTAAAATTTAATAAAGTTCGATTGAGTATATTGATTTATAAATTACGCAAATTACCTGTTTATACCAAGATACGAAACTGTATTGTCACGAAAATGTAAAAGTCACAAAAATGTATTGTTTTGTTTTTAAATTCATGCAATATTTTTCGTATTGCTTATGTCATTAATTACAAAAAGTAATTAATTTGTCATTCATTAAATGTTGACACCGTTTAAAACTTTAAAATGTAATTGAGATTTTACATGTAATAGTTGTTGTAAATGTAATTGAGATCAATATACTCAATCATTTGACTGAGTATACTGATTTATAAATTAGACAAATTACCTGGTTATAAAGATACGATTTTTAAGAAACGATTCGATATCGAGTAACGGTTGCAACAAAGTTCTTTGTTAGTAACCGATTTCGACTGTACTTTTATACAAAGTTCTTTTTCATTTATAGAAGAAAATTTAAACTTGTCAATAATCCATTCATTCTCTCATCATGGCAGGCCTTTTATATTCATCGATAATAATAATAATAGGTTAAAATGTCATTTTGGTTACTCAATTACTAAGAGAAATATCTTTCCACAGACGGACAGACTGATAAACAGACATATAGTTGTCATTGAAAAAACGTTTGATGTACTCGTAGTATTCAGGAATGATCAAAATGTGTGCATCCACAACATTTCCGGAGTTGAATTTTTTAACCGATTCAACAGGTTACTTTCACGTATAGTATGTATCAGAAGGAAAGTAACGACAATTAAAAGTCATAAAGGAATACATACCTTCATCTTGAGCAACATGAAAACTCAGTGCAACAGCAAACAGGGAAACAAATACCACAGCTAATCTCAGCATCTTGGATGTTCCTTAAAAATCGATAAGAAGTAGCTGAAAGAGATTAAATTATGGTGATAGTCAAAAAAGAAATTATGATTTTAATAAATATAATATTGTATAAGTTAGGCTAATTTCCACTATACCAATCAGTCGATTTTTACTTTCCCTACACTACTACTTATTTGCATTATAGACATCCTCTTAATTAGAGGGTAAAAATGCACTAAGTCAGGTCGAAAAATTGATTTTGTTTCACATTTTCTAAAAGTATAATGTCTTAAAAGTAATATGTGTCAATTTCATAAAAAAATTGCGATAATTGTGTCAGAAGAAGACTCACACTCTGGGACTGCTTTCAGAAAATTTTGAACGTGTTTTTCTGTTAATATTTTTTTGAAATCATTTAGAACGATATCTTGGACAATATTTGGCCAATTTATTAGAAAATTGGTAGGACTTTTATATTGTAAGACTCAATGGGTCAGGTAGTAGACATTTGATTGAGATTTTCCTTGCAGTTTTATCCTAAACATAGTCGAACATTGCTCAAAAAATCGTTAATTTTTTTAAAGGCCCACCAATATTCTCCACCTCCAACTTGAAAATATAACACAATCTTATCATAGTAACTCCGTATAGCCCTAACCTTTAGTATCACTTATTTTTTAATTAAGTTAACACCCGTCGATATCTTGCTAGCATTGAAAACACGTCTGACAATGATCACTGAGATTTAAATTAACTGTAGTGTGGCTCATCTCAACCTTGTCATACCAGAATCCATTGACAACCATCTGGCTCTTTATACCCTTTCATCGCGAAGAGAGCGCCACTTTTAAATTTACATGTCATATAAAATGTCACAATAATGTTACGAAAATGTCACAAAAATGCCGAAAGGACATGTTTTCGAAGGACGAATTATTGAAATGCTGAAATCCGGTAGATCCCAAATCGAAGTGTCTCGAATTCTGAATGTACCTCAGTGTGTGATCTCCAAACTTTGGCAAAGGTCCCAAACCACTGGAGTTGTTACCCGACGACCAGTACCAGGTGGGCCAAGGGTGACAACCGCTCGGCAAGACCGATATCGGGTGATAACTGCAAAAAGTCGAAGGAACCGTTCCGCCAGACAACTGAGTTCAACGCTCACAATCGCCACAGAAGTCACTGTTTCGAGAAAAATGTTTACAGAAGATTCAGACACGTTGATCTCTATTCCAGACAACCAGCATTTTGCATCCCTCTGACGTGTGCACAGAAACGCGCGTTTACAGGAATTTGGAACATCGTCAGTGGGGCATTTTCATGTTCAGTGACGAGTCCAACTTTAGCCTGCAAAATGATTCTCGTCGTACCACGATCTAGAGAGAACGTATAATGCGTTTTCACCCTAGAAATACCACGGAAAGGCATCGATTTCTGTTTGGGGATGTCACGGTCCGGGCAAGCATCGTGATGGACGGCCGCAATAACCTCCACATCTTTGACACAGGGTCGGTTACCGGTCAAAAATACAGAGACTAAGTCCTTGAGCCTACCGTTCGAAGATTTCGAGGTGCTGTTGGTCCTGATTTCATATTCATGAATGATAACGCGCCTCCTGACCGTGCGGCCTTGATTGACAACTTCCTTCGAACTGAAAATATCCAGCACAAGCCTGCCAAATCTTCTGATGAACAGGAAATTGCCCCACTGTTATCCACCCCACTGACGATGTTCCAAACTCCTGTAACTGGCCTGCCAACTCTCCTGATTTGAATCCAATAGATCATGTGTGGGATATGCTCGGGAGACATCTTGTAGCTTTTCACTATCCACCAAACTCCGTTCCGGGATTGAAAACTGCTCTCCGTGAGGCTTAGAACTCTTTGAACACACAATTCATCCAAACCGTCATCGAAAGTAGCGGAAATCTTTGTGCAGCATGCGTGGCTACCCGAGGTTTCTACACACCATATTAACCTCCGACCAAACAAATAGCTACAATAAGCCTCCGGGTCGGTCTTGTGGTCTAGGCTTTCCACACTGTATTAACCTGCAGCATCACATTTTTTAAGCATTCTATTTCACTGAGGTTGACACTCGTATTGTGACCCTTTTTCTTTCAACCTTTTTCTTTGTATAATAAAAGTCGTTATAATCCTTGTTTTGTATTGTGTCCTTTTTCTATTACCCTATTAGACCTATGTACAGCGTTTCCTTCTATTCCGATGTAGATTTCCTGTCATTTTCACATAAACAGCAACTATTCTTAACTCTTGGACATTGTACATATATACTATGTACATATATATATTATATTGTACATATATACTATGTACATATATATTGTACATATATATATTATATTAAGAAGTATACTAAACAAATTATTCGATAGCTTAAAAACTGCAAAGCTTATAAAAATAGATTTAAAATTAGGTGAGTTCTTACCTTTTCCGTTGCTGATATAAATCTAAAAGTTGGGAAAATGTGGATGGGTTGATATAGTTACAAGTTACACACAAAAAAAATTCCCATTAGAATTCCGTATTCTAACTGCATCTGGTAAAAATCCAATAATGTCAATTCATTCGTCATCTATCGACCTCGATATATTCACAATATTTAACAATGTTTGACATTTTAAACTGACATATGGCATGTGTCATAATGTATATGAAACTGTCTTCATTTTTAGAGAATTAACTTATTTTTAAAACCTTTAAATATAATTTTAAATTCACATTTCTTTTATTTTAAATGCATCTAAAGGACGTAGCTATGGACAACTAGCTTTAATGCTAACGCTCTACCTAACCTTATACTTTCTCACCCTAGTTAACACCTGCCAACTTAGTTTCACATACAGCTGCAAGCCCATGAGGATAGTCACAAATTTTGCGTGTTCAACGCTCAACAGACAAATTATTTTGCAGACATTAACACAGAATTCCCACAGAAACCTAGAAGCACCACTCCTCTTAAAGCCTAATTGAATTGCTAGATCCTTTAAAGAAACCATTTGGGCTGTCAAATTCTAAAATTTAGTGGCAAGTGTCACTCCAAATTGGCAAAAGCTTGACCAGAAATAGAAGATGTTCCCATGGTCTATAGACTGGGCACACAATAGTTTTACCCCTGTCTTTTGACACTGTTCAGGCTATAGCCAATTAGATAGATTTTTTAAAAGGTTCCAGCAAAGAGCACGCTTCTTAAGAGGCGATAATATGTAGTGGTACGACTAACACGTGTGGTCCGGCCCCGTGTCCAGACACTATGGTCCCCTTTTTGACACTTTCCAACATAGTTTAAAAGTGTTTATGACTTTGTTCATTCTATCAGTCTGTCTGTCCGTTCGCACAATATCTGCCGTAAAAATGACTTTATCAAAATGAAATTTTAGTATGTCATTGAGACGGTCTGTGAGATGTATGGGAATGTAAATTAATAATATCACCCAATTAATTTTGTATTGAACTCGGGTTGAAAAGGTGAAATGCGTTGAACCCTCTGGGACCTAATTTTCCAAATATTTTTTCAGCAAATATCTCAGCAAATATTTCAGTAATTAAGTTAAGAATGCCACATGTTTTTTCTTATTTTGGAATATTTAGCACATAAACATTCCAAAATAAATAATTTTTGTGCATTACTGCACACCCTCTCTTTCAAGGCATTCATCAACATTAAACACTTTAATTATCACTTTAAATGTGCATTTCTGAAAAATATGTTCAGCAAAATATTTCGGCAAATATGTTCGGTAGTATTTAAATAAAAATTAAAATAATAATTATACCCATATTATATGAAGAAATAACGTGACCCACTTTAAAATAAAATATAGCATCCATCTTTTTTTTCCTGTGTAAAAATCGTGATTTTTGAAGTTCTTTTAAATTTGCATTTAGTGTTGCATCTGTCCTAAAACCACTTTATTTTGCATACTTTCTATGCATCTATATTCTGTGACAACGCAATTACAATATTTTTCAGTTTAAATAATCATCACACTTTGATTATTTTTTCAACGAAGTCTAATTTTAATGGATTCAGAGTGTAAACAAGTGATTGCAAGATGAGTTGTATAAGAATGCCTGAATTATCTTCACTGAAAATTATTTAACTGTGGAGTCTGAATGAATGGCGTGTATGAATGAAATATTCACTGCTTTTATATAGAGAGCCAGGCAATTTATATTTCGATGACGTCATTTGAATAAAGTTCATTTTCTTCAATGAAGTTCTAAGTTTTCAAATATAATAATATAATGTAGTACTATGATAATTATATCAGGGCTGAATGTATCGCATATTAAAGATATTCAAATAAAATAGTATTTCAGTTGGAAAGTGTTTCATATTCAAGTTTTCATATATCATTGATCTTTCTTTGTTACATTCTTGGTACAAATCAAAACTGTTGACATTTTTTATGTTGTTCTATATGTAAATTTTTAAATTGGATCAACCAATCTCGATTATTTATGAGCATATGGATACAGTTATTCTGATATATCGATAAATGGACTTACGATGTACCAATATTGGTTATAGATGCACTTTTGTACGACTAATATTGTGTATCGATTCAATAGTTTTGATACGATTATGACATATCCTCTGGAATCGTGGTTCATGTTTCAGGAAAACTTACACATTTATTCACAAGCACATCGCAAACAGGAACAATGTACAGAAAAACAGCAATAAAATGCTCTACTGATTTATCAAACCTTTAATGCATCAATGCATCTCATTTCACAAAACAACGCTAATATTCTCAAAACATTGACCAATATCCGTTGAGAGTATCTAGTATCACGACAAATACTCTTCAACTGAGTGAAGACTACTTTTATAGACTCTGCATAGAAACTTCTAGAAATATGCCGTATTTTGTAAAATGTTCGATATTTCGAAGTTGTTTCTCAAACTTTCGAAGAGTTGACAAATATCGATTTTCAATAAATTGGCAATAAATCGTGAAGTATAGCAACCCTATTCTAGACTGTAGCATCGAGCAACCCTAGGTTCACGTCATAGGAAAGGTTCCTTGTACGGATGTTTTCTCCATCTGGTTTTCAAAAGTCACTTCAGTGAGAGCAGTTTACACGTATCGCATTACAATCTAACGATACCTATATCATTAAAATCTAAAAATGCGTATCGCAATAAAATCTAACAATACGCATCTCATTAAAATCTTTCCTCAGTTTGGCCACATATTTTTTCATTGACTTTCTATAAATTTTGGAAAACTATGGGAAGACATTTTACTATAATAATAAAAACAAATCGAAAAATTACTTTTTTGACTTTTTATATGAATTTCCGCAAATAAGAATTACATAAATTTAATAATGTGTTTCTAGATTATTGGTAATTTTGCATTTGATACACTGGATTTCACTATATTTACATTAGTTTCATTCAAATAAGCATATTTAAAATAGTTATATTCTCGAACCATGTTATACTTCTATATTATCTATACTTTTTATGGAAATTTGTTAAAAAATTATAAATAACTTTCCATTCATATAATTTAAGGCTCTATGTTAGAATATTTACTACATTGTAGGGTGCAGTATAGGTATAATAAAATGTGATATTGATAATCTAATACCAGGGATCCTTTCAGGCATACATCAGGGAGGGCTTCGCCCCCCTCCCCCCCCCCCCCCCGCCGAGGACGATTATTCTCTCATCAACTGATATTTTATATTAACTTAGTTCCTATTTATGTGACAGTATTTAGATATATTTATAAATGTCAAATAGAAAACTCGCTCCCCTAAAGTTTCATTTGACGCCCCCCCCCAGCTAAAAATTTCTGAAAGGCTGTCTATCTCTTGCTATATCACTAAGCAAAAACGCGTATAAATGCACCAAATGGATACACCGCTAAAATTTGTTCATCACTTTTATCTTAATAAAAAGGACAAAAAGTGCAGAATAAAGGAAAAGGCATTCTTAGAAGACTCACATATTCAAAATGCACTAAACCCCCGGGCTTCAAAATCAACTCACGAAACTAAACCGAAATGTATGACTGCTCATAAATAGTTACAACCATGGGGGTAAAAGTAAGGAGTTAAAACTTCATATTAAGAAAACAGCAAAATCGTTTGAGACAATAATTCAGGATTAGCTGGTATAAAATAAGTATTCCTGCATTCTATGATTTTCTATGGCGAAAGGCCTAAATTATTTATTTAAACTGCCAATTTTGTAGAAATAAATGATTTGCCAATGAAAAAGTTGAACTGAAACAATAAAGAATATTCATACGTATTCAAATTTATTTTTCTTTCCATTTATTTTTAACTTCGTTTATTCTGTATTCTATCCTACAACTATGAAAAAATATTGGTTAATTATACTCATAATAAGGGAACATTTAATTTAAAAATACTCAAAAATACACATCCTAAATAATACGCCTTTCTGAAATGTCAACTAATAATAACAGCTACTTTACTAACACAACTGCAACTAGTTAAATCTCAAAACATTATGGCATTTTTAAACGTTTCATCCATAGGAGATTTATCTCCTTCTTTCTGACTCCATAGTTCTAACAATATATTTCCCGAAGCTTGCCAAACACGTAATTTACAACTTTAATTCCCGAAATTTCTAAGGGTACGAAATTGGAGATATTTTGTGGCAATGGCAGCAAAATCTCCTACCAAAGTAATGGTTAGAAACGCAAACATCCACACAACTCTGAAGGAAAGTATGTATCCCTACAAATGATTTGAAATTTGTTGGCATTTTTTCTCCATTTATTAACTGAAATCAAAATTAGATATAAACAGAATGATAGTTCTCTTTGACAAACTGTTTGGTGAAATTTCAACATTATAACGATCGCCAATTCAACAAATAAGATATTAAATTTATGAAGACTCTAATTCGAAGTCATTCTGTATGTAAAATTATGAAAATCTGATGTGGACAACACAGGACTTTTCTTATATAATGCAATGAATTTACTACTTTTACAGTAAAAAAAAATAGCTTTTTCTTATAGTAGATACTTATATTCTTTCCAAGATAGTGAATTTTCGTCAATTAGTCGTCATTTTCATTAATTTAGCATCATTTTTATCTATTTAGCGATATTTTCGTTAATACGACACTATTTAAAATAGTCACCAAGTCGGCGACATTCCGCCAAATTTGTCGCCTAAATCTCACCAAGCGTGATGGACGGAGAAATAAGTTTTTCTTATAGCAGATAAATGACTATTGGCGTTCAAATACAAAAGTATTACTCAGAGTATTTTATCTCATGAATTGAACGAGCTATATCCACGAGAATGATGTCACCAAATTTATCGCATGATATAACATATATGAAAAGTGAACATGTTTTTATGAAACATATATGAATGTATTCTTATGAACATATATGAAAAGTGAATATGGGATTTTTTTATAAATGTATTTGAAAAATGTGCAATATCTAGAGAACGGTTCATGCTAGCGTTCTAAAGTTTATGTCAATCGTTTTCTAGGGAAAAAATACATACGAAAAAATACATATCTATTTGCGTAACTTTACTAACGGTTTTGATTTTTTAATGATATTTTCAAAATTTCACTCGAAAATTTAGGGGTTCTGAACATTCGATTACGTTTAAAAGCAATAGGCTTCCAGTATTCACGGATTGTGATTTTTGTACCAAATTTCATTCGAATCGCTCTATTTGTTCGTGAGATATCGTTTCCACAGACTCACTGACACACACACACACACACACACACTTTCACACACACACACAGACAGACATCACCTCAAAAATGGATTCGTGATCAGGGATGCTTGAAACGTGCTCTCCCGTCGAAAACTCGAATTCGAATTATCGACTCCGTCACAGTACTTTCCTTATACATTATTGTATATAAAGAAAGTAATGTATGTGATATTTCAAGAAAAAGAGTATATAATATGTATACCAGTATAAGCTGTGAAATAAAACTTACTCAAGTACAGAAATTAACTGATAATAGGTATCACTTTATTTCAGATGCAAAATATCCTCTTTCCTCGAGATACAAAAACAAAGCAGCCATCTCATTCAAAGCAAGAGAGTTTAGAGTCGCAAGGGCGGTATACTTGCCAAGGAAATAAAACTGTGACATCTAGAAAAATGTAAAATTGAAAAGAGAACCCGAATAGTTAAATTTTATTACCCAACCAAGTGATTTCCACCCAAGTCAATTATGAACAAACACACTTGAAACACTTGTCAGTTAGGGCAGAGCTGTGATATTTCAAATGCAAAACGTAAATAGTGTTAACTTGTCTTACCACGTTCCATTCTCAGAGCAAGGCTTTTCTAACTTTAATAGCCAAAAGTTCACCTTGCGTAGACTATATGACGCCGGTTTAACACATAATTAATATTCGGCTGTAAAAGGGAACATATTCGCCACTGCCATACAACTAACTGGATGGTTAAAGAAGGGTTCGCCATACTAATTGCGTGATGGAGCACATTAGGATATTGAAAGTGTTCGGAAGGCCAGATTGGGACACACAACAGTTGAATAAAACTCGATAGCGCCAAACATTAAAAAAAAAATTTAAAAAAATGTCTGACTCGTGTTTTCGATCTCTCCTGACAAATTTGAAACCCAAATTAAAAAAAAAATCTTTCAAACGGTCAACTGTTAATTTTGAGCAATTTTTTCATTTAATGTGTTTCATGCTAAGATTTCCAGAAAACGTATCTGGTTCCAAACAAAAAAAATCTGCTGTTGGCATCACCTAACTTTCCCTGTAGACTTATATCCACGTCTCGCTTTATTTTAATTGAATTTAATTCACTTTTAATTCAATTTTCGTTCTCATTTGGTAACTGGACTTACTTTTTCAAAGATGGTGTAGAGAAAATACGAAAAAACAAAAATATCTCGAGAACGGCTATTCCTAGTTTATTGGGGTTGGTCTTATTCTTTTCTTCGTTAAAACTTACGTATAAAACGAGCGTTTAATGGTTATATTTGACCATACATAGTTTTTATTTTAGATTTTGACGAATTTTGCGGGCCATTTTGCAAAAAAAGGAAGGTTATTTTTTTCCGAATCGTACCAAGATCTAATCAGCAGCATGGTGACCCACAAGCTACTTATCTACCGAATTTTATGAAATTCAGTCCATTAGTCTTTCAGTTAGTGTGGATACAGGCTTTTACGGACCATTTCGCAAAAAAAAAGCGGGTTCTTTTATCCTGAATCGTACCCAAAACTATTCAGCACCAGATTCGTCCACAAGTGACTTACGTACCAAATTTTATGAAATTCGGTTAATTAGTATTTTAGCTAGAGTGGATACAAAATCTGCTCACACACACACACACACACACACACACACACACATACTGACAGACACAGACACATACACAGACGTCAATCTAAAAATTGTTTTTTCGTTTTTCGGTATGATTTCAATACTTTCCCTACACATTACCATGTATTGCAGGGAAAGTAAAAATGCCTTTGCAAAATACTCTGGATTGTCTTTTTCTTATTTTCTAGCGACAAATAATAGAACTTAATTCAGTTTTCATTCTTAATGATTTCAAAGCATCACTTTTTTTTTTTGTAAAAGATCAGAAAATATCAATACGTGGGCCGAATTCGGTCGGTGTGTCATAATTTGGGGAACATTGAATATGTTTGTTCCTTTTGGCTTAAGTGAAAATTTTTTGGTGTGTTATACTGGTACAGTAAAGTAGATAAATCCATGTTTTGTTTTCTTCAAATTTATTTTTTGTGGATGGAAACGTCATCCAATCTGCTGGTGCACATTTAAAAATAACACTTAAAGTTACCACTTTAAATATTCTATTCCAGGAACTCGCACTAAAGAAAATAATGGTGGGTTTTAATAGCGGCAAACAACGCAATGTGTTTAATGTTTAATGCAATAATGTTCCACGATGTACGATAATTGCGGCCATGTTAAGAATTCAATTTATTGTTATGCATAATTCACGTATGATGGTAAAAGCGGTATTATTAAGTAATCAACGCAACTAAGAATAAATAAACTTTAATGTTTTATTTTCAAATGTGCGGTATTAATAGCAATCAACGCAGTAATCATTATTCAAAGTGGTATCTTTAAGTGTTATTTTTAAATGTGCACCACTATTCTGGTTCATGGGCGTAATTCTCCGGTGAAAGAAATATTTCTTGCTTTGATTGAGCTAGCTGTTTAATATTTCTATCTTGAAGATGGACTACTGAATTTTTTTTATTTTTAACACTTTCCAACATAGTTGTAAATTGTTTTTGTTCAATCTGTCTGCCTGATCGCACGATAACTGCCTTAAACTAACTTTATCAAAATGACATTTTATTATGTTGTTGAGACTGTCTGTGGGACATATGGAAATAAAAATATATAATATTACCCAATTAGTTTCGGATTTAACTCGAGTTGAAATCATGAAATACATTGAAGCATTTTGGACATTTTCAAGAGGAGCAAAAATTCACAAATTGCTTCGAAAATTTTAGAAAATAATCAAATCATCACTAAATATGCTTAAAAAATATTTCAGCAAAATAGATTAGGTAGTCTTTAAATAAAATTTGAAATAATAATAATTACACCTATATTATATGAAAAATTTACGTGACTCATTTTACAATAAAATATGGCATCCATTTTTACCGGTGTAAAAATCGTGATATTTAAAGATTGTTTAAATTTATATATTGTATTGCATTCGTCGTAAAATCGCATTATTTTAGCATATTATATGTGTATCTAAATTCTGTGCCTACGCAATAACAATATTTTTTTAAAATATCGATGAACTTTGCTTATTCCTACAACGGATCATAATTTATGTATAAAGAATGCAATTTCTATAGTATAAGAATTGTTGAATTTTTTTCCACACAAAGTTATTTAGCTCTGAAATCTGGAATATAAGTGACAAGAATGAAATATTCATTGATTTTACATAAAGAAACAGACGATTTATAGCGTTGTTTTTTTATGAAGTTTTAAGTTTCCATCTAGAATAAATTATTATAGCACTGTGATAGTTAAAAATATCAGTGCTGAATATATCGCATTTTAGAGATGCTTAAAGAAAATTGTATTTCAGTTGGAAAGTTTTTCATAATCAATGCTTTATGCAGGATTGCTCTTTCTTGTTTTGTTTATTTTTCAGCAGTTTGAGTGAACTTTTTTTATATGCTAATATGAATAAGCAAAATATAGGATGTCTTAGGATTGGGTTTTGAACAAATCAAGTTGTATGATTTTAAAATTTTGTTAAAGAAACTGGTACAGAAATAAAAATATACTCTTTTAACATGCAGCACTTTTCTCTTTCCAAAAACAATGGGGAAAATCTGATGTGGACTGCACATGACCTTTCTTGCAGACTTAAATTTATTTCCGCTTTATTTCCATGAAAATTCATTAAATTGTGTTTAATTGCACAAAATAACAATCAAAATTATTTGAAATGGCACTGAATTTGCACTTTAAATTCAATTTTTGACTTCATTTGGTAACGGAACATATTTGCGAAGATGGAATTGAAAAATGTAAAAAAACTAAAATATATCCTGAACGGTTAGTCAGAGTGCTGGTATTGGCATTATTATTTTCATCGTCAAAAATTAAACACAAAACAAGTATTCAATTGATATTTGAGCATACGTAATCTTATATTTAAGATTTTTGCTGGCCATTTCGTAAAAAATGACAGATTTTATTTTATTTTTCGAGTCGTAATAAACTCTAATCAGCACCAAATTAAACTACACAAGACTTATCTACCAAATTTTGTGAAATTTTCTCAGATTTTGACTAGTGATTTAAATGCAGTTTCAGCATTTGTGGACCCATTCACAAAAAAGACGGGTTCTTTTATCCTGAATCATACTAAAACTTAATCAGCACCAGGATCACCAACAAGTGATCCAACTATAATACGTTATGAAATGTGGTCAATTAGTTGTCAACTAGAGTGGATACAGACATTGCACAGATACACACACACAGAGAGAGAGAGAGAAGTCACTTTAAAGTAATTTTATCGCTTTCTGGAGTTCTCGGAATGTGTAGGTCTGTCGAAAATCCAAGTTGCGATTTTCGACACGATTCTAATATGTCATACATTACCATGTATTGTATGTAAAGTAAAAGTAGGTAGGCATCAGAGATAACCTTTTATAGGCAAATGATGAAAAGTGAAGGTCAATTTTTGCAATTGTCAACCTAAAATTCCTATGCTAAGAAACTTAAACGTATGTTTATCTTAAAAGCCCAAGTGCTGCAGAAACAGTTCTATAAAACAAATACAAAAGTATTTCATGGCTTTGAAGAATGATCAAATTTTATTTGTTTATTTCTAAAGTTTTTAGTTGTTTTTCCTTTTAGTACGTACGCAAAATAATATGTACAAAAGTATTGAGACACAGTCGAAAATTTGAATTCCATTTTCGGCAAATTTTCACGTTTCAGACATCCTTAAATTCAAATCGAACGTTTAACAGGTGATGTGTTTAGTGTATAAGTGAGTCTGTCTGTGGAAGTGTAAACACCAATGAAATTCAATAAGTGACCAATGAAGAATCTTGAGTATAGGTATTGGAATTTGTGAATACTCATACTTCATAGATGCTGACATGATCAACATTAATGAGGTATGAGTATTCACAGTTAGCATGACCATATATATACATAATAAAGTGATCATATGCACAGTTAGTTGAAGACCCAGACCACACGACCAACCCTAGGATTTACGGTAGCTATATGTGTGGCCGGATATGCACAGTTAGTGTACTCATAGTGTTAACTTGATCATATGTACAGAAATCCAAAATGTTTCAATTCATTTGGCAGATATCATAAAAAGGTCGCATAGTCAAATATTAAAAAATATATATATACATAAGTTGATATATCCTATTAGTTGACAAATTAAAGAGGATTTGACATTCTGAAGGTGCGAACACAAGATGCGAAATCAGGAAATAAATCTGGTGTAGGCGGTACATGACTTTCCCTCATTTTCTATAAATTGTGCTTCTCAAAATTTATAAAATTGAATTTTAACTGCACAAAATATCATTGATAATTATTAGCAATTCCGCTGAAATTGCACTTTTAAATTCAATTCTTGCTTTTATGCGGCTGGCATATTTTCAAAGACATCATTGCAAATTTGCGAAAAGCTAAAATATCTCGAGAACGGTTAGTCCTAGAGTTAAGAGTCGGTGTTATTCTTTTCATCGTTTTAAACTTATAAAACAGTCATTTAACTGACAATTAGTTTTTGTGCTAGAGTAAGTACATATATTTTACAGAGATGCAGACTGACACAGTTGTTACACTGAAAGTAATTTTTTCGGTTCCAAAGTGCTTGAATCGTATGTAAATCCGTCGAAAACTCGCACTGTAAGTTGAAGAAGATCGAAATCATTTCTCGAAAATGAAGCAAGATAGTAGAAAATTTTTAATCGCAAATGTGTAGAAAAATATCTATCTAACAGGAATTGGCACTAAATCAATTACATAAGATATTTATTTGACACCATCGGGATATAAGCGAAATTATATCATAATCAGTAAATGTGTATCATCCTTATGACAAGGCAGGTTTTAATTTAAAGAAAGAATATTTCGCTGTTATTACTGTTGCTTGCGCTTCTAACAATCAATGAAAAATGTTATCTGTTTTTTAGCTTATTTATACTTGTTTCCATCATTTCTTATGTTGATTTCTACAAATTAAAAATGGCAGATTAGATTTTGCATTGAATAACTTTATTCAAGCAGGAATTTAATGAAACAAATTCAGGTAATACATTCCACACATTTTATATTAATTACTTCTTGACTAATAAGTTTTAATTGCATGGTATGAATCACTCTCCCTTTGATCACAGATGACACCAATCCACCTTTCCCCAGTAAGTCCACTTCGTACCCATCTCGCAGGTACATCCCGTATTTGCAGCCCCTGGTGCGTGCCATCCCCATGGGCAGCGGCATTTGATCCAATCACCTTTGCACTGGCAATCGGACTTCTCTCCATTACATGGTTGGCCTAATGTTATGGATCCTATTGGTACGCCTCTAAATCAAAAGAATAAATAAGGAAATATTACCAGAATTTTTAGGAAAAATGTATATTCAAGTATACTGGGTAAGAGAAAGCACCCGAGTGTCTCATTTAATTGCTTTTATTTTTGCAACCATGACTGTCCGACTCACACGAAATCTTATAGTAGCTAGTCGGACTGCCAGGAATTATTTTATTAATTTTGAAAAAAAGAACAGAAGAATACACTAAGTTAGACGAAGCAATCTCACAACAACATCCACATTTTTGGGTAGTATATATAATTATTATTCAAATTGTGGAAGACAGGTACATAATATTAAGATTATTGTACACAGATATAACTATATACTATGGTGAAATATCTTATTTGTGAGATTGACTCTAATCAAAAATTGGAAAATGCATTAAAAACAAAAGAATGTGATCAATTTAAGCAAAAGTAGCTAAAAATAGAAGCAAGTGTAAAACAAATACAAAAATGAGCAGTAAAAATATTTAAACCAGGGCAACATTTCCTGAAAAATATTGTGAGCAAAGTCAACTCATAAGTTACTCCATCTGAGATTTCTTTAGTAACAATAATACATTTTTTAATTCGATCTATTAAATTTCTGTTTTTACAAATGTTTGAAAACCAAAGGGGTCGATTAAGGGTAGCTTGGTGAGATGAATTTTTTAGGGTGAGTGCATTCGGATATATAGGTATCAACATCACCGATTCGATTATAAATACATTTAGGCATTGCTTGACTATGAAAATTATGCAAGTGTTCTAAGAATGAACCATGTACAGCAAAGAATTAAATGAGCTATTTTGTATAAATTTGGAAATCGAGATTCACTGTAGGTAAATATTATCTAATTCTAACAGGATTTTAGATGAAATAGCAAGATTAAGATATTTTGCCAATAAACAACTAATAAATTTTTGCTTAATTTAGAAAGTCAAGAGTGGATATAGGATGTGGAAAGTCAAGTGGGAAATTTTATCTCTATATTTAAGCTCGGCAATTTTATTACCCATTAACCCGACTGCCCATCCTAGATATATAAATTTTATAGAGTTATATATTATACGCTTTGTGGCTTCAATATATTGATTTATTATTAATTGATTTATTTGCCAAAAATATATCAGTATATATATATATATTTATATATATATATTGACATGTACTTTGTTTTACATTCCCATTCAACAGCATATTTTATAGCTGCTATTTCTGGTTGATTAACAACATTTCGCGCATCCAGATTGTAACAAAGAACACCAAGTAGTCATTATTAGAAATACAAACAGAAAATCCTGCATTGTCATCCAGTTTTGAACCATCAGTATATATTTTATAAATAGGATTAGGATTATTTTCACAATCTGGAAGAGAAATAATACGATAATAAGGGACAATGTCCAAAAATGAGGCTGTTAAATTCGAATAAATTGAGTGGCTGAAAGATTTTATTGGGCAAAGTGTTTACATATTTCTTTCAGAAGTGGTATATTTTAAATAATATATTTATAACATTGTGAATTTGAGGAATACCCAAAACAGAACATTTTGCGACGCTATAGGAGATTCGAAAACCTGTTTAAGTTTTTAAAAGATTTGAATATTGAGACCTGTTTAAATTTGAACAATATTAAGACTATCTCCGGATACACTAGATCGATATGCTATAATTTTTTCAATAACTACTTGATACCATATTTATATAAGCATTTAATTTTTCCCCAAATATTTCCAGGAATTTTACCAAAAATAGAAAAATGTTTGAAACATTTCCCCTTTAAATAGTAAAGATGAGAACTCCAAGTCATTTAATCATCAATTATAAACCCCAAATATTTCAAATGATTAGTGATTTTTATATATTTGTCCTGTAATTTAAATACAAGACTTCTCTTAAGACTAGTTTTCTATGCCAAGTACCGAGTACAATAGAATTTCTTTTGCCTACAGAAATTTCTATTTTTAATTAATTTAGAACCCAAGAAATAAGAGTCAACACCTAATTTGCATTACATTCCAAAATTATCCTAACATTACAATTAACTACCACTGCAAAATCATTAGCAAAAACTTGTAATTAGTAAAGATCATTATTCAAACATTATAGTTCTTGAAAATAAATTTTCCGAAGTATAGGTGCACTGACCGATCCTTGCGAAGAGCTTTTAAAAATAATTTTAGTGATAAATTACCTTCTGTATATGTTAGTCTCATTTAATTAATGTACTAGATGTTAATATCGTCATATGACAAGGGGAAGAAAGTTATATAAAGAATTACCTAAGATTTGTCCGCATTCGAAACTTGCTCTCCTAATATCATGCGGTCCTTGCACATCTCCCAGTCAATATTATGCAACGTTCTAGCAAATCATAATTGCCATACATTTTTTTTTCGAAGTACATTCGGTCTATGGACGTGAAGGGGTGAGGTCGTGTTACGGTCCGCTCCTACTTTGCGCCATTTTGGTCGAAATGGCATCTGCCCGTAATTCCTATATGAATACGGATTCTGCTGCTGCTCACACTTCCTATACTACATACCAATATTTTATGGGGTTGGCAGAGATATCAGTAGCTGTTATAATTTTCAAATTAATCGTGGTGTTAAGCCTGAAAATAATCCCAACTTTGGGATTATTTTCGATTGGGATTTGCAAACGTTGAGAGAGAGTGAGTTCAATTACGAAGAACTCAGAGTACTCGTGGAGAGACCCCCTTGGGATATGACCAACGATGAATGGAATATCCTTAAGGATAAGCTAGCCGAGATGGAGCACGCCAGGGTGATGCAAGATATGGATACGTCAGGTGAGCCCCCATGAGTTCTTCTCATGGGATTTCTGTTGTTTCTCTGCCTACGACGTCTCTTGATACCTCCTCGTCGACCATGACCACGTGCTCAACCGCGAAAACTCGTATTGAGATTCCCCAAGATGTGTTGAATGTTATGAAGGAGTACGAGAACTTTACTCAAGCAACCAGCTCGGCTGTGGATTTAGGTGCTATCACTAGTGCTAACAAACATCCTCTCTCGGACCCTGATGAAGAAGGCTTCGTTAAAGTGCCGAGGAGGCACTCAGCCAAGACTGCCACGAATATCCCCCCCATTCCCACGGTCCAGTCTGTTCTTGACCCTGAGGTTCCTGCGCCTGACGCAGCCAGCATTGAAGTAACTCCTAAAAAGGAACGCCGCCCCCCCCCCTCTTTATCGTACCCAACCCAAGCTGGTACGATTACCTAAACCAAGATTAGTGGCACCCTCCATTGAGAGCAAGCAGCCTTAGAGATAATCTTATGAAAATTGATGTTAAAACCAGAGAAGAGTTCCTTGTCTTGCAAAGAATGCTCATTAATAATAAAGTTTCCTTCAGGACTTTCCTCTTCAACGAGGACAAGCCGCTAAAAGTGTCATTAGGGGACTCCCTCTGCCCACTAGCATTGAGCACATTAAGGAGCGATTAGAAGTATGAGGTTTTAAAATTAATAGTATGACGCAACTCTACAAGGATCCTAAAACCAGCAGGGTAATGATGCCCCTTTTTTATGTTCAGTTAGACAAAAAACCCGACAATCTTAAAATTTATCAAGTCATTAAGTTACTAGGAATAGCAGTTAAAATTGAACGTTACAGAGGACGCAAGGGCACCAGCACTCAGTGTTTTTCTTGCCAAAAATGGCATCATGCGGCAAATAGCTGCCATCTACCGCCGAAATGTGTCAAGTGCGCCGGCGATCACCGCTCCCACGAATGCCCTAAAAGGCCTGAAGTAAAGTGCACGTGCGCGAACTGCTGTGAAGAGCACCTCGCGAGCTATTGCGGGTGCTCAAAATTCCCTAAGCCCAGGCTTCAACCCAGAACCTTCACCAGTCGCTCAGTTAACAACTCTAAATCCTACGCTGCTGCCCTTCAGCCCAAAGAACTAGACTTTCCGACTCTTCCAGAGAAAACTTACCCCAAAACTAAAATTATTAACTTCAACCCCAATAATCCCCCTAGAGAAGGCTACGATCATATGAGAGATGACTGGCTGGGGGTGATCGACTTGATAGTCCGTTTCGGAAGAAATGGCTATCAGAGAGATTTCATCCAGCGAGCCCTTAAAGCAGCCCTTCCTAAATTAAGGGAAACTAAAACGATTATCGATCGGATCTCTATCCTCTTTGACAGCATCTGTGAATTAGCTAAGTCTTCCTAAGTTAGGTCGTTTAGGGTTTTTTGGGGCTTGCTAGTCAGGTCCTGTTTTTCTCCCTTATGGTCTAAAGCGTATGCGGCTTTTTGATTGGCCCTGCCAGAATCCTTTTCTCTGCTGGCACTTCCCCGTTGTCCCGCTCCCTTCTGCCGCTCTAGAACATTGCTCATCGACTCAAGACAGAGTTCCACGGAACTCGCCCCTTTTTTCCAAATTCTTCCTTTATTTCTCTGTGTTTTTTCTCTTCTTATTCCAAATTAAGCGATACGTAGACCAAATTGGGACTTGTCTCAATTTGGACTAATGTGCATCGCTACGATCTGGATCCCTAACATATTTAAAAGTCTTTCTATGATTCCCTAACCATGTATATCTATGATTGGAGATTAAAGTAAGCTCCTCGTAGCTTTGCTAGGCACTCCAAATTTGTGATTCCTTGAGTCCATAATTGCTATAAGACAGTTTGGTAAAACGCAATTCTAGTACGATACTTTGAGCCCCTAAGACAACACTCCAACCGCATCAGGAACAGTGGAGCTTACTCTATTTCGAATCAAGGGTATTACATTAATAAATCTGTGAGATTTATTTCTGGTCTCATACATGAGATGTGTGAGACCAGAAATAGATCTCGCACCAGATTTTGTGAAACAATTTCATGTGCGTTATTTAATGTGTCTAAAACGTCATACAATAACTTCAGTCTGAATGACGCCAGTTTTTACAACACCCTAACTAAGAGGTCAGCTAAAACCGTAAATTTAGGGGCTTCAGGACAAGTGGGTCGGAGGATTTTAAGGATGAGGTGAGGACACGAGAGTGGTCAAAGATGTTACCAATGTGCAAGATGTCTGCGCTCAGTGCCCTTAAGTCACCCAATCAGAGCCAAAGAGGTGTTGTTGTTGTTGTTGAAACCCAGACCGTCCGACCTACCAGAAAGGTGTAAGGTAACTGTTTGGACGGTCGGGAAGTGCCACCCAATTTAGACCGGAACCCAGTGGGGGAGGCATCCACAGGGACTGTACCCTCCTTCCCCTACCACCAACCTCTCGGAAGGACTAGCCAAAGAGGCGCGTCAGACCTCAGGCAAAAGAGCCACAACCAAAGGAGTATAAAGAAGATGTAAAGTTCAGTAGACAGGAGAATAACAGAGATGAAGTAAGATGGAATATCAGCAGACGTAGTTGGCGAGTTCGAGAAGTCGAAGTGATAGAGTTGGGGTAGTACAAGAATGGCAGTGCAGCCAGAGTACGGAGAATGTTAAGTATGCAGTGAGCGACTACCGTAAAAGACGGCATACCACACTGCGAGTTGTTATCGTTTGGCGTACACTGATGGAATACGTACGACTGTACAAGCTGTGTATTAACGTCTAAAGGCAACCAGAAGGTATGTTCTCCACTACTATTGTATGTAGGTCATTGAACCTTTTGAAAACTACATTTTAATAGTCTCACACTTTCTCGCTCCGGCACAATTAATAGTAATCATTGTTGTAATTGAGTTATTAGTTGATCCATGTTGTTAATAAATAGTTTTATTTTAAAGTTAAAATGGTGCATTCAATTTAGTAGTATGTTAATTAATATTATTTTACAGAACTCACGCTAAAGATAAGTAGGTGGGTAATAGCGGCACAATGGAATGGATTCCATGATTTACCCTAATTTCTGTCATGTTCTAAGATTAATTAAATATGTTTCTTAAAGGTAACGTATAAGTCTGTCATTTTACTGCACCACAAAATCATACAGAGCAATGAGGATTGTTAAAGAAAGTAAACACAATATTGCGTGATTTTATGCATTTGGTGGCGTTTTCTAAACGAATTATTTAGAAAATTGAAGAAATCCTTTCGTTAGCTGCAGATAAGTTTTTTCGAGTAGAAAATGCAAATTAGTTATTTAGTTAGTGTAATGTATTGTAGATAAAGATCTTTAAGCTTAACATAGTGTTGTGAAAAGCGATTACATACGCTTACCTCCAAAAAATATAAATTAACAATTAACGTATTTTTACTAAGGATTGTTGTGCAAGGTCCATATTGGAAAACGAAATCCAGCCATTATTCGGGCGTACCCCACTCCCATTCGATGATCAGAGCTATTCTTATATAATAATTCCCCATTTTTCAATTTCACACAATTGACAAATAATACTGCCGGAGATTACATCGATCTTTTGAAGAAATCGAAGTCAGAGATAATTAGAAAGAAGTTGCAATAGGAATTTTCGAACACAGAATAGGGGATAAACCCTTCATATTTTAGAATAATAGATTGATTTTTATAAATATATTCAGAAAGGCTAAATGTAATTTAACATTGTATAAACTACTAAATGCAAATAAAAATTAACAGTTAAACTAGCTTTTATTACTATTACAATCTAATCACGATTTGAAATTTGAGAAAAGAGAAAATTCAAATGTATGGCGAACAAAAATAATAACAAAGACAAAAAGTCATCAATTAAGGAGATTTTGGAATGTGGTGGATATTACATACCTGACTCTTCTGTAAATACTTAAAAAGATTCAAATATTAAATTGTGTATATTTTATGTTTCAAAACATTTTATGAATTGACTCACCGTATCACTTTCTCATTTATTGTGAAAAACACTATACGCCGTTAATTAGGAAATAAAAATGCATCTTAATAGGGCGGTTCAGAAGTATTAGTTGGGAAAAGATTATATGTGAGGCCCCTATAATATATATGTGAGAGCCAATGTGCCCTACAAATAATGTGAGATAGCTACTAGGACATCTAGCTAACTACTAATAAGCTAGCTAGTTAGTGTCAGTTAACATGAGCTAGCGGTGTTCGCAACTAGTGGTCACTATTTTTATCAATACATTCTGCAATCACTTTTTAAACAAAAGCAAACACACCCGTTGCTAAACTACTGCATCCTAAATAAGACCCTTTGTCTTGCCTTTAGCAAGCTGTGAATGTGCAGTGCGTTTAGGCCTATCAGTTCACATTTGCGATATGGGTACACTCGCGCAGCTGTTGTGATATGTCCTAAATAAGCACATTTAGTCCACTATGCAGTCTTAGTTGATAAGTGTCCGCTTCATGGGCGCACAAGCCAATGAGTAAACATTGTTAGTCATAAACACAGAGGCTAAATGCAGATAATAAATCTAAACTAATAATATATAACTAAATGCAGATAAAAAAAAATAAAGGGAGTTACAATATGACTTATGGCCATTTTCATTAAACTCCAGCGCCTTTTAGTGATGTCACGTTAAATATTACAAAAATTCTATATTCCAAAAATTTAAACGTGGCCTTAAATTAAAACATAATCCGCGAAATTAGAAAATCGCATATTTTATACTACTATTTCTCAAGAAAGAGAGAACATTTCTCGTTTTTTAGCCATAATTACACCAGACTTCATTTTCGTTACAAAAGTCATAATTTTCGCATATTTTGTCCACCTTAAAAATCAGTAGAAAGAATATTGATTTATGTTTCCACTTTTAAATTTTTAACTGCAACCTGCCAATTTCCAGTCACTTAACTTTAGTTTAAAAGGAGCAAGATTCTGATGAAGAGACTAACATCAAAAATGCAGTTTTAGGATATGTGGTTCTTGTTACCACGCTGTCTTTTGTCCATGTTTAGAAATCTAAAAAAATCTAATTATTTTTTTTTAGTTTCCAAGTACAGCCTGTAAGTTTTCATTGATTTAGCTTTCGTTTAAAAAATTGCGATTGTAGTTTAAAATGAACCCAGTTGAGATAGTGATTCGATAAAGTGTAGTTTTACTTTTTTCAGGGTTATTTTGTAAATATTAAAACGCCTATTAATTTTTTTTTTAATTTTCAGATGTTTTGACCACATTCTCGAATTGTTTCTTCATTTTGAAGAAAAAAAACCTCTTAGTTCTTGTTTAAAAATTGACGTTTTAAATCGCTGAAACACAGGTATTGTATGTAGATTGAATTTAGAAGTATTATACAGTTTAGAAACTTTTATGAAATCTTTGAAGGGAGATTTTTGCAAATATTTAAAAATTCTATTACATTTTTCTAATTTTCTAAAATTTCAGCCACATACTCGGATTGTTATCTGACTTAAACCAAACCTCTTGTTTCTCAGCCAATAATTGATATTTTAAATCACTGAGGCACATAAGGGCTGGCGGGTTTTATTATTATAGATTATATTTATTAAAGTTCGTAATTAATATATGTACGATTTTACATTTCGTTTTGCCTTTTTAGGCAGTATCTGTATGTGTTACTAGTTTTAAAAGAAAATAAAGAAATTAAGTCAAAGGCTATACCCAAGAGAGTTCCCAAATAAATAAGATGATTAAAGTATTTAAATTAGGAATTTAAAAATATTTAAATTATTAATTCTAAAATCAGGTAAATTTCGCAATATTCAAAACTATGTGTAACAGATACGGTCGAAAACATATTCTTATTGCCATCTACATAAAGATTAAGTTCATTACGATTACATTACAATTCATATATGTTTGTGTTTCCAATACCCCAGATAATCGAAGCCACAATATATTAAAAGGTAACGGTGAAGTGGAACTTACCTTAATTCTTCCGGTTCTTCAGCACTTAAGGCAGAAAGATCTAAAATGTAAAAAACATTTACACTGAAAAGGACCAACAATAACTTAATTGAACTTCAACTTCAAAACTATGAAACATCAGTAAATAGAACAATACAAAGAAAATAATAACAGGGTACATAAGGGTGCTTTAAAATGGGGAAAGTACTTTAATTTTAGCTGACAATTTTTAGGGCTGAAAGTACTTGAAATTTTGTTCCCGTAAAAATTGTCATGTCCTTGAGAGTACAACATTGATTTTCTCAAAAATTTCCTAAACGGCTTCAAAAATAAACAATCACATTTGTTTGCTATATATTTTTCTCCCGAAAATACATACAACTTCATAATGAGGAGTTGAGTAATATCCTTGAAAAAAATTACACTGTACTTGAAGGTCCTTAAAAAGTTCTTGAATTTTTTTCGATAGAATGTGAACTCAACCTGTAATAAAGTATCAGTAGTGAAGTACTAAAACTTTAGCAAAACGGAAAACGTCACTAAATTATCGGTCTTTTGAAAGCTGTTTTTGCAAAAATACTTTATCACCCAATCAATTTCTATTACGCGTTATGGACATATACAAATCTTCCTAAAAGATTGTGTTTTTACCTAAATCTGCCGATTACTGGGATCCATCGTGTGCTATGACATCCCTGATACAATCACTACAGAAGCAGCAGCTAACTATCCAAACCCCTTACCTGTTGAGTATATTTCAGGAAAATGTGTCAAAAATGGAAAAAAAAAATTATGCTTCAGTTTCGTGCATTATAACATTTGAAAAGGTTAAAAAAATTTATTTTGCAAAAATATAAATTTTTATATGAAATAATTACTAAATTTAATATTTTGAAATTCATGTGGAAAATTAATGGTTTATATTCATATTTTAATCAAAATTATTTAATTATAGAAAAATAAATCAAATAATTTTTTGAATTTCACAAATCATTTCACAGAATCATTTTTCAGAATTTCACAAATCTTTTATAGTATGATATATACGAAAACATGGCACGGCACACAAACCTACATCACATTCTTTACAATAAACTCGATTTATATCCCGCCTAATCAAGCTTGCTGATCCCGCCAACTTCCAAAAAAATGTGGACAAGTATCGCCATCTATTGGGAAAACAGTGAATTATATTGCAAAGCATTTGTTAAAGCAAAACAAACTCAATTCGGGATCAACGGAATAGAAACACTGATTTTTCGCTTGCCCGAAGTCAGTTCGGGCATTCCAAATTTGGCGCAGAGGGATTGCACGAACTGAATTCGGGTGCACAGGCAAGGGGTTAAAAATATTTCATAAAAATATATAATAAATTTTTTAATGTGTTACGCATTAAGCACAATCCTTGAGATATTAAACTGAAGTACCTTAAGCAGGCATGTATCGCTAACTACATGATGGATAAATTTGAGCGCAAATGTATTGTATTTTTTTAAATTCATGCAATATGTGTCGTATAATGTATGCCATTAATTATAAAAGGAATTAAATTTTAATTCATTAAATATTGAATTCTTTTAAAATTTTAAAATTTATTAAAGTTCGATTGAGTATAGTGATTTATAAATTACGCAAATTACCTGGTTATAAGATACGAAACTGTATTGTCACGAAAATGTAAAAGTCACAAAATTGTATTGTTTTGTTTTTTAATTGCATGCAATATTTTTCGTATTGTTTATGTCATTAATTACAAAAAGTAATTAATTTGTCATTCATTAAATATTGACATCTATTAAAACTTTAAAATGCAATAGCGATTTTACATGTCATAGATGTTGTAAATGTAATTAAGATGAATATACTCAATCATTTGATTGAGTATATTGATTTATAAATTAGGCAAATTACCTGGTTATACCAAGATACGATTTTTGAGAAACGATTGGATATCGAATAACAGTTGCAACAAAGTTGTTTGTTAGTAACCGAGTTCGACTGTACTTTTATACAACGTTATTTTTCATTTATAGAAGATAATTTAAACTTGTCAACAAACCATTCATTCTCTCATCTTGGCAGGCCTCTTACATTCATCGATAATAATAATAGGTTAAAATTTCATTCTGGTTACTCAATTACTCAGAGAAATATCTTTCCCACAGACAGACAGGCTGATAAACAGACAGATAGGTGTCATTGAAAAAACGGTTGATGTACTCGTAGTATTCAGGAATGATCAAAATGTGTACATCCGCAACATTTCCACAGTTGCATTTTTTATCCGATTCAACAGATTACTTTCACGTATAGTATGTATCACAAGGAAAGTAACGACAATTAAAAATCATAAAAGAATACATACCTTCATTTCCAACAGCATCCAAGCTCAGTGCAATAGCAAACAGGCAAACAAATACCACAGCTAATTTCAGCATCTTGGATGTGCTTTGAAAATCGATTAGAAGTAGCTGAAATAGATTAAATTATGGTGATAGTCACAAAATAGATTATCATTTTAATAAATCTAATATCGTATAAGTTAAGCTATTTTCAACTATACCAATCAGCCGATTTTTACTTTTCCTACACTGTTACTTTTTTGCATTATAGACATCTTCTTAGTTAGAGGGTATAAATGCACTAAGGCAGGTCGAAAAATTCATTTTGTTTCACATTTTCTAAAAGTATAATGTCTTAAAACTAGTATATGTGAATTTCAGAAATAAATTGCGATAATTGTGTCAGAAGAAGACTTACACTCTGGGACTGTTCACCGAAGTGAAGCAGCATCGGGCGCGGTTAGTACTTGGTGGGTGACCACCTCGGAACGCCGCGTGCTGTTGGCCATCTCGGGTGCGGTATCCCCGTGGTTTGCGCGCTAGATTTGCACGCTGCCACAAATGCCACCGTGTTCATGCGGAGTACGATCACGTTAAACATGTGGGTCCGTAAGTCCTTCCGAGAGGTTGGTGGTAGGGGAAGGAGGGTACGGTCCCTGTGGATGCCTCCCCCACTGGGTTCCGGTCTCAATTGGGTGGCACTTCCCGGCCGTCCATACAGTTACCTTACACCTTTCTGGTAGGTCGGACGGTCTGGGTCTCAACAACAACAACACTCTGGGACTGTTTTCTAAAAATTTTGAAAGTGTTTTTCTGTTAATATGTTTTTGAAAATTATTTAGAACGATATCTTGGACAATAGTTGGCCCATTTATGTGAAAATTGGCAGGGCTTTTATATAGTAAGACGCAATGGGTCAGGTAGTAGACATTTGATTAAGATTTTCTTGCAGTTTTATCCTAAACATAGTCGAACATTTGAGCAAAAAGTCGTTGATTTTTTAAAGGCCCTCAAATATTCTCCATCTCCAACTTGAAAATGTAAAAGAATCTTATCATAGTAACTCCGTATAACCCTAACCTTTAATATAATTTATTTTTCAATTAAGTTAACCCAGTCGATTTCCTGCTAGCATTAAAAACACGGCTGGCAGTGATCACTGTGAATTCAATTAACTGTAGTGTGGCTCACCTCAACGTTGTCGTACCAGAATCCATTGACAACTATCTCACTCTTTATACATTTTTATCACGAAGCGAGCGCCACTTGTAAATTTACATACTGCTATCCCATGAATTTTTGCACTTGAATGTAACAAAGACGGGGAGATGCAGATATAAGGCTAAAATCTGTTTTTAAAATCTGCTTTACTCCGCCATTCTTATGACTTGAATGTAAATTTGCCATATATTGACTATTAAAGCAGGATTACCAGATTTGACGACTTATCACCAATAGAGCGAATTTTTAATTGTATTCGAAATTTCTCGATATAACGAATATTTTTCGAAATACGAGCCATGTCGAGAAGTTTTTACTGAGAGCATATAAAAGAATACATCGTTCAGTTGCAGAGAAGATGACGTCAGACGAGCCATATTCAATTGTGAAGTACGTCAATGTTTTGAGATTAATATATGCTGGTGAAGTGAAATTAGTAGAGCAAGCTTAGTGAAATGGCTTAGTGAAATTGGTAGAGCATTTAACTGCTGCTTCGCTGTACGAGATGGTTGTAGAGAAATCTTGTGAGACAGTTACAGAGGTCACTACAACGATGAGATAAGAGCTTGCAATTTCATCCCAGTAGCCCAAAAGTAGAGCGCCGGCTGGCCAGTTCCGAGATCTGAGGTGAAATTATCGGTTGAGGCAGCAAGGTTTATTACAATGCCGCCCGAACAAACCCACAAAGAACGAAGGTTAGTGCAAAGAAGTCGGAGGTCTGAAAGTGAACCTATTACGATTAGAACGGATTCAGTGGACCATGGAAAATTTAGCGCCGATTTTAAACAAGGAGGATAACGACCATGCAGGATACTAACCTGGTTTTTAGTCAAATTGTCAGTTGTCAGTCAATCTTACATTAGACAATGGAGAATGCAGAGTCCAATTCGAAGATAAGAGATTTCAATTTTGTCCGAGTCGCTTAACGGTAGAGCGCCGGATGGCTAGTTCGGAGATAAACGTGTAGTTATCCAGAAAATTGCAATCATTCTTGTATCCCGAGAGTATATCCAGAGGATAAGTCTTCACAGTGCTTTTCATATACACTCATGTCCAAAAGTTAAGCATAATTCATAAAATGCGAAAAATTCGGAGTTAATATGGATACAATGGTTCACAAAAATGTCACAATAATGCCACCACAATGTCACAAAGATGCCAACTGGACATTTTTTCGAATAAACGAATTATTGGAATGCTGAAATCCAGTCGATCCCAAACCGAAGCGTCTGGAATTCTGAATGTGCCGCAGTGTGTAATCTCCACACTGTGGCAAAGATTCCAAGCCACTGGAGTTGTTACCCAACGACCAGTATCAGGTCGGCGAAGGGTAACAACCGCTCGGCAAGACCGATATCGGGAGATAACTGCGAAACGTCGGAGGAACCGTTCTGTCAGACAACTGGATTCAGCCCTGACAGCCGCCGCAGGAGTCACTGTTTCGAGACAAAATGTTTATAGGAGATTCGGGCACGTTGCTCCCTATGCCAGACGACCAGCAATTTTCATCCTTATGACGTCTGCACAGAAACGCGCGCGTTCATAGGAGTTTGGAACATCGGCAGTGGAGTGGACAACATTGGGGCAATTTCATGTTCAGTGACGAGTCCAAGCCTGCAAAATTATTCTTGTCGTTCCACGATCTGGAGAGAACGAATAACGCGTTTTCACCCTAGAAATACCACGGAAAGGCATCGATTTCCGTTTGGGGATGTTATGGTTTGAGCAAGCATCGTGATGGACGGCCGCACAGACCTCCACATCTTTGACACAGGGTCGGTTACCGGTCAAAAATACATAGACGAAGTTCCTTAAGCCTACCGTTCGATTAGTTTGAGGTGTTTTTGATCCTGATTTCATAATTATGAATGATAACGCTCTTCCTGACCGTGAGGCCTTTATTGACCTCCTTCCTTCGAACTGAAAATATCCAGCACATGTAGGGGCCCGCCAAATCTCCTGATCTGAATCCAATAGAGCATGTGAGGGATTTGCTCGGGAGACATCTTGTAGCCCTCCACTTTCCACCAAACTCCGTTCCGGAGTTAAAAACTGCTCTTCGTGAGACTTAAAACTCTTTTAACACACAACTCATCCAAACCGTCATCGAAAGTAGGGGAAATCGTTCTGCAACATGAGCGGGTACCCGAAGTTTCTACACACCATATTAACGTCTTCCCGGTCGTCCAAATAGTTACTCAAGTCCTCTGGATGTGTCGGACGGCCTGGGGTTTCCACACCATATTAGCCTGCAGCATCACATTGTTTTAAGCATTCTGTTTCACTGAGGTTGACACTGGTATTGTGACCCGTTTTCTTTCAACCCTTTTCTTTGGATAATTATTGTTATTATCCTTGTTTTGCATTTTCTTCTATAACCTTATTAGACCCACAGACCGCGTTTTCTTCCATTCCGATATAGTTTTCCTGAAATTTTCACATAAACAGCAACTATGCTTAACTCCTGGACATTGTACATATATACTATGTATTATGTTAGGAAGTATACTATATAAATTAATCGATAGCTTAAAAATTGCAAAATTTATAAAAATCGATGTAAAATTGGGTGAGTTCTTACCTTTTCCGTTGCTGATATAAATCTAAAAGTTGGGAAAATGTGGATGGCTTAATATAGTTACAAGTTACATAAAAAAATTCCCATTAAAATTTCGTATTCCAACTGCATCTGGTAAAAATCCAATAATGTCAATTCATACGTCATCTAGCGACCTTGATATATTCACAATATTTAACAATGTTTGACATTTTAAACCGACATATGGCATGTGTCATATTCTATATGACACTTTCTTATTCTTTATTTTTATAGGATTAACTAACTTAAAACTTTTAAATATAATTCTAAATTCACATTTCTTTCATTTTAAATGCATCCAAAGGACGTAGCGATGGACAATTAGCTTTAATTCTAACGCTCTACCTAACTTTATACTTTCTCACCCTAGCTAACACCTGCGAACTTAGTTTCACATACAGCTGCAAGCCCACGAGGATAGTCACAAGTTTTGCCTGTTCAACGCTCAACAGATAAATTATTTTGCAGATATGAACTCAGAATTCCCACAAAATCTTAGAAGCACCACTGTTAAAACGCGATTGAATTGCATCCCTTAAAGAAACCATTTAAGCTGTCAAATTTTAAAATTTAGTGACAAGTGTCACTCCAAATTGGCAACAGCTTGACCAGAATTCGATGATGTTCCCATTTTCTATAGACTGGGCACACAATAATTTTACCATTGTCTTTTAACACTGTTCAAGCTATTTCCAATTAAATAGATTTTTTGAAAACTCTCAAGCAATCCCTTGGGATTGTTGTAAGGCGTCTGCGAAGAGCAAGCTGAGTAAGAGAGACGATAATATGTAGTGGTACGACTCGAACGTGTGGTCTGGCCCCTTGCCCAGCCACTATGGTCCCCTTTTTAACACTTTTCAACAGAGTTGAAATGTATTTATAACTTTGTTCATTCTATCAGTCTGTCTGTCCGTTCGCACAATATCTGCCGTAAAAATGACTTTATCAAAATGAAATTTTAGTATGTCATTGAGACGGTCTGTCGGATATATGGGAACGTAAATTAATAATATCACCCAATTAATTTTGGATTGAACTCGGGTTGTAAAGGTGAAATACGTTGAACCCTATAGAATCTAATTATTCAAACATTTTTTCAGAAAATATTTCAGCAATTAAATTAAGAATGCCACATGTTTCTACTTATTTTGGAATATTTAGCACATAAACATTTCAAAGTAAATAAATTTTTTGCATTACTGCACACCCCCTCTTTCAAGGTATTCATCAACATTAAACACTTTAATTATCACTTTAAATGTGCATTTCAGCAAAATATCTTCGGTAGTTTTTTAAATAAAAATTAAAATAATAATTATACCCACATTATATGAAGAGATCACGTGCCCCACTTCAAAACAAAATATGGCATCCATCTTTTTTTCCCAGTGTAAAAATCGTGATTTTTGAAATCCTTTTAAATTCATATTTAGTGTTGCATCCGTCCTAAAACCACTTTATTTTTGCGTACTTTCTTCGTATCTATATTCTGTGGCAACGCAATTACAATATTTTTTAATTTAAATAATCATCACACTTTGATTATTTTTTCAATGAAGCCTAATTTTAAGTGATTCAGAGTGTAAACAAGTGATTGCAAGATGAGTTGTATAAGAATACCAGAATTATTTTCACTGAAAATTATTTAACTGTGGAGTCTGAATGAATGGAGTGTATGAATGAAATATTCACTGCTTTTATATAGAGAGCCAGGCAATTTATATTTCGATGACGTCATTTGAATAAAGTTCATTTTCTTCAATGAAGTTCTAAGTTTTCAAATATAATAATATAATGCAGTACTATGATAATTATATCAGGGCTGAATGTACCGCATATTAAAGATATTCAAATAAAATAGCATTTCAGTTGGAAGGTGTTTCATATTCAAGTTTTCATGCATGATTGATCTATCTTTGTTTCATTCTTGGTACAAATCTGAACTGTTGACATTTTTTATGTTGTTCTATATGTAAATTTTTAAATTGGATCAACCAATCTCGATTATTTATGAGCATATGGATACAGTTATTCTGATGTATCGATAAATGGACTTACGATGTACCAATATTGGTTATTGATGTACTTTTGTACGACTAATATTGTGTATCGATTCAATAGTTTTGATACGGTTACGACATATCCTCTGGAATCGTAGTTCATGTTTCAGGAAAGTTTACACATTTATTCACAAGCACATCGCAAACAGGAACAATATTCAGAAAAGACAGCAATTAAATGCGCTACTGATTTATCAAACCTTTAAGGTATCTCATTTAACAAAACAACCGCTACTATTCTCAAAACATTGACCAATATCCGTTGAGAGTATCTTGTATCACGTTAACTACTCTTCAACTGAGTGAAGACTACTTTTATAGACTCTGTATAGAAACTTCTAGAAATATGTCGTATTTTGTAAAATGTTCGATATTTCGAAGTTGTTTCTCAAACTTTCGAAGAGTTGACAAATATCGATTTTCAATAAATTGGCAATAAATCATGAAGTATAGCAACCGTATTCTAGACTACAGCATCGAGCAACCCTGGGTTCACGTCATAGGAAAGGTTTCTTGTACGGATGTTTTCTGCATCTGGTTTTCAAAAGTCACTCCAGTGAGAGCAGTTTACACGTATCGCATTACAATCTAACAATACCTATATCATTAAAATCTAAAAATGCGTATCGCAATAAAATCTAACAATACGTATCTCATTAAAATCTTTCCTCAGTTTGGCCACATATTTTTTCATTGACTTTCTATAAATTTTGGAAAACTATGGGAAGAAATTTTACTATAATAATAAAAGCAAATCGAAAAATTACTTTATTGACATTTTATATGAATTTCCGCAAATAAGAATTACATAAATTTAATAATGTGTTTCTAGATTATTGGTAATTTTGCATTTGATACACTGGATTTCACTATATTTACTTTAGTTCCATTCAAATAAGCATATTTAAAATAGTTATATTCTCGAACCATGTTATACTTCTATATTATCTATACTTTTTATGGAAATTTGTTAAAGAAAAAATTATAAATAACTTTCCATTCATATAATTTAAGGCTCTATGTTAGAATATTTACTACATTGTAGGGTGCAGTATAGGTATAATAAAATGTGATATTGACAATCTAGTACCAGGGATCCTTTCAGGCATACATCAGGGAGGGCTTCGCCCCCCCCCCCCCAAGGACGATTATTCCCTCATCAACTGATATTTTATATTAACTTAGTTCCTATTTATGCGACAGTATTTAGATATATTTATAAATGTCAAATAGAAAACTCGCTCCCCTAGAGTTTCATTTGACCCTCCCCCCCCCCGGCTAAAATTTCTGAAAGGCTGTCTAACTCTTGCTATATCACTAAGCAATAACGCGTATAAATGCACCAAATGGATACACCGCTAAAATTTGTTCATCACTTTTATCTTAATAAAAAGGACAAAAAGTGCAGAATAGAGGAAAAGGCATTCTTAGAAGACTCACATATTCAAAATGCACTAAACCCCCGGGCTTCAAAAACAACTCATGAAACTAAACCGAACTCTATGACTGCTCATAAATAGTTACAACCATGGTGGTAAAAGTAAGGAGTTAAAACTTCATATTAAGAAAACAGCAAAATCGTTTGAGACAATAATTCAGGATTCGCTGGTGTAAAATAAGTATCCCTGCATTCTATGATTTTCTATGGCGAAAGGCCTAAATTATTTATTTAAATTGCCTATTTTGTAGAAATAAATGATTAGCCAATGAAAAGTTGAACTGAAACAATAAAGAATATTCATACGCATTCAAATTTATTTTATCTTTCCATTTATTTTTAACATCGTATATTATGTATTCTATCCTACAACTATGAAAAAATATTGGTTAATTATACTCATAATAAGGAAACATTTAATTTAAAAATAATCAAAAATACACATACTAAATAATACGCTTTTCTGAAATGTCAACTAATAATAACAGCTACTTTACTAACACACCTGCAACTAGTTAAATCTCAAAACATTATGGCATTTTTAAACGTTTCATCCATAGGAGATTTATCTCCTTCTTTCTAACTCCATAGTTCTAACAATATATTTCCCGAAGCTTGCCGAACACGTAATTTACAACTTTAATTCCCGAAATTTCTAAGGGTACGAAATTGGAGATATTTTGTGGCAATGGCAGCAAAATCTCCTACCAAAGTAATGGATAGAAACGCAAACACCCACACAACTCTGAAGGAAAGTATGTATCCCTACAAATGATTTGAAATTTGTTGGCATTTTTTCTCCATTTATTAACTGAAATCGAAATTAGATATAAACAGAATGATAGTTCTCTTCGACAAACTGTTTGGTGAAATTTCAACGTTATAACATTCACCAATTCAACAAATAAGATATTAAATTTATGTAGACTCTAATTCCAAGTCATTCTGTATGTAAAATTATAAAAATCTGATGTGGACAACACATGACTTTTCTTATATAATGCAATGAATTTACTACTTTTACAGTAAAAAAAATAGCTTTTTCTTATTGTAGATACATATATTCTTTCCAAGATAGTGAATTTTCGTCAATTAGTCGTCATTTTCATTAATTTAGCGTCATTTTTATCTATTTAGCGATATTTTCGTTAATACGACACCATTTAAAATAGTCACCAAGTAGGCGACATTCCGCCAAATTTGTCGCCTAAATCTCACCAAGCGTGATGGACGGAGAAATAAGTTTTTCTTATAGCAGATAAATGACTATTGGCGTTCAAATACAAAAGTATTTGTCAGAGTATTTTATCTCATGACTTGAAGAAGCTATATCCACGAGAATGATGTCACCAAATTTATCGCATGATATAACATATATGAAAAGTGAACATGTTTTTATGAGACATATATGAATGAATTCTTGTGAACATATATGAAAAGTGAACAGGAGATTTTTTTATAAATGTATTTGAAAAATGTGCAATATCTCGAGAACGGTTCATGGTAGCGTTCTAAAGTTTATGTCAATCGTTTTCTAAGGAAAAAATACATACGAAATATCTATTTGCGTAACTTTACTAACGGTTTTGATTTTTTGATGATTTTTCAAAATTTCACTCCAAAATTTAGGGGTTCTGAACATTCGATTACGTTTAAAAGCAATAGGCTTCCAGTATTCACGGATTGTAATTTTTGTACCAAATTTCATTCGAATCGCTTTATGTTTTCGTGAGATATCGTTTCCACAGACTCACTGACACACACACATATACTTTGACACACACACTTTCACACACACACACACATACAGACATCACCTCAAAAATGGATTCGTGATCAGGGATGCTTGAAACGTGCTCTCCCGTCGAAAACTCGAATTCGAATTTTCGACTCCGTCACAGTACTTTCCTTATACATTATTGTATATAAGGAAAGTAATGTATGTGATATTTCAAGACAAAGAATATATAATACGTATACCAGTATAAGCTGTGAAATAAAACTTACTCAAGTACAGAAATTACGTGATAATAGGTATCACTTTATTTCAGATTCAAAATATCCTCTTTCCTAGAGATACAAAAACAAAGCAGCCATTTCATTCAAAGCAAGAGAGTTTAGAGTCGCAAGGGCGGTATACTTGCCAAGGAAATAAAACTGTGACATCTAGAAAAATGTAAAATTGAAAAGAGAACCCGAAAAGTTAAATTTTATTACCCAACCCAGTGATTTCCACCCAAGTCAATTATGAACAAACACACCTGAAACACTTGTCAGTTAGGGCAGAGATGTGATATTTCAAATGCAAAACGTAAATAGTGTTAACTTGTCTTACCACGTTCCATTCTCAGAACAAGGCTTTTCTAACTTTAATAGCCAAAAGTTCACCTTGCGTAGACTATATGACGCCGGTTTAACACATAATTAATATTCGGACGTGAAAGGGAACAAATTCGCCACTGCCATACAACTAACTGGATGGTTAAAGAAGGGTTCACCATACTAATTGCATGATGGAGCACATTAGGATATTGAAAGTGTTCGGAAGGCCAGATTGGGACACACAACAGTTGAATAAAACTCGATAGCGCCAAACATTAAAAAAAAATGTCTGACTCCTGTTTTCAATCTACGACAAATGACAAATTTGAAACCCAAATTAAAAATAAATCTTTCAAGTGGTCAACTGTTAATTTTGAGCATTTTTTTCATTTAATGTGTTTCATGCTAAGATTTCCAGAAAATGTATCTGGTTCCAAACAAAAAAAATCTGCTGTTGGCATCACCATACTTTCCCTGCAGACTTATATCCACGTTCTCTTCATTTTAATTAAATTTAATTCACTTTTAATTCAATTTTCGTTCTTATTTGTTAACTAGACTTATTTTCAAAGGTGGCGTAGTGTAAATACGGAAAAACTAAATTTCTCGAGAACGGGTAGTCCTAGTGTAATAGGGTTGGCCTTATTCTTTTCATCGTTAGAAATTACGTATAAAACAAGCATTTAATTGATATATTTGAGCATACGTAGTATTTTATTTTAGATTATGACGATTTTTGTGGGCCATTTCGCAAAAAAGGCAGGTAATTTTTTTCTGATTCGTACCTAAATCTAATCAGCACCAGGGTAAACCACAAGGGACTTAAATACCAAATTTTATAAAATTCGGGTCCATTATTTTTTCAGCTAGAGTATATACATGCAATTTTTGCGAGCCATTTCGCAAAAAAACATCGGGTTTTTTTACCCGGAATCGTACCCAAACTAATCAGCACCAGATTCGCCCAAAAGTGACTAACCTACCAAATTTTATGAAATTCGGTCATTTATATTTTTAGCTAGAGTGGATACAAAATCTGCACAGACAGACAGATATACACACACACGTAAACACACACAGATAGACACGCGAACAGACACACACACACACACACACAGAGATACACACACACAGACACACACACGCACAGAGACACTCACACACACAGAGACACACACACTAAAAATAGTTTTTTCGTATTCTACAGGTCTCGAAACATGTAGATCCGCCGAAAAATCGAGTTGCGATTTTCAGCATGATTCCATTACTTTCCCTATACATTAACATGTATTGCAGGGAAAGTAAAAAATCTGATGTGCACAGCACATGACTAAATAATTAATGAATAAATAATTAATAAAATAATAATAAATAATGACAAAAATAGTTTTTTCGTGTTCTAGAGATCTCGAAACGTGTAGATCCGTCTAAAACTCGAGTTAAAATTTTCGGTATGATTTCAATACTTTCCCTACACATTACCATGTATTGCAGGGAAAGTAAAAAATGCCTTTGCAAAATACTCTGGATTGTCCTTTTCTTATTTTCTAGCGACAAATAGTAGAACTTAATTCAGTTTTCATTTTTAATGATTTCAAAGCATCATTTTTTTTTTATGTAAAAGATCAGAAAATATCAATACCTGGGCCAAATTCGGCCGGTGTGTCATAATTTGGGGAACATTGAATATGTTTGTCCCTTTTAGCTTAAGTGAAAATTTCTTTGGTGTATTATAGTGGTACAGTAAAGTAGATAAATCCATGTTTCGTTTTCTTCAAATTTATTTCTTGTGGATGGAAACGTCATCCAATCTTCTGGTGCACATTTAAAAATAACACTTAAAGTTACCACTTTAAATATTCTATTCCAGGAACTCGCACTAAAGAAAATAATGGTGGGTTTTAATAACGGCAAACAACGCAATGTGTTTAATGTTTAATGCAATAATGTTCCACGATGTACGATAATTGCGCCCATGTTAAGAATTCAATTTATTGTTCTGCATAATTCTCGTATGATGGTAAAAGCGGTATTATTAAGTAATCAACGCAACTAAGAATAAATAAACTTTAATGTTTTATTTTCAAATGTGCGGTATTAATAGCAATCAACGCAGTAATCATTATTTAAAGTGGTATCTTTAAGTGTTATTTTTAAATGTGCACCACTATTTTGGTGAATTTGTGAATACTCATACTTCATAGATGCTGACATGATCAACACCAATGAGGTATGAGTATTCACAGTTAGCATGACCATATATACACATAATAAAGTGATGATATGCGCAGTTAGTTGAAGACCCAGACCACACGACCAACCCTGAGGTTTACTGTAGCTATATGTATGGCCGGATATGCACAGTTAGTGTACTCATAGTGTTAACTTGATCATATGTACAGAAATCCAAAATGTTTCAATTCATTTGGCAGATATCATAAAAAGGTCGCATAGTCAAATATTAAAATAAAAATATACATAAGTTGATCTATCCTATTAGTTGACAAATTAAAGAGGGTTTGACATTCTGAAGCTGCGAACACAAGATGTGAAATCAGGAAATAAATCTGGTACAGGCGGTACATGAATTTCCCTCATTTTCTATTAAATTGTGCTTCTCAAAATTTATAAAATTGAATTTTAACTGCACAAAATATCATTGATAATTATTTGCAATTCCGCTGAAATTGCACTTTTAAATTCAATTCTTGCTTTTATGCGGCTGGCATATTTTCAAAGACATCATTGCAAATTTGCGGAAAGCTAAAATATCTCGAGAACGGTTAGTCCTAGAGTTAAGAGTTGGTGTTATTCTTTTCATCGTTTTAAACTTATAAAACAGTCATTTAATTGACAATTAGTTTTTGTGCTAGAGTAAGTACATATATTTTACAGAGATACAGACTGACACAGTTGTTACACTGAAAGTAATTTTTTCGGTTCTAAAGTGCTTGAAACGTATGTAAATCCGTCGAAACCTCGACTTGCGCCGAAAACTCGAACTGTAAGTTGAAGAAGATTGAAATCATTTCTCGAAACTGAAGCAAGATAGTAGAAATTTTTTAATCGCAATTGTGTATGAAAATGTCTATCTAATAGGAATTGGCACTACATCAGTTACATAAGGCATTTATTTAACACAATCGGGATATAAGTGAAATTATCTCATAATCAGTAAATGGGCATCATCCTCATGATAAAGCAGGTTTTAATTTAAAGAAAGAATATTTCGCTGTTATTACTGTTGTTTGCGCTTCTAACAATCAATGAAAAATGTTATCTGTTATTTAGCTTATTACTTTCCTTTTATACATAATGTATAAGGAAAGTATTGTGACGGGGTCGAAAATTCCAAATCGAGTTTTCGACGGGAGAGCACGTTTCAAGCATCCCTGATCACGAATCAAACATTTTTTAAGTGATGTCTGTGTGTGTGTGTGAAAGTATGTGTGTGTGTCAGTGAGTCTGTGGAGACGATAACTGACGAATGAATGGACCGATTCGAACCAAATTTGGTACAAGAATCACAATCCGTAAACACTGGAAGCCTGTTGTTTTTAAATGCAATCGAATGTTCAGAACGCCCCTAAATTTTCAAACAAAATTTTGAAAAAATCGTCAAAAAATCAAAACCACTAGTAAAGTTACGCAAATAGATATTTCTTATGTATTTTTTCCTTAGAAAACGATTGACATAAACTTTAGAACGCTAACATGAACCGTTCTCGAGATATTGCACACTTTTCAAAAAAATTATTAAAAAGTGATATAAAATGAAAAAAAATATTTCCTATTGAGAAACATGCTCACTTTTCATATGTAATTCCATGCGATAAATTGCGTGACATCATTCTCGTAGATCTAGCTCGTTCCATTCATGAAAAAAGATATTTTGAGTAACACTTTTGTATTTGAACGCCAATAGTCATTTTTCTGTTGTAAGAACAACTTATTTCTTCGTCCATAACGCTTGGCGAAATTTTGGCGACAAATTTGGCGGAATGTCGCCAACTTGGCGACTTTTTGAAATGTTTCCAAATTAACGAAAATCTCGCCAAATGGATAAAAATGACGCTAAATCAATGAAAATGACGACTATTTGATATATGAAAATGACAACAATATCTTGGAAAGAATATTATTATCTACTATAAGAAAAACCTATTTTTTTACTGTAAAAGTAGTAAATTCATTACATTATATAAGGAAAGTCATGTGTTGCCCACATCAGATTTTTTATATTTGTTGCCATCATTTCCTATGTTGATTTCTACAAATTCTAAATGGCAGATTAGATTTTGTATTGAATAACTTTATTCAAGCAGGAATTTAATGAAACAAATTCAGGTAATACATTCCACACATTTTATATTAATTACTTCTTGACCAATAAGTTTTAATTGCATGGTATGAATCACTCTCCCTTTGATCACAGATGACACCAATCCACCTTTCCCAAGTAAGTCCACTTCGTACCGATCTCGCAGGTACATCCCTCATTTGCAGCCCCTGGTAGATGCCATCCCCATGGGCAGCGGCATTTGATCCAATCACCTTTGCACTGGCAATCGGACTTCTCTCCATTACATGGTTGGCCTAATGTTATGGATCCTATTGGAACGTCTCTAAATCAAAAGAATAAATAAGGAAATATTACCAGAATTTTTAGGAAAAATGTATATTCAAGTATTCTGGGTAAGTGAAAGCACCCGACTGTCTCATTTAATTGCTTGTAGTTTTACAACCATGACGGTCCGACTCACACGAAATCTTATAGTAGCTAGTCGGACTGCCAGGAATTATTTTATTAATTTTGAAAAACAGAACAGAAGAATATACTAAGTTAAACCAAGCAATCTCACAGCAACATCCACATTTATTGGGTAGTATATATAATTATTATTCAAATTGTGGAAGACAGGTACATAATATTAAGATTATTGTACACAGATATAACTATATACTATGGTGAAATATCTTGTTTGTGAGATTGGTGACTCTAATCAAAAATTGGAAAATGCATTAAAAACAAAAGAATTTGATCAATTTAAGCAAAAGTAGCTAAAAATAGAAACAAGTGAAAAACAAATACAAAAATGAGCAGTAAAAATATTTAAACCAGGGCAACATTTCCTGAAAAATATTATGAACAAAGTCAACTCATAAGTCACTCCATCTGAGATTTCTTTAGTAACAATAATACATTTTTTAATTCGATCTATTAAATTTTTCTTTTTACAAATGTTTGAAAACCAAAGGGGTCGATTAAGGGTAGCTTGGTGAGATGAATTTTTTAGGGTGAGTGCATTCGGATATATGGGTGTCAACATCACCGATTCGATTATAAATACATTTAGGTATTGCTTGACTATAAAAATTATGCAAGTGTTCTAAGAACGAACCATGTACAGCAAAGAATTAAATGAGCTATTTTGTATAAATTTGGATATCGTGATTCACTGTAGGTAAATATTATCTAATTCTAACAGGATTTTAGATGATATAGCAATATTAAGATATTTTGCCAATAAACAACTGATGAATTTTTGCTTAATTTAGAAAGTCAAGAGTGTGGAAATAGGATTTAAATTAATTCACTATCAATGGCAGTATCTGTTGCATAATGCTCGGCACTTTTATTATCCATTAGCCCTACTACCCATCCTAGATATTTTACCCATCCTAGATATATAAATTCTATAGAGTTATATATTATACGCTTTGTGGCTTCAATATATATTGATTTATTATTAATTGATTTATTTGCCAAAAATATATCAGCATATATATATATATATATATATATATATATATATATATATATATATATATATATATTGACATGTACATTGTTTTACATTCCCAGTCGACAGCATATTTTATAGCTGCTATTTCTGGTTGATTAACAACATTTCGCGCATCCAGATTGTAACAAAGAACACCAAGTGGTCATTATTAGAAATACAAACAGAAAATCCTGCATTGTCATCCAGTTTTGAACCATTAGTATATATTTTATAAATAGGATTAGGATTATTTTGACAATCTGGAAGAGAAATAATACGATAATAAGGAACAATGTCCAAAAATGAGGCTGTTAAATTCGAATAAATTGAGTGGTTGAAAGATTTTATTGGACAAATTGTTTACATATTTCTTTCAGAAGTGGTATATTTTAAATAATATATTATAACATTGTGAATTTGAGGAATACCCAAAACAGAACATTTTGCGACGCTATAGGAGATTCGAAAACCTGTTTATGTTTTTAAAAGATTTGAATATTGAGACCTGTTTAAATTTGAACAATATTGAGACTATCTCCCCATACACTAGATCGATATGCTATAATTTTTTCAATAACTACTTGATACCATATTTATATAAGCATTTAATTTTTGCCCAAATATTTCCGGGAATTTTACCAAAAATAGAAAAATGTTTGAGACATTTCCCCTCTAAATAGTAAACATGAGAACTCCAAGTCATTTAATCATCAATTATAAACCCCAAATATTTCAAATGATTAGTGATTTTTATATATTTGCCCTGTAATTTAAATACAAGACTTCTCTTAAGACTAGTTTTCTATGCCAAGTACCGAATATAATAGAATTTCTTTTGCCTACAGAAATTTCTATTTTTAATTAATTTAGAACCCAAGAAATAAGAGTCAACACCTAATTTACATTACATTCCAAAATTATCCTAACATTACAATTAACTACCACTGCAGGATCATTAGAAAAAACATGTAATTAGTAAAGATCATTATTCAAACATTATAGTTCTTGAAAATAAATGTTCCGAATTATAGGTGCACTGACCGATCCTTGCGAAGATTACATAAGATCAATTACATAAGATATTTATTTAACACCATCGGGATATAAGCGAAATTATCTCATAATCAGTAAATGTGTATCATCCTTATGACAAGGCAGGTTTTAATTTAAAGAAAGAATATTTCGCTGTTATTACTGTTGCTTGCGCTTCTAACAATCAATGAAAAATGTTATCTGTTTTTTAGCTTATTTATACTTGTTTCCATCATTTCTTATGTTGATTTCTACAAATTAAAAATGGCAGATTAGATTTTGCATTGAATAACTTTATTCAAGCAGGAATTTAATGAAACAAATTCAGGTAATACATTCCACACATTTTATATTAATTACTTCTTGACTAATAAGTTTTAATTGCATGGTATGAATCACTCTCCCTTTGATCACAGATGACACCAATCCACCTTTCCCCAGTAAGTCCACTTCGTACCCATCTCGCAGGTACATCCCGTATTTGCAGCCCCTGGTGCGTGCCATCCCCATGGGCAGCGGCATTTGATCCAATCACCTTTGCACTGGCAATCGGACTTCTCTCCATTACATGGTTGGCCTAATGTTATGGATCCTATTGGTACGCCTCTAAATCAAAAGAATAAATAAGGAAATATTACCAGAATTTTTAGGAAAAATGTATATTCAAGTATACTGGGTAAGAGAAAGCACCCGAGTGTCTCATTTAATTGCTTTTATTTTTGCAACCATGACTGTCCGACTCACACGAAATCTTATAGTAGCTAGTCGGACTGCCAGGAATTATTTTATTAATTTTGAAAAAAAGAACAGAAGAATACACTAAGTTAGACGAAGCAATCTCACAACAACATCCACATTTTTGGGTAGTATATATAATTATTATTCAAATTGTGGAAGACAGGTACATAATATTAAGATTATTGTACACAGATATAACTATATACTATGGTGAAATATCTTATTTGTGAGATTGACTCTAATCAAAAATTGGAAAATGCATTAAAAACAAAAGAATGTGATCAATTTAAGCAAAAGTAGCTAAAAATAGAAGCAAGTGTAAAACAAATACAAAAATGAGCAGTAAAAATATTTAAACCAGGGCAACATTTCCTGAAAAATATTGTGAGCAAAGTCAACTCATAAGTTACTCCATCTGAGATTTCTTTAGTAACAATAATACATTTTTTAATTCGATCTATTAAATTTCTGTTTTTACAAATGTTTGAAAACCAAAGGGGTCGATTAAGGGTAGCTTGGTGAGATGAATTTTTTAGGGTGAGTGCATTCGGATATATAGGTATCAACATCACCGATTCGATTATAAATACATTTAGGCATTGCTTGACTATGAAAATTATGCAAGTGTTCTAAGAATGAACCATGTACAGCAAAGAATTAAATGAGCTATTTTGTATAAATTTGGAAATCGAGATTCACTGTAGGTAAATATTATCTAATTCTAACAGGATTTTAGATGAAATAGCAAGATTAAGATATTTTGCCAATAAACAACTAATAAATTTTTGCTTAATTTAGAAAGTCAAGAGTGGATATAGGATGTGGAAAGTCAAGTGGGAAATAGGATTTTAATTAATTCACTATCAATGGCAGTATCAGTTGCATAATGCTCGGCAATTTTATTACCCATTAACCCGACTGCCCATCCTAGATATATAAATTCTATAGAGTTATATATTATACGCTTTGTGGCTTCAATATATTGATTTATTATTAATTGATTTATTTGCCAAAAATATATCAGTATATATATATATATTTATATATATATATTGACATGTACTTTGTTTTACATTCCCATTCAACAGCATATTTTATAGCTGCTATTTCTGGTTGATTAACAACATTTCGCGCATCCAGATTGTAACAAAGAACACCAAGTGGTCATTATTAGAAATACAAACAGAAAATCCTGCATTGTCATCCAGTTTTGAACCATCAGTATATATTTTATAAATAGGATTAGGATTATTTTCACAATCTGGAAGAGAAATAATACGATAATAAGGGACAATGTCCAAAAATGAGGCTGTTAAATTCGAATAAATTGAGTGGCTGAAAGATTTTATTGGGCAAAGTGTTTACATATTTCTTTCAGAAGTGGTATATTTTAAATAATATATTTATAACATTGTGAATTTGAGGAATACCCAAAACAGAACATTTTGCGACGCTATAGGAGATTCGAAAACCTGTTTAAGTTTTTAAAAGATTTGAATATTGAGACCTGTTTAAATTTGAACAATATTAAGACTATCTCCGGATACACTAGATCGATATGCTATAATTTTTTCAATAACTACTTGATACCATATTTATATAAGCATTTAATTTTTCCCCAAATATTTCCAGGAATTTTACCAAAAATAGAAAAATGTTTGAAACATTTCCCCTTTAAATAGTAAACATGAGAACTCCAAGTCATTTAATCTTCAATTATAAACCCCAAATATTTCAAATGATTAGTGATTTTTATATATTTGTCCTGTAATTTAAATACAAGACTTCTCTTAAGACTAGTTTTCTATGCCAAGTACCGAGTACAATAGAATTTCTTTTGCCTACAGAAATTTCTATTTTTAATTAATTTAGAACCCAAGAAATAAGAGTCAACACCTAATTTGCATTACATTCCAAAATTATCCTAACATTACAATTAACTACCACTGCAAAATCATTAGCAAAAACTTGTAATTAGTAAAGATCATTATTCAAACATTATAGTTCTTGAAAATAAATTTTCCGAAGTATAGGTGCACTGACCGATCCTTGCGAAGAGCTTTTAAAAATAATTTTAGTGATAAATTACCTTCTGTATATGTTAGTCTCATTTAATTAATGTACTAGATGTTAATATCGTCATGTGACAAGGGGAAGGAAGTTATATAAAGAATTACCTAAGATTTGTCTGCATTCGAAACTTGCTCTCCTAATATCATGCGGCCCTTGCACCTCTCCCAGTCAATATTATGCAACGTTCTAGCAAATCATAATTGCCATACATTTTTTTTCGAAGTACATTCGGTCTATGGACGTGAAGGGGTGAAGTCGTGTTACGGTCCGCTCCTACTTTGCGCCATGTTGGTCGAAATGGCATCTGCTCGCAATTCCTATATGAATACGGATTCTGCTTCTGCTTACACTTCCTATACTACATACCAATATTTTTATGGAGTTGACAGAAATATCAGTAGCTTTCATAATTTTCAAATTAATCGTGGTGTTATGCCTGAAAATAATCCCAACTTTTTAATTATTTTCGATTGGGATTTGCAATCGTTAAGAGAGAGTGAGTTCAATTACGAAGAACTCAGAGTACTCGTGGAGAGACCCCCTTGGGATATGACCAACGATGAATGGAATACCTTAAGGATAAACTAGCCGAGATGGAGAACGCCAGGATGATGCAAGATATGGATACGTCAGGTGAGCCCCCCATGAGTTCTTCTCATGGGATTTCTGTTGTTTCTCAGCCTACGACGTCTCTTGATACCTCCTCGTCCACCAGGACCACGTGCTCAACCACAAAACCTCGTATTGAGATTCCCCAGGATGTGTTGAATGTTATGAAGGAGTACGAGAACTATACTCAAGCAACCAGCTCGGCTGTAGATTTAGGTGCTATCACTAGTGCTAACAAACAACCCCTCTCGGACCCTGATGAAAAAGGCTTCGTTAAAGTGCCGAGGAGGCACTCAGCCAAGACTGAAAAGACTGCCCCATTCCCACGGTCCAGCCTGTTCTTGACCCTGAGGTTCCTGCGCCTGACGCAGCCAACATTGAAGCAACTCCAAAAAAGGAACGCCGCCTCCCCCTCTTTATCGTACCCAGCCCAAGTTGGTACGATTACCTAAACCAAGATTAGTGGCACCCTCCATTGAGAGCAGCCTTAGAGATAATCTTATGAAAATTGATGTTAAAACCAGAGAAGAGTTCCTTGTCTTGCAAAGAAATCTCATTGATGATAAAGTTTCCTTCAGGACTTTCCTCTTCAACGAGGACAAGCCGCTAAAAGTGTCATTAGGGGACTCCCTGTGCCCACCAGCATTGAGCTCATTAAGGAGCGATTAGAAGTAAGAGGTGACTCAACTCTACAAGGGTCCTAAAACCAGCAGGGTAATGATGCCATTTTTTATGTTCAGTTAGACAAAAAACCAGACAATCTTAAAACTTATCAAGTCATTAAGTTACTAAGAATAGCAGTTAAAATTGAACGTTACAAAGGACGCAAGGGCACCAGCACTCAGTGTTTTTCTTGCCAAAAATGACATCATGCGGCCAGTAGCTGCCATCTACCGCCGAAATGAGTCAAGTGCGCCGGCGATCATCGCTCCCACGAATGCCCTAAAAGGTCTGAAGTAAAGTGCACGTGCGCGAACTGCTGTGGAGAGCACTCCGCGAGCTATTGCAGGTGCTCAAAATTCAATAAGCCCAGGCTTCAACCCAGAACCTTCACCAGTCGCTCAGTTAACAACTCTAAATCCTACGCTGCTGCCCTTCAGCCCAAAGAACTAGATTTCCCGACTCTTCCAGGGAAAACTTACCCCAAAACTAAAATTGTTAACTTCAACCCCAATAATCCCCCTAGAGAAGGCTACGAACATATGAGAGATGACTGGCTGGGGGTGATCGACTTGATAGTCCGTTTCGAAAGAAATGGCTATCAGAGAGATTTCATCCAGCGAGCCCTTAAAGCAGCCCTCCCTAAATTAAGGGAAACTAAAACTATTATCGATCGGATCTCTTTCCTCTATGACAGCATCTGTGAATTTGCTAAGTCCCCCTAAGTTAGGTCGTTTAGTGTTTTGGGGGGCTTGCTAGTCAGGTCCTGTTTTTCTCCCTTATGGTCTAAAGCGTATGCGGCTTTTTGATTGGCCCTACCAGAATCTTTTTCTCTGCTGGCACTTCCCCGTTGTCCCGCTCCCTTCTGCCGCTCTAGAACATTGCTCATCGACTCAAGACAGAGTTCCACGGAACTCGCCCCTTTTTTCCAAATTCTTCCTTTATTTCTCTGTGTTTTTTCTCTTCTTATTCCAAATTAAGCGACACGTAGACCAAATTGGGACTTGTCTCAATTTGGACTAATGTGCATTGCTACGATCCCTCTGGATCCCTAACATATTAAAAAGTCTTTCTATGATTACCTAACCGTGTATATATATGATTGGAGATTAAAGTAAGCTCCTCGTAGCTTTGCTAGGCACTCCAAATTTGTGATTCCTTGAGTCCATAATAGCCAAATTTGTGATTCCTTGAGTCCATAAAGACAGTTTGGTAAAACGCAATTCTAGTACGATACTTTGAGCCCCGAATACAACACTCAAACCGCATCAGGAACAGTGGAGCTCACTCTATTTCGAATCAAGGGTATTACATTCATAAATATGTGAGATTTATTTCTGGTCTCATACATGAGATGTGTGAGACCAGAAATAGATCTCGCACCAGATTTTGTGAAACAATTTTATGTGCGTTATTTAATGTGTCTAAAACGTCATACAATAACTTCAGTCTGAAAGACGCCAGTTTTTACAACACCCTAACTAAGAGGTCAGCTAAAACCATAAATTTAGGGGCTTCAGGACAAGTGGGTCGGAGGACTTTAAGGATGAGTTGAGGACACGAGAGTGGTCAAAGATGTTGACCAATGTGCAAGATGTCTGCGCTCAGTGCTCTTAAGTCACCCAATCAGAGACAAAGAGACGTTGTTGTTGTTGAAACCCAGACCGTCCGACCTACCAGAAAGGTGTAAGGTAACTGTTTGGACGGTCGGGAAGTGCCACCCAATTTAGACCGGAACCCAGTGGGGGGGGCATCCACAGGGACAGTACCCTCCTTCCCCTACCACCAACCTCTCGAAAGGACTTTCTTACCCACATGTTTAACTTGATCGTACTCCGCATGAACACGGCGGCAGTTTTGGCAGTGGCTGGAATCGAACCCGGGCCTACCGAGTGCAACTCCAGCGCGCTAACCAATGGGCTACCGTTCCCCAGCCAAAGAGACGTGTCAGACCTCAGGCAAAAGAGCCAGAACCAAAGGAGTATAAAGAAGATGTAAAGTTCAGTAGACAGGAGAATAACAGAGATGAAGTAAGATGGAATATCAGCAGACGTAGTTGGCGAGTTCGAGAAGTCGAAGTGATAGAGTTGGGGTAGTACAAGAATGGCAGTGCATCCAGAGTACGGAGGATGTTAAGTGTGCAGTGAGCGACTACCGTAAGAGAGGGCATACCACACTGCGAGTTATTATCGTATGGCGTACACTGATGGAACACGTAAGACTGTACAAGCTGTGTACTAGCGTCTAAAGACAACCAGAAGGTTTGTTCTCCACTACTATTGTATGCAGGCCATTGAACCTTTTGATAACTACATTTTAATAGTCTCACACTTTCTCGCTCCGGCACAATTAATGGTAATCATAGTTGTAATTGAGTTATTAGTTGATCCATGATGTTAATAAATAGATTTATTTTAAAGTTAAAATGGTGCAATCAATTTAGTAGTATGTTAATTAATATTATTTTACAGAATTCACGCTAAAGATAAATAGGTGGGTAATAGCGGCACAATGCAATGGATTCCATGATTTACCATAATTTCTGTCATGTTCTAAAATTAATTAAAAGTTTCTTAAAGGTAACTTATAAGTCTGTCATTTTACTGCACCACAAAATCGTGCAGAGCAATGAGTATTGTTAAAGAAAGTAAACATAATATTACGTGATTTTATGCATTTGGTGGCGTTTTCTAAACGAATTATTTAGAAAATTGAAGAAATCCTTTCGTGAGCTAAAGATAAGTTTTTTCGAGTAGAAAATGCAAATTAGTTATGTAGTTAGTGTAATGTATTGTAGATAAAGATCTTTAAGCTTAACATAGTGTTGTGAGAAGTGATTCCATACGCTTACCTCCAAAAAATATAAATTAACAATTAACGTATTTTTACTAAGGATTGTTGTGCAAGGTCCATATTGGAAAACGAAATCCAGCAATTTTTCGGTCGTACCATAATGGTCTCCCATTCGATGATCAGAGCTATTCTTATATAATCATCCCCCATTTTTCAATTTCACACAATTGACAAATAATACTGACGGAGATGATATCGATCTTTTGAAGAAATCGAAGTCAGAGATAATTAGAAAGAAGTTACAATAGGAATTTTCGAACACAGAATGGGGGATAAACCCTTCACATTTTAGAATAATAGATTGATTTTTATAAATATATTCAGAAGCGCTAAATGTAATTTAACATTGTATAAACTATTAAATGCAAATAAAAATTAACAGTTAAACTAGCTTTTATTACTATTACAATCAAATCACGATTTGAAATTGGAGAAAAGAGAAAATTCAAAAGTATGGCGAACAAAAATAATAACAAAGACAAAAAGTCATCAATTAAGGAGATTTTGGAATGTGGTGGATATTACATACCTGACTCTTCTGTAAATATACTTAAAAAGATTCAAATATTAAATTGTGTATGTTTTATGTTTCAAAACATTTTATGAATTGAATCAGCGTATCACTTTCTCATTTATTGTGGAAAACACTATAAGCCGCTAATTAGGAAATAAAAATGCATCTTAATAGGGCTATTCCGAATTATTAGTTGGGAAAATATTATATGTGAGAGCCAATGTTCCCTACAATTAATGTAAGGTAGCTACTAAGACATATAGCTATCTACTAATAAGCTAGCTAGTTAGTGTCAGTTAACATGAGCTAGCGGTATCCGCAACTAGTGGTCACTATTTTTATCAATACATTCTGCAATCACTTTTTAAACAAAAGCAAACACACCCGTTGCTAAACTACTGCATCCTAAATAAGACCCTTTGTCTTGACTTTAGCACGCTGCGAATGTGCAGTGCGTTTCGGCCTATCAGTTCACATTTGCGATATGGGTAAGCAGCTGTTGTGATATGTCCTAAATAAGCACATTTAGTCTACTATGCAGTCTTAGTTGATAAGTGTCCCCTTCATGGGCGCACAAGCCAATGAGTAAACATTGTTAATCATAAACACAGAGGCTAAATGCAGATAATAAAACTAAACTAATAATATATAACTAAATGCAGATAAAAAAAAATAAAGGGAGTTACAATATGACTTATGGCCATTTTCATTAAACTCGGCGCCTTTTAGTGATGTCACGTTAAATAATACAAAAATTCTATATTCTAAAAATTTAAACACGTATAATATTACAAAAATTCTATAGTCTAAAAATTTAAACGTGGCCTTAAATTAAAACATAATCCACGAAATTAGAAAATCGCATATTTTATACTACTATTTCTCAAGAAAGAGAGAACATTTCTCGTTTTTTAGCCATAATTACACCAGACTTCATTTTCGTTACATCAGTCATAATTTTCGCATATTTTCGCGATATTTTGTCCACCTTAAAAATCAGTAGAAAGAATATTGATTTATGTTTCAACTTTTAAATTTTTAACTGCAACCTGCCAATTTCCAGTCATTTAGCTTTAGTTTAAAAGGAGCAAGATTCTGATGAAGAGACTAACATCAAAAATGCAGTTTTAGGATATGTGGTTCTTATTACCACGCTGTCTTTTGTGCTTGTTTTGGAATCTAACAAAAACCTAGTTATTTTTTTTAGTTTCCATGTACAGCCTGTAAGTTTTTATTTAACTTTCGTTTAAAAAATTGCGATTGTAGTTTAAAATTAACCCAGTTGATAGTGATTCGATAAAGTGTAGTTTTTCTTTTTTCAGGATTATTTTGTAAATATTAAAACGCCTATTAAATTTTTTTTAATTTTCAGATGTTTTGACCACATTCTCGAATTGTTTCTTCATTTTGAAGAAAAAAACTCTCTTGGTTTTTGTTTAAAAATTGACGTTTTAAATCGCTGAAACACAGGTATTGTATGTAGATTGAATTTAGAAGTATTATACAGTTTAGAAACTTCTATGAAATCTTTGAAGGGAGATTTTTGTAAATATTTAAAAATTCTATTACATTTTTCTAATTTTCTAGAATTTCAGCAACATACTGGGATTGCTATCTGACTTAAACCAAACCTCGTGTTTCTCAGCCAATAATTGATATTTTAAATCACTGAGGCACATAAGAGCTGGCGGGTTTTATTATTATAGATTATATTTATTAAAGTTCGTAATTAATATATGTACGATTTTACATTTCGTTTTGCCTTTTAAGGCAGTATCTGTATGTCTTACTAGTTTTAAAAGAAAATAAAGAAATTAAGTCAAAGGCTATACCGAGGAGAGTTCCCAAGTAAATAAGATGATTAAAGTATTTAAATTAGGAATTTAAAAATATTTAAATTATTAATTCTAAAATCAGATAAATTTCGCAATATTCAAAACTATGTGTAACAGATACGGTCGAAAACATATTCATATTGCCATCTACATAAATATTAAGTTCATTACGATTACATTACAATTCATATATGTTTGTGTTTCCAATACCCCAGATAATCGAAGCCACAATATATTAAAAGGTAATAGTGAAGTGGAACTTACCTTAATTCTTCCTGTTCTTCAGCACTTAAGGCAGAAAGATCTAAAATGTAAAAAACATTTACACTGAAAAGGACCAACAAAATTAATTGAACTTCAACTTCAAAACTATGAAACATCAGTAAATAGAACAATACTAAGAAAATAATAACAGGGTACATAAGGGTGCTTTAAAATGGGGAAAGAACTTTAATTTTAGCTGACAATTTTTAGGGCTGAAAGTACTTGAAATTTTGTTCCCATAAAAATTGCCATGTCCTTGAGAGTACAACATTGATTTTCTCAAAAATTTCCTAAACGGCTTCAAAAATAAACAATCACATTTGTTTTCTATATATTTTTCTCCCGAAAATAGATACAACTTCATAATGAGGAGTTGAGTAATATCCTTGAAAAAAATTACACTGTACTTGAAGGTCCTTAAAAAGTTCTTGAATTTTTTTCGATAGAATGTGAACTCAACCTGTAATAAAGTATCAGTAGTGAAGTACTAAAACTTTAACAAAACGGAAAACGTCACTAAATTATCGGTCTTTTGAAAGCTGCTTTTGCAAAAATACTTTATCACCCAATCAATTTCTATTACGCGTTATGGACATATACAAATCTTCCTAAAAGATTGTGTTTTTACCTAAATCTGCCGATTACTGGGATCCATCGTGTGCTATGACACCGCTGATACAATCCGGCCATCCATTAAATTTCTCTATGTGTTTGGATTACACGAATTTGGTCTACTGATGGTCTGGGCTTTCGACCCCTGATACAATCACTACAGAAGCAGCAGCTAACTATCCAAACCCCTTACCTGTTGAGAATATTTCAGGAAAATGTGTCAAAAATGGAAAAAAAATTGTAAGCTTCAGTTTTGTGCATTATAACATTTGAAAAGGATAAAAAAATTTTATTTTGCAAAACTATATATTTTTATATGAAATAATTACTAAATTTAATATTTTGAAATACATGTGGAAAATTAATGGATTATATTCATATTTTAATCAAAATTGTTGAATTATAGCAAAATAAATCAAATAATTTTTTGAATTTCACAAATCATTTCACAGAATCATTTTTTAGAATTTCACAAATCTTTTATAGTATGATATATACGAAAACATGGCACGGCACACAAACCTACATCACAAGTTTCGCCATCTATTGGGAAAACAGTGAATTATATTGTAAAGCATTTGATAAAGCAAAACAAACTCAATTCGGGATCAACGGAATAGAAACACTGATTTTTCGCTTGCCCGAAGTCAATTCGGGAATTCCAAATTTGGCGCAAAGGGGTTACACGAACTGAACTCGGGTGACACAGGCAAGGGGTTAAAAATATTTCATAAAAATATATAATAACTTTTTTAATGTGTTAAGCATTAAGCACAAACCTTGAGATATTAAACTGAAGTACCTTAAGCAGGCATGTATCGCTAGCCACATGATGGATAAACTTGAGCTCAAAAATGTACTGTATTTTTTTAAATTCATGCAATATGTTTCGTATAATGTATGCCATTAATTACAAAAGGAATTAAATTTTAATTCATTAAATATTGAATTCTTTTAAAATTTTAAAATTTATTAAAGTTCGATTGAGTATAGTGATTTATAAACTACGCAAATTACCTGGTTATAAGATACGAATCTGTATTGTCACGAAAATGCAAAAGTCACAAAAATGTATTGTTTTGTTTTTAAATTCATGCAATATTTTTCGTATGGCTTATGTCATTAATTACAACAAGAAAGATCAATCATGCTTAAAGCATTGATTATGAAACACTTTCCAACTTCAATGCAATTTTATTTAAACATGTCTAAAATGCAATACATTCCTCGGTAATATTTTAAAACTTATCACAATACTACATTAATTTATTATATTTGAAACCTTAAACCTTCATCGAAAAAAATTAACTTCATTCAAATGACGGCATTAAAGTATAAATTGCCTGGTTTAAACATCTCTAAAATGTTATACATTCCTCGGTAATAATTTTAGAATTATCATAATACTACGATAATTTATTATATTTGAAAACATCATCGAAAACAACTGAAATCCATTCAAATGACGTCATAAAAAAATAACACGCCTGGCTCTCTCTATAAAAGCAACATTTCATTCATAAATAATTCCCCCATTCATGTCATTCATCACAATACTATAATAATTTATTTTATTTAAAAATTAAGACCATTGAGTTGCAAGTAAGTAAACTCTATGCGTAAAACTTCATCGAAAAATATCGTCCTTCTCTTTCTAAAATCAATGAATTCATATCAGCTAAGTAGACTCCATGGACTAAATGATTTTGTGTTAAAGAATTACAGCGATTCTAATACAACTCATTCTACATATTTTGCTGTTTACATTTTACATAGGTGAAAAATAGGCTTAATAGTAGAAATAATCAAATTTGGAAGAGCATTTAAACTGAAATATATTGTCATTGCGTTGTTTCAGTATGTAGATGCACAGAATTTAGGCAAAAATAAAGTAATTTTAGGACGGATACAACACTCAATATGAATTAAAAAGAACTTTAAAAATCACGATTTTGACACAAGATGGATGCCATATATCGTTTTGAAGTGGGTCATGTGTTCGTTTCATATCATGGACACGTGATCGCTTAATATAAGAGGTGTTATTATTATTTTAATTTTTATTTAAAAAACAACTGAATATATTTCGCTGAATTTTTTTTATATATTTTATGGAACAATTTGAATATTGCCTAAAATTTTCGAAGCAATTTGTGAATTTTAAATCCGCTTAAAAAATCCTTGAAAAATTAGGTCCCATAGGGCTCAATGTATTCCATTTTTTCAACCCGGGTTCAATCCAAAACTAATTGGGTGATATTATTCATTTATATTCCCATAGGTCCTATAGACCGTCTGAACAACATACTAAAATTTCATTTTGATTAAGTCATTTTTACGGCAGTTATCGTGCTAACGGACAGACAGACAGACAGACAGAATGAACAAAGTCATAAACACTTTTCAACTTTGTTGTAAAGTGTTAAAAAGTAATTAATTTGTCATTCATTAAATATTCACATCTATTAAAACTTTAAAATGCAATAGGGGTTTTACATGTAATAGATGTTGTAAATGTAATTAAGATGAATATACTCAATCATTTGATTGAGTATATTGATTTATAAATTAGGCAGATTACCTGGTTATAGCAAGATACGTTTTTTGAGAAACGATTGGATATCGAATAACGGTTGCAACAAAGTTGTTTGTTAGTAACCGAGTTCGACTGTACTTTTATACAACGTTATTTTTCATTTATAGAAGATAATTTAAACTTGTCAACAATCCATTCATTCTCTCATCTTGGCAGGCCTCTTATATTCATCGATAATAATAATAGGTTAAAATTTCATTCTGGTTACTCAATTACTCAGAGAAATATCTTTCCCACAGACAGACAGGCTGATAAACAGACAGATAGGTGTCATTGAAAAAACGGTTGATGTACTCGTAGTATTCAGGAATGATCAAAATGTGTACATCCGCAACATTTCCACAGTTGCATTTTTTATCCGATTCAACAGATTACTTTCACGTATAGTATGTATCACAAGGAAAGTAACGACAATTAAAAGTCATGAAAGAATACATACCTTCATTTTCAACAGCATCCAAGCTCAGTGCAATAGCAAACAGGCAAACAAATACCACAGCTAATTTCAGCATCTTGGATGTGCTTTGAAAATCGATTAGAAGTAGCTGAAATAGATTAAATTATGGTGATAGTCACAAAATAGATTATCATTTTAATAAATCTAATATCGTATAAGTTTAGCTATTTTCAACTATACCAATCAGCCGATTTTTACTTTTCCTACACTGTTACTTTTTTGCTTTATAGACATCTTCTTAGTTAGAGGGTATAAATGCACTAAGGCAAGTCGAAAAATTCATTTTGTTTCACATTTTCTAAAAGTATAATGTCTTACAACTAATATGTGTGAATTTCAGAAATAAACTGCGATAATTGCGTCAGAAGAAGACTCACACTCTGGGACTGTTTTCTAAAAATTTTGAAAGTGTTTTTCTGTTAATATGTTTTTGAAAATCATTTAGAACGATATCTTGGACAATATTTGGCCCATTTATGTGAAAATTGGCAGGGCTTTCATATAGTAAGACGCAATGGGTCAGGTAGTAAACATTTGATTAAGATTTTCTTGCTGTTTTATCCTAAACATAGTCGAACATTTGAGCAAAAAGTCGTTGATTTTTTAAAGACCCTCAAATATTCTCCACCTCCAACTTGAAAATATAAGACAATCTTATCATAGTAACTCTGTATAGCCCTAACCTTTAATATAATTTATTTTTCAATTAAGTTAACCCAGTCGATTTCCTGCTAGCATTAAAAACACGTCTGGCAGTGATCACTGTGAATTAAATTAACTGTAGTGTGGCTCACCTCAACGTTGTCGTACCAGAATCCATTGACAACTATCTCACTCCTTATACACTTTTATCATGAAGCGAGCGCCACTTGTAAATTTACATACTGCTATCCCATGAATTTTTGCACTTGAATGTAACAAAGTCGGGGAGATGCAGATATTAAGCTAAAATCTGTTTTTAAAATCTGCTTTACTCCGCCATTCTTATGACTTGAATGTAAATTTGCCATATATTGACTATTAAAGCAGGATTACCAGGTTTGACGACTTATCTCCAATGGAGCAAATTTTTAATTGTATTCAAACTTTCTCGATATAATGAATATTTTTCTATATACGAGCCTTGTCGAGAAGTTTTTACTGAGAGTATATAAAAGAATACATCGTTCAGTTGCAGAGAAGTTAACGTCAGACGAGAAATATTCAATTGTGAAGTACGTCAATGTTTTGATATTAATATATGCTTTTGAAGTGAAATTAGTAGGGCAAGTTTAGTGAAATGGCTTAGTGAAATTGGTAGAGCATTTAACTGCTGCTTCACTGTACCAGATGGTTGTAGAGTGATCTTGTGAGACAGTTGCAAAGGTCACTACAACGATAAGATAAGAGCTTGCAATTTCATCCCAGTAGCCCAAAAGTAGAGCGCCGGCTGGCCAGTTCCGAGATCTGAGGTGAAATTATCGGTTGAGGCAGCAAGGTTCTTTACAATGCCGCCCGAACAAACCCACAAAGAACGTAGGTTAGTGCAAAGAAGTCGGAGGTCTGAAAGTGAACCTATTACGATTAGAACGGATTCAGTGGACCATGGAAAATTTAGCGCCGATTTTAAACAAGGAGGATAACGACCATGCAGGATACTAACCTGGTTTTCAGTCAAATTGTCAGTTTTCAGTCAATCTTACATTAGACAATGGAGAATGCAGAGTCGGATTCGAAGATAAGATATTTCAATTTTGTGCGAGTCGCTTAACGATAGAGCGCAGGATGGCTGGTACGGAGATAAACGTGTAGTTATCCAGAAAATTGCAATCATTCTTGTATCCCGAGAGTATATCCCCGAACCCAGAGGATAAGCCTTCACAGTGCTTTTCATATACACTCATGTCCAAAAGTTAAGCATAATTCATAAAATGCGAAAAATTCGGAGTTAATATGGATACAATGGTTCACAAAAATGTCAAAATAATGCCACCACAATGTCACAAAGATGCCAACTGGACGTTTTTTCGAAAGAACGAATTATTGGAATGCTGAAATCCAGTCGATCCCAAACCGAAGCGTCTGGAATTCTGAATGTGCCTCAGTGTGTAATCTCCAAACTGTGGCAAAGATTCCAAGCCACTGGAGTTGTTACCCAACGACCAGTATCAGGTCGGCGAAGGGTAACAACCGCTCGGCAAGACCGATATCGGGAGATAACTGTGAAACGTCGGAGGAACCATTCTATCAGACAACTGGATTCAGCTCTGACAGCCGCCGCAGGAATCACTGTTTCGAGACAAAATGTTTATAGGAGATTCAGAGACGTTGCTCTCTATGCCAGACGACCAGCAATTTGCATCCCTCTGACGTCTGCACAGAAACGCGCGCGTTCATAGGAGTTTGGAACATCGGCAGTGGAGTGGACAACATTGAGGCAATTTCATGTTCAGTGACGAGTCCAAGCCTGCAAAATGATTCTTGTCGTACCACGATCTGGAGAGAACGTATAACGCGCTTTCACCCTAGAAATACCACGGAAGGCATCGATTTCCGTTTGGGGATGTTATTGTTTGGGCAAGCATCGTGATGGAAGCCGCACAGACCTCCACAGCTTTGACACAGGGTCGGTTACCGGTCAAACATACATAGACGAAGTTCCTTGAGCCTACCGTTCGATTAGTTTGAGGTGCTTTTGATCCTGATTTCATAATCATGAATGATAACGCGCTTCCTGACCGTGCGGCCTTGATTGACATCCTTCCTTCGAACTGAAAATATGCAGCACATGTAGTGGCATACCAAATCTCCTGATCTGAATCCAATAGAGCATGTGAGGGATTTGCTCGTCAGACATCTTGTAGCCCTCCACTTCCCACCAAACTCCGTTCCGGAATTGAAAACTGCTCTCCGTGAGGCTTAAAACTCTTTGAACATACAACTCATCCAAACCCTCATCGCAAGTAGGGGAAATCGTTCTGCAGCATGCGTGGCTACCCGAGGTTTCTACAAACCATATTAATCTGCAGCATGCGTCGCTACCCGAAGTTTCTACACAACATATTAACCTGGGGCGCGGTAGCCCTGTGGTTAGCGCGCTGGAGTTGCACTCGGTAGACCCGGGTTTGATTCCAGCCACTGCCAAAACTGCCGCCGTGTTCACGCGGAGTACGATCACGTTAAACATGTGGGTCCGTAAGTCCTTCCGAGAGGTTGGTGGCAGGGGGAGGAGAGTACGGTCCCTGTGGATGCCTCCCCCACTGGGTTCCGGTCTAAATTGGGTGGCTCTTCCCGACCGTCCAAACAGTTACTTTACACCTTTCTGGTAGGTTGGACGGTCTGGGTTTCAACAACAACACCATATTAACCTGCAGCATCACATTGTTTCAAGCATTCTGTTTCACTGAGGTTCACACTGGCATTGTGACCCTTTTTCTTTCAACCCTTTGGATAATTATTGTTATTATCCTTGTTTTGCATTTTCTTCTATAACCCTATTAGACCCACATACCGCGTTTTCTTCCATTCCGATATAGTTTTCCTGAAATTTCCACATATACAGCAACTATGCTTAACTCTTGGACATTGTACATATATACTATGTATTATGTTAGGAAGTATACTATATAAATTAATCGATAGCTCAAAAATTGCAAAATTTATAAAAATCGATGTAAAATTGGGTGAGTTCTTACCTTTTCCGTTGCTGATATAAATCTAAAAGTTGGGAAATGTGGATGGCTTAATATAGTTACAAGTTACATAAAAAAATTCCCATTAAAATTTCGTATTCTAACTGCATCTGGTAAAAATCCAATAATGTCAATTCATACGTCATCTAGCGACCTTGATATATTCACAATATTTAACAATGTTTGACATTTTAAACCGACATATGGCATGTGTCATATTCTATATGACACTTTATTTTTATAGGATTAAATAACTTAAAACTTTTAAATATAATTCTAAATTCACATTTCTTTCATTTTAAATCCATCCAAAGGACATAGCGATGGACAATTAGCTTTAATTCTAACGCTCTACCTAACTTTACATTTTCTCACCCTAGCTAACACCTGCGAACTTAGTTTCACATACAGCGGCAAGCCCACGAGGATAGTCACAAGTTTTGCTTGTTCAATGCTCAACAGATAAATTATTTTGCAGACATGAACTCAGAATTCCCACAGAATCTTAGAAGCACCCCACCTGTTAAAACCCGATTGAATTGCTATATCCCTTAAAGAAACCATTTGAGCTGTCAAATTTTAAAATTTAGTGACAAGTGCCACTCCAAATTGGCAACAGCTTGACCAGAATTCGAAGATGTTCCCATGGTCTATAGACTGGGCACACAATAATTTTACCACTGTCTTTTAACACTGTTCAAGCTATTGCCAATTAAATAGATTTTTTGAAAACTCTCAAACAATCACTTGGGATTGTTATAAGGCTCCTGCGAAGAGCAAGCAAGCTGAGTAAGAGAGAGACGATAATATGTAGTGGTACGACTCAAACGTGTGGTCCGGCCGCTTGCCCAGTCACTATGGTCCCCTTTTTAACACTTTTCAACATAGTTGAAAAATATTTATAACTTTGTTCATTCTATCAGTCTGTCTGTCCGTTCGCACAATATCTGCCGTAAAAATGACTTTATCAAAATGAAATTTTAGTATGTCATTGAGACGGTCTGTCGGATATATGGGAATGTAAATTAATAATATCACCGAATTAATTTTGGATTGAACTCGGATTGTAAAGGTGAAATACGTTGAACCCTATACGACATAATTATTTAAACATTTTTTCAGAAAATATTTCAGCAATTAAATTAAGAATGCCACATGTTTCTTCTTATTTTGGAATATTTAGCACATAAACATTTCAAAGTAAATAATTGTTGTGCATTACTGCACACCCTCTCTTTCAAGGTATTCATCAACATTAAACACTTTAATTATTACTTTAAATGTGCATTTCAACAAAATATCTTCGGTAGTTTTTTAAATAAAAATTAAAATAATAATTATACCCATATTATATGAAGAGATCACGTGCCCCACTTCAAAATAAAATAATCTTTTTTTCCCAGTGTAAAAATTGTGATTCTTGAAGTCTTTTTAAATTCATATTTAGTGTTGCATCCGTCCTAAAACCACTTTATTTTTACGTACTTTCTTCATATCTATATTCTGTGGCAACGCAATTACAATATTTTTTATTTAAATAATCATCACACTTTGATTATTTTTTCAATGAAGCCTAATTTTAATTGATTCAGAATGTAAACAAGTGATCGCAAGATGATTTGTATAAGAATTGCTGAATTATTTTCACTGAAAATTATTTAACTGTGGAGTCTGAATGAATGGTGTGTATGAATGAAATATTCACTGCTTTTATAGAGCCAGGCAATTTATATCTCGATGACGTCATTTGAATAAAGTTCATTTTTTTCAATGAAGTTCTAAGTTTTCAAATATAATAATATAATGTAGTACTATAATAATTATATCAGCGCTGAATGTATCACATATTAAACATATTCAGATAAAATAGCATTTCAGTTGGAAAGTGTTTCATATTCAATGTTTCATGCATGATTGATCTTTCTTGTTACATTTTTGGTGTACATTGAACTGTTGACATTGTTCGGAAATGTCATGCAAAACAATTTGGAAAGTTAAATATATTGCCCTATCACATGACTGTTGTTTTATATGTAAATTTTTAAATTGGATCAACCACTCTGGATTATTTATGAGCATATGGATACAGCTATTGCGATGTATCTATACATGATCTTAAGATATGCCAATATTGGTTATCGATATACTTTTGTACGACGCATATTGTGTATCGATTCAATAGTTTCTGATACGGTTACGACATATCCTCTGGAATCGAAGTTCATGTTTCGGGAAAACTAACACATTTATTCGCAAACACAGCGCAAACAGGGACAATATACAGAAAAACTGCAATTAAATGCGCTATTGATTTCTCAAACAATTGATGTATTTCATTTCACAAAACAGCCGCTACTGTTCTCAAAACATTGACCAATATCAGTTGAGAATATCTAGTATCACTTCAACTACTCTTCAACTGAGTGACGACTCCTTTTATAGACTCGGTATAGAAACTTCTAGAAATCTGTCATATCTTGTAGAATATTCGATATTTCGAGGTGTTTTCAGAACTTTCGAATAGTTGACAAATATCGATTTTCAATAAATTGACAATAAATCGTGAAATATAGAAACCCTATTCTGGACTACAGCATCGAGCAACCCTAGGTTCACGTCATAGGAAAGGCTCCTTGTACGGATGTTTTCTCCATCTAGTTTTCAAAAGTCACTCCAGTGAGAGCAGTTTACACGTATCGCATTACAATCTAACAATACGTATATCATTAAAATCCAACAATACGTATCGCAATAAATTCTAACAATACGTATCTCATTAAAATCTTTTCTAAGTTTGCGCCACATATTTTTTTCAGTGGATTTTTATACATTTTGAAAAACTTTGAGAAGAAATTTTACTGTAATAATAAAAGCAAATAGAAAAATTACCTTAGTTGAATTTCCGCAAATAAGAATTAATGTATTTCTAGATTATTGGTAATTTTACATTTGATACATTGAATTTTACTATATATTAGTTTCATTCAAATAATCATATTTAAAATAGTTATGCTCCCGAATTATGTTATACTCATATATTATCTATACTTTTTATGACAATTTGTGAAAATTAAATTATAAATAACTTTGCAATTTAATGTTTTTTTATCATACTTTAAAATTGTTTAACATAATATTAATATAATTTAAGGTTTTAGGTTTGAATGTTGAATACATAGTAGGATTCAGTATAGGTATAATGAAATGTGGTATTGGTAATCTATCGTCAGGGGTTCTTTCAGACATACATCAGGGAGGGCCCCCCCCCCCTCGAAGACGACAATTATTCTCCCTTCTCTCTCCAGCAGACATTTTAACTTCGTTTATATTTATGTGACAGCATTTTATATATATTTATATATGTCAAATATAAAATTTGACCCCCCCCCTAAAGTTCCATTCACTCCCCCCACCGGGCTAAAAATTCCTGAAAGACTGTCTATTGCTGGACTGTCATCTATTGCTATATCAGTAACCGATGACGCGTATACATGCACCAAGTCGATACACCGCTAAAATTTGTTCATCAGTTTTATCTCAATAAAACGGACAAAAAGTGTATGGAAAAGGTATTCTTAGAAGACTCACATATTCATAATGCACTAAACCCTCGGGATTCGAGATATACATAAGCAGTCCTGCATTGTATGCTTTTCTATGGCGAAAGGCCTAGAATATTTATTTAAACTGATAATTTTGAAAAAATAAATTATCAGCGCAATGCAAAGTTGAACTGAAACAAGAAAGAATATTCCTTCGTATTCAAAGTTATTTTATCTTTCTATTTATTTTGATCTCTCTATGTTCTGCATTCTATCCTACAACTATGAAAAAATATTGGTTAATTATACTCATAATAAGGGAGAACCTTTAATTTAAAAATAATCAAAAATGCATATACTAAATAACACGCCATTCTGAAATGTCAACTAATAATAACAGCTACGTTACTAACAGAACTGCATCTAGATAAATCTCAAAGCATTATGGCATTTTTTAAAGTTCCATCCATAGGAGTTTTATCTCCTACTTTCTAACTCCATAGTTATAACAATATTTTACCCGAAGCTTGCTTGCCAAACACGTATTAAAGACTTCAATTCTCGAAATTTCTTAAGGGTACGAAATTGGAGATAATTTGGGGTAATGGTAGCAAAATATCTTACCAAAGTAATGGATAGAAACACCCACACAACTCTGAAGGAAAGTTTGTATCCCCACAAACTATTTGAAATTTGTTTGCATTGTTTCTCCATTTCTTAACTGAAATCAGATTTAGATATAAACAGAATGATAGTTCTCTTCGACAAACTGTTTGGTGAAATTTCAACATTCTAATGATCGCCAATTCAACAAAAAATATATTAAATTTGTGACTCTAATTCCGGAACCGGTGTTATCAGCACGGGATTCGGCCAACGCATACTGGTGCCGTGGTGGAAAAAACCCTGAAACCCGAAAATAATATTTTTCGATACCAACTACTATTTTTTGATAGGCAATGAACCAAAGTATCTTGCCATGTAAATAAATGTATTTTATTCAGTATAACTAGAATGAAAAACTGATCTTAAACAGGACTTCCACATTCTAATTGAAATCTTGTTTTTTCTAACTAAAATTTCAATATTTTTTCCAAAATTTTTGTGGATATTTATAATTATATGTCTCACGTATTTTCAATATGTGTAATCTCAGCTTATTTTTGACATAAATACATTTCGTAAAAACATAGCCAAAATCATACTATAAAGCGTAAAATATAGATATATAAAATTTTTTGTTTTCTTTCATTTCTTTAAGCCTATAGAAAAGCCACACGTTCCTACACGCTCTGGATGAGTTATTTTGAAAGCAGATACTATTATGCAACTGTTCTGTGAAAATCAGCTGCAACTTTTTGCAACCTTCGCTGTTTCGGCATATTTCATACTTTTTCTGAAGGTCCTGCTCAGCCCTGCATAAGTATCGTTCGTACTTCCCATTTATCCAGAGACATTTATTTTCATGATAAATATTTTATTACTACTTTTAAAACATCAAAGACATATTTTACAACTTTTAAACTTATCCCATTACAAGACATATTGAATTTAAGTAACATTTCTTGAACTAAACAAAAGCATTTCCAAAAAGTAAAAACAAAGCTTAATAATTTAATAATAGCAGAATTATCGATATATATATATATAATTCTTGTCTTTCTGTAGATATACTCATTTTTTTTAAATTCCATTAACTTTTTTAAATACAGTTATTTTTATGAGTTAAGGTGTTAGTGATTTAATGGTCCACTTGGACTTTAAAGTCGATTTCTGAAGAACTTGATTTTGACGCACATTGTGCAACACGAAACATAACTTTGGTTCATTTATATATCAATTTAAGAAATTTAAAGTGATTATTAAAGCTAATAAATGTGGCAATGTAATACACTTGGATCTAACACCTATATTAAAATTTGTATTTTCTATGATGTATTGTTTCAACAATTGTGCCAAAATACGGGCATATTTCCGTACATTTTTTATTTATTTTTTTAACTAACCGCTAATTAATGTGCTAATTAAAGAATGGCAGTAAGCAGAAACAAAATTCAACCAGAAAATATGTCGGGGGGTGTTAGTGCATTTATAAAAAAAGTTTTATAATTTTATCTTCAAAATTAAAAAAACAGGTGAAGGGTATGCGTATACCTTCATATCTCCCCCCCCAAAAAAGCAAATATCCCCCCGAAAATAAATCTGGAATCGCCACTGATTTTAATATTACCATGCATATAAAATCTTACTTTTAACTTATCTACATGCGCAAAAAGTATGCAAAAATATTAAGAAATGCATAAGTTGTGTGGTTTTTTCCGCAAATTCCTCATTTGCGGAAAAAACCACATTCTCCTTAATTTAGGGAACATTAAATATGTTTGTTTCTTTTGGCTTAAGTGGAAATTTTCTTTGGTGTGCTATAGAAAGGTAGGTGAATCCTTGTTTTGTTTTCTTCAAATTTATTTATTGTGGATGGAAACTTCAAACATTCTGGGTCAGGTGTGTAATGCTCCAATGAAAGAAATATTTCTTGCTTTGATTGAGGTTCCATATTTCTATCTTGAAGAAGGACTACTGAACGAAATTTTATTTTTAACACTTTCCAACAGAGTGTTTAAGACTTTGTTCATTCTGTTTGTCTGTCTGATCGCACGATAATTGCCTTAAAATGACTTTATCAAAATGATATTTTATTATGTTGTTCAGACGGTCTGTGGGACATACGAAAATAAAAACGTATAATATTAGCCAATTAGTTTCATATTTAACCGGTGTTGAAATCATGGCATACATTGAAGCATATGAGATTACATGAAGCATACATGAAGCATATAATTTCAATTTTCGCTTTCGTTTGGCGGACTGGACGTATTTTCAAAGACAGTGTGTAAATAAGCGAAAAGTTAAAATATTTCGAGAAAGGCTAGTCCTAGAAGTAAAAGTTGGTCTTATTCCTTTCAATGTTTAAAATTACGTATAAAACAAGAATTTAATTGACAATTAGTTTTTTAGCTGGAGTAAGTACATATATTTCACAGACACGCAAACTGACACAGATTTCCCGCTAAAAATAGTTTTTTTCAGTTGTAAAGTGATTGAAACGTATAAATCCGTCGAAAACTCGAATACCGATTGGTCTTTTTAACTTAGCTATGACTAAGCTATTTCGATGGTGGACGTTTTGATTTAAAATATGAGTAATTTTAAGTATATTCAAACATTTCAATTAAGTTATTGAAATATGTTTATAAGTACTTGGGGACACTACCCTGTGAAACATTCTGAAAACTTTGCTCATCTTTTTCAGCTACTTTGTTGACAATTTCTGCCAACTAATCAGAAAAGCTACAATTACAACCGTTCATGAAAAATCCCGACTTTATTTCTGAAATATTCATTTAATTATCATCTCCGGAAGCATTATTTTTTTATTTCTATGAATATTTTATCATAGATATCAAGAGCCTTACACTCCATTACTGACAGCTGATTCCCTAGAAACTTTCAATGACATGATTGCAAATATTTTATAGTGTAAGAATAAATACATGGGCAGTAGGTTTAGAATTTATCGCGATCTTTTATGGCGTTATTAGATTTTTACATCGAGGAACGCGGTATCTCCCAAAATAATCAAGTGAATTACACGAAATTTGGAATTTTTAAATCGACAACTTCAATAAGTCCACAGATTCTTCTCGAGTTTAGTAGTATGGAAGCTCTAATTTAAATTATTGTTTTAGCACAAAGCTTAAGTTTGCTAATTTGCTAAGAAAGTCACGTGTTTAACACATCACGTTTTTATGTACAGGGTTACCTGTAAAGCCAATAATTTTAACTTAGGCATCGCCTTATGTTTTACATCTCAATTTAAAGTGTTCTTACGCCACAGAAACAGTGTATACTTGTAGGAAACCGATCAGGTGCTATCTAGTGCGAAAGATGGCAGTACCTATAACCATAAGAAGTTTGAAATATTATCTGGAACATAAAGCAATTTAGTAGAAAAATTTTATTCGCAAATGTTTAGAGAATTATCTATCATTAGTAATCGGTATTAAATCAGTTATAGAAGACATTTATTTGACGCATATAAGCGAAGTAACGCATATAAGTTATACGCGAAATTATCTTATTATCAGGAATTGTGTGCCATCCCTATGACGAAGCAGGTTTTAATTTGAAAAAAGAGTGTTTCACTATTATTACTTATAATAAGTGGATTCGAATCTAACGATCAATGGAACATGTTGTTTATTCATTTGTTTAATTATAAATGTTTCCATCATTTCCTATGTCGATTTCTACAAATTATAAACGGTAGATTAGATTTTGTTTTGAACAACTTTATTCAAGCAGGAATTTAATAAAACAAATTCAGATAATACATTCCAAACACTTCATGTTAAGAACTTCTAGACTCATGGGCATCTGCTCCATCTTTCATCCTCTTGCCATAGAGATCGACCTCTGCATTCGACCTGCTTATTTTGGCAAGTGACCTTAGTACCCATCTCGCAGGTACATCCCTCATTGGCAGCCCCTGGCAAGTGCCATGCCCATGGGCAGCGGCACTTGATCCAAGAACCTTGGCACTGACAATCGGACTTCATTCCATCACATGTAGCGCCTAATGGTAAGGCTCTAAATCAAAAGAATACATAAGCATATATTTCCAGAATTTCCAAGAGAAAAGTACATTCAAGTAATGGAATGAGAGAAAGCGCCCCAGCATCTCATTTAATTGCTTTTATTTTTACAACCCTGACCGTCTGACTCAAGTGTAATCTTATAGTAGCTAGTTGGACGACCGGGAGAATTTTATTATTTTTAAAAAGAATAGAAGAATATATTAAATTAGAAAAATCAATTTCACAGGAGCATCCACATTTTTGGGTAGTAATTAAAATTACTATTCAAGTTGTAGAAGACTGGTACATAATATTAATAATATTGTACACAGGTATATCTACTATTGGGAAAGATCATTTTTGTGAGACAGGTACTTGTAATCAAAAATTGGAAAATGCATTAAAAACAAAATAATATGATCAGTTTAAACAAAAGTAGCAAAAATTAAAAAGAAGTGAAGCACAAATGCAAAAAAAAAAGGGTAAGAACTTTCAAACCAAGACGACAATAGCCATTAAAACACTAAGAGCAAATGCAACTCATAAGTGAACCTATGTCATCCCATCTGAGATTTCTTTAGCAACAATAATAATTTCTTTAATTCGATCTATTGAATTTTTGTTTTTACAAATCTTTGGAAACCAAAGGGATTGATTAAGGTTAACTTGGTGATATGAATTTTTTTAGAGTAAGTGCATCCAAATATATAGGGATCAACATCACCAATTCAATTACAAATACAAGTAGGCATTGATTTACTATGAAAATAATATAAGTATTCTAAAGATGAACCATGTACAGTAAAATATTAAATGATTCATTTATTATAAATTTGGAAATCGAGGTTCACTCAAGGTAAAAATGATTTAATTCTAACAGGACGATTTTATCCATCCTAAATATATAAATTATTTAGAGTTATATATTATACGCTTTGTGTCTTGATTATAATTTGATTTATTATTAATTGATTTAACTGTCCCCCCAAAAAATATCAGTATATATATATATATATATATATATATATATATATATATATATATATATATATATATATATATTGACATATATATACATATATATATATATATATATATATATATATACATATATATATATATATATATATATATATATATATATATATATATATATATATATATATATATATATATATTGACATGTACTTTGTCCATTCTACAGCATATTTTATAGCTGTTATCTCCGATTGATTAATAGTATTTCGCTCACCCAGATTATAAAAAAAAAACATTCCAAATGGTCATTATTAAAAATACAAACTGAAAATCCTACATTGTCATCCATTTTCGAACCATCTGTATATATTTTATAAATTAGGACTATTTTCACTTTCCGGTAGAGAAATAATACGATAATAAGGAAGAATTTAAAAAAAAATTGAGGCTGTTAAAATCGAAAATATTGGGTGATGGAAAATTTTTATTGGAGAAAGTGTCTACCTATTTCTTTCAGAAGTCATATTTTAAATAATATATTTATAACAATGTGAATTTTTGAGGAATACAAAAAATAGAATATTATGCGACGCTGGAGAAGGTTCGAAAACCTGAAAAGAAATTGTCTTTGTAAAGATAGGTATCTTTTAATTTGAGCATTAGTAAGATTATCTCCCCATACGCTAGATCGATATGTTATAATTTTTTTCGATAACTGCTTGATATCATATTCTAAATAAACTTTTACTTATTCCCCAATTGTTACTAGAAATTTTACCAAAAATGGAACATCCCATTTAAATTGTTAATGTGAGAACTCCAAGTACTTTAATCATCAATTACAACCTTAAATATTTCAAATGATTAGTGATTTTAATAGATTTACCCCCTAATACAAATATAAGATTTCTCTGGAGGTTAATTTTTATACCAAATGCAATAGAATTGCTTTTGACTGCAGAACTTTCAAATTTTAAATAATTTGAAACCTCAGGAATAAAAGTCAAAACGGAAATTGTATTGCATTTCAAAATTATCCTAGAATTACCATAAGAGCTACTACCTCAAGATTATCATTAAAAGTTTGTAACTATTAAAGATCATTATTCATACATAATATTTCATACATAATAATTCATACATAATAATTCATACATAATAATTTAGTGAATTTTTTTCGAGAGTTAGGCTTACCGCAAAAAAATTGCCGTCTCCTGGGAACAGTCCGGAAGCGAAGCGCTCCGTCTTTTGAGCCGCGGCAGTTCCGGAATGCCGCCGTCGCGAAAGGGTTAACCCCCCCCCCCCCCCAATAATATTAATTGGAAAAAGTATTATTAATTGGAAAAAGATTATATGTGGCGCCCCTATAATATGTATATATGAGCCCCCAATGTTAGTAACAGTTAGGTGAGTTAGCTACTTAGCTAGCTACTTAACTAGGATACCTAGTTAGCTATCTAGTTAGTTAAGTTAGCATGAGCTAAATGATCCCGCAACTAGAGGTCACTACTTTTATCAATACATTCTAGCAATCATTTTTTAAACGAAAACAAACACGCCCATCTGCTAAATGACTGATTCCTAAATAAGCCCTTTTAACCTGCTTTTAGCAGATAGTGTACAATGTGTTTCGGTCTATCAGTTCACTTTTGCTATACAAGTACACCCGCGCAGATGTGATATGTCCTAAATAAGCACATTTAGTTTACTATGCAGACTTTGTTAATAAGTGCCCGTTTAATGGGCACACAGGCCGCTCAGTTTACTTATACAGTCTAGGTACACCTAGTCAGTCTCTAAAATAGATCAAAACGCGGATAAAAATGAAGGATATTGTAATACTTATATCAATTAAGGCAATCTCATCAGTGAGTAAACATTGTTATTCAGATATAAAAAATGCAGATAAAAACTAAAGTAGTAATCACAAGTAAAATTTTACTTTTACTTTTTAGTAATCACAAGTAAAATATTAAAGCAATTCCATATTCCAAAAATTTAAACGTTGCCTTAAAATAAAACTTAACCCGCGGAATTAGAAAATCGCATATTTTATCCTACTATTTATAAAAAAACAGGAAACATTTCTCGCTGTTTAGACATAATTGCACCAACCTTCATTTTCGTTACATCAGCTGTAATTTTCGCATATTTTCGCAATATTTTGTCAATCTTTAAAAATCTGTAAAAATAATTTTAATTTATATTTTAAATTTTTAATTTTTAACTGCAACCTGCCAATTTCTAGACATCTAGCTTCAGTTTAAAAGAAATGGGATTCTGACGAAAATACTGACAGCGAAGATGCAGTATTCGAATTTGTGGTCTTGTCATCATGCCGTCTTTTGTCCATGTTTAGAAATCTATAAAAAAAAATCAAATAATTTTATTTAGTTTTCAAGTACAACCTGTAACTTTTCACTGTCTAGCTTTTGTTTAAAACAAGAAAGATCAATCATGCTTAAAGCATTGTTTATGTTACCTTCCAACTGAAATGCAATTTTATTTTGACATCTCTATAATGCTCAACATTCAGTGAATATATTTTTATAATTATCTCAGTGCTACAATAATTTGCTTTAATTGGAAACGTAAAACTTCACCATAAAAAATGAACATTATTCAAATGACATCATCGAAATATAAATCGTTTGGTTATCGCAAAAGCAATGAATATTTCATTTATACCACTTTCATGGCAGACTCTAGAGCTAAATAATTTTGTGTAAAAAAGATTCAACTATTCTTATATAACTCATCTGTCAATCACTTGTTTATATTCTGAAATCATTAAAATTAGGCTTCGTTGTAGAAATAATCAAAATTTGATGATCATTTAAACTAAATAATATTATAATTACGTTAGCGCAAAATATAAATGCACAGAAAATACGCAAAAATAGCGCGGTTTTCGGAAGGATACAACAGTTAATATAAATTTAAAAGATCATTTAAAATCAGGATTTTTATATACAGTATAAAAAAATGGATGCCAAATTTTATTTTGAAGTGGATGACATGATCACTTCATATTATATGAGTATCATTATTATTTTAATTTTTAATTAAAAAACTACCGAGCATATTTTGCTGAAACAATTTTTGTATATTTTATGGGATAATTTGAATATTTTCAAAAATTTTCGAAGCAATTTGTGAATTTTAACAACGCTTAAAAAATGTTTGAAAACTTAGGTCCCATACAGTTCAGTGTATTTCAATTTTTCAACCCGAGTTCAATCCAAACCTAATTGGATGATATTATACATTTACATTCCCATATGTTCCACAGACAGTCTCAACAACATATAAAGTCATTTTTACGGCAGTTATTGTTCGAAAGGACAGACAGACAGACAGAATGAACAAAATCATAAACACTTTTCAATTATTTTGTAAAGTGTTCAAAATGCAATTGAAGTTTAAAATTAACCCAGTAGATAGTGATTCGATGACGCGTAGTTTTACTTTTTTTAGAGGTCGTTTGTAAATATTAAAAAACCTATTAAATTTTTCGAATTATCGAAAGTTTCGACAAAATTCTCAAATTGTTTGTTCATTTTAATGAAAAAGAACCCGCGAGGTTCTTGTCTAAAAATTGACGTTTTAAATCGACGAGATAAAGGTATTTAGATTGTATTTAGATGCACTGTATACAATTTAAAGACTTTTATCAGGGCTTTTAATTGAGGTTTTTGCAAAGATTTAAAAAAATTATTATAGTTTTCTAATTTTCTAGCATTTCGGCTACATTCTCGGATCGTAATTTGACTTTTAAAACAAGCCTCGTGTTTCTCAGCCAATAACTGACATTTTAAATCACTGAGGCATATATGGGCTGACGGAATTTATCAGTATAGATTATATTTAATAGCGTTCGAAACAAATATATGTACGATTTTACAACTCGACTTACATTTTTTGGCAGTGTCAGTAGGTGTTGTCGTTACTAGATTTAAATTCAAATAAAGCCGATCCGGTGGTCGAGCGGTCTGGTGCATGCGTTTCCGTCTGATCGCTGGATTGCCGGGTTACGGGTTTGAATCCCGCCAGCGGGGATGGATGTTGTCATGTCGAAGCCAAGTCAGACTTCCGCCCTTAGGGATGCTTCTATGAAAATGAAGCTGCAATTCTTCTCCCCTTTGCCATGGGATACCCTGGGGTATCTTGTGGATGTGGTGCGTAGGTGCCCCTTCATCACGGGGAAATTAGTAAAAAAAAAATTCAAATAAGAAAATTAAGTTAGAGGCAATACCCAGTAGAGTTCCTAAATAAATAATAGGATTGAAGGATTTAAAGTAGGAATATAATAATATTTAAATTATTAATTCGAAAATCAGATACATTTCACAAAATTCAAAGCAACATGTAACTGATATAGCCGCAAACCTATTAGTAATGCCATCCACATAAGGGTTAAGTTCCTAACTATTACTTTACAATTCATATTTGTTTGTATTTTCAATATTCCAGATAACCGACGCCGCAATATATTAAGATTTAATGGTGCATTGCATCTTACCTTAATTCTTCTTGTCCTTCAGCACTTAAGGCAGAAAGATCTAAAATGTAGAAAACATTTACACTGAAGGGGACCAACAAAATTAATTGAATTTCAACTTCAAAAGTATGAAACACCAGTAAATAGAAAAATACAATGAAAATAATAAAGTATCAGTAGTGAAGTACTAAAACTTTAGCAAAACGGAAAACGTCACTACATTATCGGTCTTTTGAAAGGACCTTCTGCAAAAATACTAAATCCCCAATCAACTTCTATTACACGTTATGGACATATACAAATATTCCCAAAAGTTTGTGTTTTTACCTAAATCTGTCGATCACTGGGATCCATCGTGTGCTATGACACCCCTGATAGAACCGCTACAGAAGCAGGAGCTAACTATCCAAATTAAAAATATTTTATAAAAATATATTATAAAAATATTTTAATGTGTTAAGCATTAAGCATATTCTTTGAGATATTAAGCTGAAGTACCTCAAGCAGACATGTATCTCAAACTATATGTTGGATAAATTTTAGTACAAAAATGTATTATATTTTTTATACTAAAATTACATGCAATATATTTAATATTATGCATATCATTAATCACAAAATGTAATTAAATTTTCATTCATTAAATACTGACTTCTTTTAAAACTTTAAAATGTAGTAAAGGTTGATTGAGTAGATTGAATTATAAATTATGCAAACTACCTGGCTATACCAAGATACGGTTTTTGAGAAGTGGTTGTGTAGTTATAATGATTATAACTACGAAAATCCTCCGGTCCTTTGATGTTTGTTAGTAACTGAGTTCGGCTGTAAATAGAACGTTCCTTTGAATGTATAAAGGATAATTTAAACTTTTCAACAATCCATTTATCTCTCATCTCGACAGGCCTCTTATATTCATCGATTGCAATTATAGGTTAAAATTTCACTCTGTTTACCTAATCTTTCAGAGAAATATTTTTCCCACAGACAGACAGACTGATAGATAGTCAGGTGTTATTGTAAAAACGGTTGATATTTTATTCAGGGAGGATCAATATGTGTAAATCCAAAACATTTCCACAGTTGCATTTTTGAATCGATTAAACAGGTTACTTTCACGTATAGTATGTATCGCAAAGAAAGTCAAGGCAATTAAGAGTCGTAAAAGGATACATACCTTCATCTTCAGCAACATCCAAGGGAAGTGCAATAGTAAACAGGCAAACGAATATCACAGCTGATCTCAGCATCGTGGATGTTCTTTGAAAATTGATTAGACGTAGCTGAAATAGATTAAATCTATGATGGTAGTCACAATATAAATGATCATTTTATAAAAAACATCTAATAATGTATAAGTAAAGTTTTTTTCTATTATACCGATCAGCTTTTTTTTTACCTTCACTACTCTGCAATTTTTCTAAAATTATAGAAATCCCTTTTGTCAGAGAGTGGCATATGCACTAAGGTCGAAAAATTGATTTGTTTCACATTTTCTAAAAGTGTAATGTCTTAAAAGTTATCTGTTCAAATTTCATAAATAAATTGCGATATTTCTGTCACAGATACACAATTTATTTATGAAAATGCTACTTCTACTGCTACTGCTTTCTCGAAATTTTGAGGGGTTTTTTGTTTTTGTTTTTGTTTTTGGAAATCATTTGGCACGATATCTTGGACAATATTTGACCCATTTATTTGAAAATTGGCAAAACTCTTATATAGTAACACGTAGCGGGTCAGGTAGTCGGGATTTGATTAAGATTATCCTTTTAAATTGTCCCCATTCTTCCCCACCCCCAAGTTGAACATAGAAAACAATCTTATCATAGTAACTGCTTATAGTCCTAAACTTTAAAATTGTTTTAATTGTTTTTAATTAAGTTAAAATATTCTGCCAGCATTGGAAACACGTCTGACAATGATCGCTGTCATGTAAATTAACTGAAGTTTGGTTCCACTCAACTTTCTCATGCCAGAATCCAGTGGCAACCACCTGACTCTTTATATACCCTTTTAACTCGATGCGAGTGCCACTTGTAAAATTTACATACTGCTATCTTATGAATTTTGGGACTTAAAAGTACATAGCAAAGACAGGGAGACACATATTTTACTCAAAAATCTGGTTTTAAAAGCTGTTTTACTCTGCCAATCTTATGACTTCAATGTAGGGTTGTCATATATGGACGGTCAAAGCAGGGTTGCCAGATTTGATGACTTATTACCAACTCGACGACTTTTGGATTGTACTCAAGCTTTCTAAAAAAAAAAGAATATTTTTCGATATATGAGCCTCCTCGGGAAGTTTCTACTGAGAGAATCTAAAAAGTTATATCGTTCAGTCGGAGAGAATTTGAAAGGAGACGAGAAACATTCAATTGTGACATACGTCAATGTTTTGATATTACCATCTGTTGTTTAGTGAAATTAGCGGACCATTTAATTGCTGCTTCACTGTACCTGACAGTTGTTTAGTGATCGTGTTGTTGTTGTTGAGACTCAGACCGTCCGACCTACCAGCAAAGTGTAAGGTAACTGTTTAGACGGCCGGGAAGAGCCACCCAATTTTGACCGGAACCCAGTGGGGAGGCATCCACAGGGACCGTACCCTCCTTCGCCCTATCACCAACCTCTCGAAAAGACTCACATGTTTAACGGACTCACATGTTTAACGTGATCATACTCCGCGTGAACACAGAGGCAATTTTGGCAGTGGATGGAATCGAGCCAGGGCCTATCGAGTGCAAGTCCAGCGTGCCATCCACTGGGATACCGCGCCTTTAAGTGATCGTGTGAGATAATTTTAACTTTGACGATGAGAGCTTGCAATTTCATCCCAGTAGCTCAACGGTTGAACACCGACTGTCCAGTTCGGAGATCCAAGGTTTGATTCCCGGGTGGGTGACAGCAAGGTTCTTTACAATGACGCCCGAACAAATCCACTCTGTAGGTTAGTTCAAAGATGTCGGAGTTCTGAAGACCCCAGACCGTGCGACTCACATAGTGGGTTTAGAATAGCTAGCTGTACGGTCGGGAAAGGATACCTCCTGAACTCAGGAAGCACCCAGGACCTACCATTCCGCCAAACAAACATTTATTTAGGTCTAAACAGATTACAATTTATGAAAAATATTGTGATTAAACAGACATTTTTACATTATATTTGAACTTGACAAGTACGTCCATTTTACAAAAAATGGACAAAAAGTTATTGCGAATATAGATAAAAAGATCATTGAAAAATAAAATTTAGAGTGGGGTATAATAACATAATGAAAAATAGATTAAAATTAAAGAAAATAATAAAATTTTAAAAGTAAAATTTAGAAAATATATGAAAAAGAAAAGAAATTAGGCACACGAAAAACAAAAACAGAAATTTAGAATAAAATTTAGAAAAGAAAAATTAGAAAAAATACAAATAAAAAGGATCAAAAGAAAAAGAAAGAACCGAGAAAATAAGAACAGTTAACATAGCTTTTTTTTTAAGATAATATGGAGGGAACACAATAAGTTCATAAGTTGATAAGAATGAAATAAAGGGATTCTTTGATGAAATTTAATTGAGAGCAGAATCTACTTATAAGCTTAGGTCACTTTATTAGAAATTCCCATGGCAACAAGAATACAGTTTTTATTTTTATCTACTGAAGAGGAATTTGAACGAACTTTGGAGAACCAAATTGGATAATTAGAGAGGGAGGGTTTGCAGAGATGGAAATTTTTAGAAAAAAGACAATCGAAAATGTAATGGTCAACGTCACCGAATTTATTGCAAATACAGTTAGAGGTAGATTTAATTTTTAAAAAGTATAGGTAATCAAGAAAAGAGACCATGACCAGCTTGAAATGATGTCGGAGGTCTAAAAGTGACCCTAGTACAACTAGTACGAATTCAATGGATTCTGGAAGATTGAGCGCCGATTTCAAATGGGGAGGATAACGACCACGCAGGATACTAACCTGGGTAAATATAGTAGTAGCAAGAGGCTAATCTGAGACAAAATTAGTAGGAGGTGGTTAGTCAGATTATCAGTTGCCCACCCATCTGACGCTAGAGGGTGGAGAATGCAGAGTCCATTTCGAGAAGAACTTGTAATTTCAATAATAACTTGTAATTTCTTCCCAGTATCTCAATAGTAGGACGCCGGCTGCCCAGTTCGGAGATCCAGGGTTCAATTCAAATTGTCAGTCAAATCAGTCGTCAGTCAAATTGTCAGTTGTCGGTCTATCTTATATTAGAGAGTGGAGAATACAGAGTCCAATTCGAAGATAAGAGCTTGCAATTTTTTCCCAATCACTCAACGGTAGAGTGCCGTCTGACTAATTCGGAGATTCAGAGTTCTATTCTCGGTTGGGAAAACAAGGGTCTTTACATAGTTATCGAGCTATTTGCAGCATATTGTTCCTCTTTATGCTGTGCTTATAAATGAATCTGTTAGGTATCTAGAAATTTGCACTCATTATTGTATCTTGAGAGTTAACCCACCAACCCAGAGGATATGTTTTTACAGTGCTATTAAAATACATTTCATAACTATGTCTTATGCTATTAATGATAATATACAAATTATTCGATAGCCTAAAACCTTCAACGCTTATAAAAATCATGAAATTGAATGACTTCTTACCTTTTCCGTTGCTAATAAAAATCTAAAAGTTGGGTAAATGAGGGTGTGTTTATATAGTTACAAGTTGCATAAAAATAATTTCTTTTTTATTAAATTGCGTATTCTAACTGCATCTGGTAGAAATCCAATAATTTCAATTCATACGTCATCTATTGACTTTGATATGTTCACAATATTTAACAATGTTTGACATTTTAAACCGGCATATGGCATGTGTCATATTGTATATGACATTTTGCTTATTTTTAGAAAATTCAATTATTTTTGAAACTTTTAATAAAAATTTTATATTCGCATTTTTAACACTTTACAACAAAGTTGAAAAGTGTTTATGACTTTGTTCATTCTGTCTGTCTGTCTGTCTGTCTGTCTGTCTGTCCGTTAGCACGATAACTGCCGTAAAAATGAGTTTATCAAAATGAAATTTTAGTATGTTGTTCAGACGGTCTGTAGGACCTATGGGAATATAAATAAATAATATCACCCAATTAGTTTTTTATTGAATCCGGGTTGAAAAAATGAAATACATTGAACCCTATGGGACCTAATTTTTCAAACATTTTTTAAGTAAATTTAAAATTCACGAATTGCTTCGAAATTTTTAGGAAATATTCACATTATCCCATAGAATATATAAAAAAAAATTCAGTAAAATATGTTAAGTAGTTTTTTAATTAAAAAAATTATTTAATATAGGGAAAAAAACAAATTCAATTAAATTCTGACTTTGGGATATCTTCCAGAAAGAAAAGAGAGAGATATTATATAATAAATATCTCTCCATTTGTTAAAACGTTTTGCATATGGGAGTGGCTTCATATTTTAAAATAAATTTGGTAGATAACAATTTTTCATTTTTTTTAAATTTTATATAACTCTTCATGATAAATTTAATTGATGGCATTTTAAATGCACTTTCCTACGTCCTAGAGAGTTAAAATTTGGTACACAGCTTAAATTTGTTGAACATTTTATTCGACAAAAATTTGATGGATCTTTAAATATAGATCATACATTTTTTTCGAAATGGCCTGAAAATAATCCCCGTCCACTTCTATAAATCATTGGTGTAATATTGTTAAAAATTCTGATGTGGACAGCACATGTCTTTCCCTGCAGACTCATATTCGTTCTCTTTATTTATTCAATGATAATTTGAGTTTATCTGCACAACATAAGTATTTTAAATGACATTGAATTTACACGTTAAACTTAAATTTGGTTCTCATTTGATAGCTGGACTTATTGTCAAAGGTGGCGTAGCGAAAACGCGAAAAAACTAGAATATCTCAAGAACGGCTAGTCCTAGAGTAATGGGGTTAGTCTTATTCTTTTTGTTGTCAAAAATCACATATAAAATAGGAATTTAATTGATATAATTGAGCACACGTAGTCTTTTATTTTTATATATAACGATTTTTGCTGGCCATTTCGCAAAAATAGCCCGTTCCTTTTTCCCGAATCGTAGTAGAATAACCTACAAATGATTTATATACAAAATTTTGTTAAATTTGGTATATAAATCACTTGTAGGTTATTGAAATATTATACTCCAAATTTTGTTAAATTTGGTTCATTAGTTTTTAGCTAGAGTGGATAAAGGCAATTTCTGCGGCCATTTCGCAAAGAAGGCAGATTCTTTTATTACGAATCGTACTATAATCTAATGAACATCAGGATTTCCCACAAAAAACATACCTACCAAATTGTATGAAATTCGGTCCATTAGTTTTTCAATTAGAGTGGATGTAATATCCACACAGACACACAGAAACATACACAGATACACCCTTACACACACAGACGTCTTCCTAAAAGTAGTTTTTTCGTGTTCTAGAAGTCCCAAAACGTGTAGATACTTTGAAAATTCGAGTTCCGATCTTCGGCACGATTCCAATACTTTGAGTACATACACATACACATATATATTATCTGTGTATTATCTGTGTATCTAAATTCCGTGCCTATGCAATTACAATAGTTGTGATTTTAAATGATCCCTAAACTTTTATTATTTCTTCAAGGAAGCCTAATTTTAACATATGCAGAATGCAAATATCTCAAGCGATTGTAAGATGAATTACATAAGAATTGCTGAATTTTTTTCACACAAAATTATTTAGCTCTGGAGTCTGGAATACAAGTTATATGAATGAAATATTCATTGATTTTGCATAAAGAATCAGATGATTTATATTTCGATACAGTTTTAAATATTTAAGTATAATAAATTACTGTAGTACTGTGATAATGTAAAAGATATTACCACTGAATGAATCACATTTTAGAAATTTTTAAATGAAATTACATTTCAGTTGGAAAGTGTTTCATAATCAATGCTTATGCATGATTGATCTTTCTTGTTTTTATTACTTTCCTTACATACATAGTATAATGCATAAAGAAAGTGTTGTGACGGGGTCGAAAATTTCAAGTCGAGTTTTCGACGAGAGAGCACGTATCAAGCATCACTAAACACGAATGGAACGTTTTTAAGGTGATCTCTCTATCTCTATCTCTCTCTAAATATATATATATATATATATATTTGTGTGTGTGTGTGTGTGTGTGTCATTGAGTCTGAGGAGACGATATCTCACGAACGAATGAAACGATTCTAACAAAATTTGTTACAAAAATCACAATTAGTGAATACTGGAACCTATTTTTTTTACTCGTAATCGAATGTTCAAAACCCACCTAAATTTTAATGTAATGAAATTTTGAAAAAATCATCAAAAAATTAAAACATTCAATGAAGTTAAGTAAATAATCATTTCTTAAGTAATTTTTCATTAGAAAACGACTGAGACAAACTTTAAAGCTCTAGCATGAATTGTTCAGGAGATATTGCACATTTTTCAAGTAAATTTATCAAAAAATAATATAAGATTGCAAAAAAAGTGTTAACTCTTTAAAAATCTGTTCACTTTTCATATGTAATATTATGCAATATATTTATTATCATTATTCTCGTATATCTGGCTCGTTTCATTCACGAGAGAATAAACTTTGGGTAATAGAATTCTAATTTGACGTCATTAGAAGTTTATCTACTATAAGAATAGCCTATTTGAGCATCCACAATGCTTGACGAAATTTTATCGACGAATTTGGTGGAATATCGCAACCTTGGCGAGTTTTTAAATGTTGCCAAATTGGCGAAAGTTTTTTTAAAATATCACCAAATTGATAAAAATGACGCTAAATCAATGAAAATGACAACTAATTTATGAAAATTTAATATTTTGGAAAGAATATAAGAATAACCTATTTTTCCGTTTGCAACGCTTGCGGAATTCTGGCTACGAATTTTACGGTATATAGCCAATACAGCGAATTTTTCAAATATTTCCAAATTGGCAAAACTTTTGCTAAATTGATAAACATATTATCAAATTGACAAAAGTGTCCCCAAATTAATAAAAATTATGCCAAATGAGATGCAATGCTTCCAAATTTTTAATTCCGTCATATGGTGGACATACCTTTTATTATGTAGGAAATAATCTTCTAAATATCGCCAACTTGGAGGCACTTAGCCTCACATTGACGAGACTACTTTTAAAATTTCAAAAATGACGTCAAGTTATTGAAAGTGACCACTAATTGATAAATTTCTTATTACAATATTTAAATATATAGACTATATTGTTTATTGAGGATGATATCAATATTGATAATTGTTAATTTTAAGTTGCGTAAAATATAAGTTAATTGGGCACGAAATAGTTTTACGTGGTGTCATCAGGGAAAGTGCCAAATGTACAATTTAACATTGCGAACACTGTGCTGTGGATTTTCATTGCATTGTATAATGAAAGTCATGTGCTGCCCACACCAGATATTTTTAAATGCATCCAAAGGACGTTGCCATGGAAAATTATTAAACACAATCTTATTGGACACAATTGGGTTATAAGTGATTTTATTTCATAATCAGGAATCGTGTGCCATCCCTATGACAAAGCAGGTTTTAATTTGAGGAAAAAATATTTCACTATTATTACTCATAATACGTGGTTGTATGTCTAGCAATGAATGAAATATGTTATTTATTTAATAATTTAATTACACACGTTTCCATCATTTCCTATGTCGATTTCTACAAATTAAACATGGTAGATTAGATTTTGTATTGAATAACTTTATTCACGCAGTAATTTAATAAAACAAATTCAGATAATACATTCCACACATTTCATGTTAATGACTTATGGGCATGATATATATCTCTCCTCCTGTGGCCACAGGGAACGACCCATACATTCCCGCTTTCCTTGGCAAGTGATCTTTGTACCCATCTCACAGGTACATCCCTCATTTGCAGCCCATGGTAAGTGCCATGCCCATGGGCAGCGGCATTTGATCCAAGAACCTTGGCATTGACAATCGGACTTCATTCCATCACATGTAGCTCCTAACGGTAAGGCTCTAAATCAAAAGAATAAACAAACACATATTACCTGAATTTCCAAGAAACACGTATATTCAAGTATATGGGGTGAGAAAAATCATCCCCAGTTTCTCATTTAATTGTTTATACTTTTACAATCATAATCGTCCGTCAATTTTTTTTAATCAAATGGCCAGGCACTTTGACTCTCATCATTCGACCATACATCGGCCAGAACGTAAACCATTTAGCCGTCCTAAGACGTCGTCCCAGACGCACCAGACGGGGGCGGAACACACTGCGCCCACAACACAACATCCATGTCTTACGTGGGACTCGAACCCACAACGCGGCGTTCGAAAGTTTGCTTGGAAACACTCGCCTTGACCGCTCGACCACTACGTCGGCTCACCCGAAATCTTAAAATCCCGAAAGTGGCTAGTTGGACAGCAGGGAAAATATTATTAATTTTGAAAAAGAACATAATAACACATTAAATTAGACAAAGCAATTTCAGAGGAACAACCATATTTTTGGGTAATAAATATAAGTTATATTCAAATTGTAGAAGTCATACACATATTATTAAGATTACTGTGCACAGATATAGCCTATATACTATTGAAAAAGATCGTTTCTGTGGGACAGGTACATCTAATCAAACATTGGAAAATCCATTAAAAACAGAAGAATTTAACCAATTTAAGAAAAAGTAGCAAAGAATTATAAAGAAATGAAACACAAATACAAAAAGGAACAGTAAAAGTATTTAAACCGAAACAACATTGACCACAAAAACACTAAGAGCAAAAACAACAGATTGAGTTTTATTAGATTGAGTGCATTCGAAGATATAGGAATCAATATCACCAATTCAAGTAGGCATTGATTTACTATGAAAGAAATGTAAGTATTCTAAAATTTAGCCATGTACAGTAAAAAATTAAATGAGCTATTTATTATACATTTGGAAATCGAGGTTCACTGTAGGTAAATATTATTTAACTCTAACAGGTTTTTAGATGCAATAGCAATATTAAGATATTTTTACCAATATTCAATTAATAAATTAATTTAGAAACGCAAGAGTGTGGAAACGGGATTTCAATTAAATCACCACCAGGGGCAATATCTTTTGCATAATGATCGACAATCTCATAATCCAGTAACTCAACTTTCGATTTTATCCATCCTAGATATCTAAATTCTTTAGAGTTATATATTATACGTTTTGTGTCTTTAAGATAATATGATTTATTATTAATTGAGTTAACTGCCAAAAAAAAGATATCAGTATATATATATTGGCATGTACTTTGCTCTATATGTCCATCCAACAGCTTATTTTACAGCCGCTTTTTCCAATTGATTAACAGCATTTCCCGCATCCAGATTATAACAAAGAACACCTTCCAAGTGGTCATTATTAAGGATACTGAAAATTCTACATTGTTATCCATTTTCGAAGCATCAGTATATATTTTATAAATAGAATTAGGATTATGTTCTCTATCCGGAAGAGAAATAATACGATAATAAAGAAAAACGTCCAAAAATGGGGCTGTTGAATTCGAATAAATTGGACGGTGGAAAAAATTTATTGGAGAAAGCGTCTACAAACTTTTTCTTTCAGAAGTGGTATATTTTAAAAAATATATTCATTACAATGTGAATTTGAGGAATACCCAAAATAGAACATTTTGCGATGCTAGAGGAGGTTCGAAACGGTGTTAAAATTTTTAAAAGAAATTGTCTTTGTAAAGATAGGTATATTTTAATTTCATACCTGCCCATACGCTAGATCTATATGCTATAATTTTTTCTATAACTGCTTCATACCATATTTCAGATAAACTTTTAATTATTCCCCAATTAGTACCAGAAATTTTATCAAAAATAATGCAATATTTGAAAATTATTCCTACTTAAATAGTTAACATGAGAACTAAGTCGAAGTCATTTAATCTACAAATATTTGAAATGTTAATTAATGATTTTCTGAAATTTTAAACTCCAAATATTTCAAATTATTAGTGATTTTAATAGATTATCCCTGTAATTTAAATATAAGATTACTCGAGACTAGAATTCGATGCTAAATGCAATAGAATTACTTTCGTCTACAGAAATTTCGAATATTAAATAAGTTAGAACCCCTAAATAAGAGTCCAAACCGAATATGTATGACATTCCAGTAGTATCCTACCATCACCATAAGCTAACAACAACATAATAAAAATAAAAACATTTAAACATAATAAATATTGAAAATAAATATTCCAAAGTTTAGGTTAAAAAAATAATTTTAGTGATAAATAACTTTCTGTATATGTTACATTCTCATGTAATTTATGTACTAGATGTTAAGGTCGTAATATGACTGGGTGAATAATGTTATATAAAGGATTACCTCAGATTCGCCCACACGCAAAACTTGCTCTCCTAATATCACACAGCCCTTGCACCTTTCCCCTTTAATATTATGCAACCTTCTAACAAATCATAATTGCTATAAGACTGCTTTGTTAAAACGCAATTCCAGTACGATATCTTGAGCCCCTAACACAACACTCCTACCGCCTCACAAACAGTGAAACTTACCATATTTCAAATCAAGGATATTAAACAGTTACATCCTACAAAATGATAAGGATTGTCAAAAAAAGTGAACATAATTTTGAACGATTTTATTAATTTAGTGGGATTTTCCAAACGAATTATTTAGAAAATTGAAGAAATCATCTTATTAGCTACAGATAAGTATTTTCCTGTAGAAAATGCAAATTAGGTATGTAGTTAGTGTGATGTCTTGCAGATAAAAGTCTTTAAACTCTACATGACGTTGCGAGAAGCGATACCGCAAGCTTAACTCCAAAAAATATAAATTAGCAATTAAAGCATTTTTACTAAAGACTGTTGTACAGGGTCCATATTGGAAGACGAAATCCCCTATTCGTCCGTATCCCTCTTCCTTTCCATGATCAGCGTATGATCTCTGTATAAAAATCCCCCATTTTTTAATAGGAATCCACAAAGAGTACTGAGGGATATTGCATCGATCATTAGAAGGAAACAAAATCAGAGATAATTAGAAAGAAGTTACTATAGGAATTTTCGAACACAAAATAGGAAATTACATCTTCTAATTTTCGAATAATAGACTGATTTTCATAAATATATTCAAAAAGGCTAAATGCATTTTAACATTGCATAAACTATTAAATGAAAATAAAAATTAACTATTAAACTAGCTTTTAGTACTGTTACAATCACGTCACGGTTTGAAATTTGAGAAAAACGTAACTTCAAATATATTGCGAACAAAAATAATTATAAAGACGAAAGTTATCAATTAAGGATATGTGGTGGATATTACATACCTGACTCTTCTGCAAATACTTAAAAAGGTTCAAATACATATTGAAATATGTATATTTTATCTTTCAAATATATTATGAATTTACTCGCCGTATCGTTTTCTCATTTATTTTGAAAAACCGTTAATTTGGAATTAAAAAGAAATGTTATTAGTGCGGTTCAGCAGTATTACTTGGAAAAAGATTATATGTGAGGACCCTACAGAATATATATGAGCCCACAATGTTAGTTACAGTTAACGCGAGTTAACTACTTGGACAGCTAGTTAGCTACTAATTCGATAACTAGTTAGTTAAAATTAGCATGAGCTAGCGGTGCCCGAAACGAGTGGTCACTAATTTTATCAATGCATTCTAGCAATCACTCATTAAACAAAAACAAGCCCGCCCGTCTGCTAAACGACTGCATCCTAAATAAGTCCATTTGGCCTGCCTTTTCCACGCTGCGAGTGTGCAATGCATTTCGGTGTATCAGTTCACTTTTGCGATATGAGTACACCCGCGTAGCTGTTGTGATATTTCCTAAATAAGCACATTTAGACCGCTATGCAGCCTTAGTTAATAAGTACCCAATAATTGGGCGCATAGGCGGCTGAGTCTGCTTATGAAATCTAGATACACCGGGTCAACGGCTAAAATAGATAAAAAATCAAATAAAAAAATGGAGGATATTGTAATACGTATGTCAATTAAGGCAATTTCATCAGTCAAAACAGGAAATCGTGGTACAATCTGAATCATGTCCATTTTCATTAATCTCCGGCGCATTTTAGTGATCCCACGTAAAATATTAAAAAATTATATATTCCGAAAATGTAAACGTTGTCTTAAATTAAAACTTAATCCTCGAAATTAGAAAATCGCATATTTTATCCTACTATTTATCGGGAAACAGAGAGCATTTCTCGTTTTTTAATCATAATTATACCAGCCTTCATTTTCGTTACATCAATCATAATTTTAGCATATTTTAGCGATATTTTGTCCACCTTTAAAAATCAGTAGAAAAAATATTGATTTATCTTTCTACTTTTAAATTTTAAACTTCAACCTGCCAATTTCCAGACATTTAGCTTCATTTTAAAAGAAGCGAATTTCAGACGAAAAGACTAATAGCAACGATGTAGTTTCACAAGTAGAATATGTGGTTCTTGTCATCATACTGTATTTTGTACATGTTCAAACATCTGTAAAAAAAATCTAATGATTATTTTTCAATTTTCAAGTATTGGCTATAACGATTCTCTGATTTAGCTTGAAAAACAAACGTGATTGTTGTTTAAAACAGACCCAGTAGGTAGTGATTCAATAACGTGCAGTTTTAGTTTTATTAGGGTTCTTTTGTAAATATTAAAAAGCCTATTATATATTTCGATGTTTCGAATGTTTCGACAACATTCTCGAATTATTTGCTCATTTTGAAGAAAAAATCCGCAAGTTTCTTGTCCAAAAATTGATGTTTTAAATCACTGAGACACAGGTATTGTATTTATATTGTATTTAGATGTATTGCATGCAGTTTGAAGACTTTTATCAGGGCTTTTAAGGGAGGTTTCTGCAAATATTTAAAAAATCTATTATAGTTTTCTAATAGTCTAGAATTTCGGCCACTTTCTCGGATTGTGAGCTGACTTTTAAACCAAACCTCACGTTTCTCATCCAATGTTTGGCATTTTAAATCGCTGAGACATATATGGGCTGACGGATTTCAGCAGTATATATTACATTCAGTAAAGTACGAAATAAATATATGTACGACTTTACAACTCGTCTTGTCTTCCTAGGCAGTACCAGTAGGTGCTACTGTTACTAGTTTTAAATTCAAATAAAGAAATTAAGTTAGAGGCACTACCCAAAGGAGTTCCCAAATAAGAAAAAAAGATTACATAATTTAAATTAGGAATATAACAACATTTAAATGTTTAATTCGAAATCAAGTAAATTATACAAAATTCAAAACTACATGTAACTGATATGGCCGCAAACCTATTTGTACTTCTATCCACATTAGGGTTAAGTTTTTACTATTACTTTACTATTTATATTTATTTGTGTTCCCAATATCTCAAACAATCGAAGCCACAATATATTAAGTGTTAATGATGCAGTGGAACTCACCTTAATCCTTCCAGTTCTTCAGCACTTAGGGCAGAAAGATCTAAAATGTAAAAAACATTTACACTGAAAAGTACCAATAAAATTAATTGAATTTCAATTTTATCCACTATAAACATATAATTTTCAACTATGAAATATCAGTTAATAGAAAAATAAAATGATAATTATAAAGTATCAGTACTGATGTACTAAAATTTTAGCAAACTGGAAAACGTCACTAAATTACCTGTCGCTTGAAAGCACCTGGGGCAAAAATACCTATCAGTTTCCCCCCCAATCAGTTTCTATTACGAGCTATGGACATAAAAATATTCCAATTTTTTTTTTACCTAAGCCTGTCGATCACTAGGGGTTAATTTTCTGATATAACGCACCTTATAGAATCCCTACAGAAGCAGGAACTAACTATCCAAATAGAAACCATTTCAAAAAAATATATTACAATTATTTTAAATGTATTAAGCATTAAGCATAATTCTTGATATATTAAACTGAATTTCCTTAAGCAAACAAGTATCTTTAACAACATGATTGATAAATTTTAGTACAAAAATATATTTATTTTTTTAAATTCACGCAATATTTTTCGTATTATGTATGTATATAAAGTGATTATTTTTTATGCAATAAATATTGACTTCTTTTAAAACTTTTGTAATAGAGTTTGATTGATTATATTGATTTATAAATAATGCAAATTACCAGGTTATACCGAGATACAATTTTTGAAAAATGTTTCTATATCGAATAACGGTTATAACAAAGAAAATCGTCCGGTCCTTTGATGTTTGTTAGCAATCGAGTTCGACCGTACTTTTATACAACGTTCCTTTTTAATTTATAGAAGATAATTTAAGCTTAGTCCTCTTAGTCTTAGTCCTCGTTGTCTTAAACTTAGTCCCCCTCCATTAATCCTCTCATCTTGACAGGCCTCTAATATTCATCGATTATAATAATAAGTTGATATTTCATTCTGCTTACTCAATTATCCAGAGATATATCTTTCCGACAGACTGACTGTCAGACTGATAAACCTACAGATAAGTGTCAAACCGTTGATATTTTATACATGAATGATCAAAACGCGTAAATCCAAAACATTTCCGCAGTTGCAATTTTGAACAGATTCACCAGGTTACTTTCACGTATGGTATGTATTGAAATGTTAATGGATTTTATGATTTTTAATGTAAAGGCAGTTAAAAGTCATAAAACAATACACACCTTCATCTTCAGCGACAACCAAGGGGACTGCAATAGCAAACAGGCAAACAAATACCACAACTAATTTCAGCATCTTGGATGTTCTTTGAAAATCGATTAGAAGTGGCTGAAATAGATTAAATATATGGTGGTAGTCACATTATAAATTATTATTTTATACAGAAAAGTCCGATATTATATAAGCTATTTCCCACCATATCAATCAACTGATTTTTACTTTCTTTGCATTGTTAATTTTCTTGCATTACAGACATATCTTCTCGAATTCAATGGATTCCGAAAGATTGAGCGCCGATTTCAAATGGAGATAACGAACACGCAGCATACCAATCTGGGTAAATATAGTAGTAGCAGGAGGCTAACCTGAGGTAAAATTATTAGTAGGTGGTTAATCAGATTATCAGTTACCCACCAATCTGACATTAGAGGGTGGAGAATGCAGAGTCCACTTCGATAAGAACTTGTAATTTTTTCCCAGTATCTCAACGGTAGAACGCCGGTTGTTCAGTTTGGAGACCCAAGGTTCGATCTCCGGTTAAGGCAGCAAATGTCTTTACATAGTTACCGAGCTATTTGCCGTATACTGTTCCTATTTATGCTGTGCTTTTAAATAAACGTGTTAGTCATCCAGAAATTTGCACTCATTCTTGTACCTTGAAAATGCGCCCACGAATCCAGAAGATACATCATCGGAGTGATTTTCATATACATATATACTACACATTATGTTATAATGGATAATATTCAAATTATTCGATAGCTTAAAAACTACAAAGCTTATAAAAATCGATATAAATTTTTATGAGTTCTTACCTTTACCGTTGCAAATATAAATCTAAAAGTTAGAGAAATGAGGATGTGTTTATATAGTTACAAGTTATATAAAAATAACTTCTTTTCTGGACTTTTGTATTCTAACTGTATCTGGAAGAAATCCAAAAATTTCAATTCATACGTCATCTGTCATCCTTGATATGCTCACTATATTTAACAATGTTTGACATTTTAAACCAACATGTGGCATTCGTCTTAGTGAATATGACATTTAGTTTATTCTTAAAGAATTAACTTATTTTTAAAACGTTTAACTAAAATTTCAAATTCATATTTTCTTTTATTTTAAATGCCTCCGCAGGATGAAGCTATGAACAGCTAGATTTTATTCTAAATAATTTTGTCACGCTAGCTAACACTTGCAAACTGAATTTTACATGCAGCTCCAAAAGGTAGTTGCAAGAGTAGTTACGAGAGTAGTCAGAAATACCCCACCCCACCCCCCACTAAAAACATGTGAAAGGTTTTTACATTTTCAACGCTCATATTCTTTGGCAGACATGTATTCAAAATTACCACAGGAACTTAGAAGCACCACTTCTGTTACTACCCGATTAAATTGCTAGATGTCGTCTTGAAGAAAACATTTGAGCTGTCAATTCTAAACATTAGTCCCAAGTTTCACTCCAACTGGACAAGAATACAGAAAGAGCTGCTTTCAAAGCGACAAGTAGTCAGTCGTTTAGCGAGAACAGGGGACACCAGGTGTAGGCGACTGACATCACTCCTCTAATCTTTTATTTTAAATGCCTATTTTTACCGTTCTTCTTTGTATTGGGCTGCTCATCGACTTATGACCGAGAGGTCGGAGACGGGCATAGGATAAAAAAAAAACTCCAAATGGGAAAATAGCTTAACCAGAAATAGAAGATGTTCTCATGCTCCTAAGACTGGTCTAACAATAATTTACCCTTGCCTTTTAAAACTCTTCAGGCTATAACCAATTAGAGATATTTTTAGAAACTCCCAGCCAGAAATGTGAGATTTTTGTAAAGCTCCAGAGAAGATCACACTGCTTGGGAGATAGACCATAATATGTAGTGATACGAGTAGCACGTGTGGTCCAAACCAGTACCGGCCACAATGGGCCATTTTTTTTCTTAATGCTCTGAGATTCGGTCCAAGAGAGACTTACAAGATCCTGTCTCCACGTTTGGGAAACTACTGTGAATTTAGGACAATAGGAATACTGTTACGGCATGTTAATGGGTGCATTATTACACTGCTTATAATGGCCGCAGACGTATACCTTTGATGCACAATATATAGACGGGTTCCATCTTCAAATAAGCTCAGTTTACTACGACTATAAGTAACAGTTACTACAACATAATGTCTGCTAGAGTGACTGAATACAGTGACGGCTAAATGGAAAGCAAAAACTTGACTGTGAGTAATAAATCCTATTGAATTAAAAAGGAGCAAATTCAGAGAGGGGTTAAAACCTTAATACATCCATACTCCAAAATAAGGATAAGACTGAGTATCATATCATTAACATGCACAATCTGGATTAAAGACTATAGATTAAAAATTGAACTTATGAACGGCAAGTTTCTATACTAGTACCCTCAGAGAGTAACGGTAAGAAATTTGAGATAAAATGTGCTATCATGTAAGTAATCATCATTACCTACATTTATTGAATATTTTAAGAAAAATGAAACAATCTTTCATTATATAATTTTAAACTTGGTTAGCAGCGAATAATATGAACTTTTTATAAATATTGCTTAATGAAATTAAGTCAGAATTCCTTTCTGTCATAATTCATATTAATTGTGTCTTTTAACTAAATTGATAAACTTATCATAATCTCCCCTACATGACATCGGAAGGATATGTTATGGTTTGTTATATTTTGTTCGCTCTTTGCTTACTCTAAACTTGATCTGAAATGTTAAATATGAAATGCTAAATAAGAATGTTACAAAGAAGATATTAATTTTCAATTCTAAGACCTAAATTTTTTTTTCTTTTAATTAAGTAAATTGATTACCGATTTATGAGTTTAATGATTTTTCATAAAACAATACACATAAATGTTTATTTGGAGCTACTTCTGTTGTTTTGATTGCCTGAGTTCTTAGAATTTAATTAATTAATAATTGTTTTATTTCATCTGATATTTTAGTGTAAATCTTCATTTTGAAATCTAACCACTTGATGATCATTTATTTTGAGTAACAGACCTGGACTAATTACTCTTTGGATGAATTCTTTCTATTAATGATCTATCTGGTCGTCCTTCTTTCTCCATGTACTCATCCTTTTTATGCGTCAGGATTTCGACGACCAATACTCTCCTGATAGCATGTACGACAATACCAGTTGAATTTTTAATCCTCGTTGCATTTAAATAGCCTTATCTACAATATTCTATTATATAAATGTTATTATTAGATCTGTGACAGGTTCAGGCAATAGCAGATGTTTATACAACCAGATACATGTGAACTAATATCGATCAATGCATATGGCAAAAGAATTAATTATATGTTCGAATCAATCACTAATGTCGGAAAAAGACAACTGTACCTACTGATTCAATGATTTTTTTTCTTATTTTACTTTCAAACATAAAGTGTGAAGAAAGTATTGTGATGGAAACGAACATTAGAAAGTGAACATTCGACGGATGAATGGTTTCGACGAGTGAATTTTCGACAGAAGTGAATTTTCGACTTTTAAAATTACCAGTTAAGCTATTTATACGTGACTATTTTATTGTTAGTAGATTTTTGGTGCAAATCGGAACGGTTGGATTTTTTTTTCCAATATGACACAAGAAACTATTTGGAAAGTAAATATTCAGCCCTATCACCTGATTGTTGTTTTGTAGGTAAAATTTGAATTAGGATCAACCACTCTCATTTATTGAACATATCGATATAGCTGTACCGATATATCGATACATGGCCTCATGATATATCAATATTTGATATCGATATATTTTTGCACGGCGTTTATTGTGTATCGATACAATAGCTTTTGATACAGTTAAGATGTACCCTCTGGAATAGTGGGTGTGCGTTCAGTACACAAGAATGCGTCCAAATTCCTGGATAACTAACGCATTTATAACCAAGCACGGCGTAAATAGGAACACTACGCAGTAAAACAACACTTAAATACTCTAGGGCGCGGTAGTCCAATGGTTAGCGCGCGGGAATTGCACTCGGTAGACCCGGGTTTGATCCCCGCCACTGTCAAAACTGCCGCCGTGTTCACTCTGAATACGATAACGTTAAACATGTGGATCCGTAAGTCCTTCCGAGAGGTTGGTGATGGGGGAAGGAGGGTACGGTCCCTGTGGATGCCTCTCCTACTGGGTTCCGGTCTAAACTGGGTAGCACTTCCCGTCCGTCCAAACAGTTACCTTGTACCTTTCTGGTAGGTCGCACGGTCTGGGTCTCAACAACTTAAATACTCTACTAATTTCACAAAACAACTGATAATATTCACCAGGATACATACAATGATACATTGTAAACCAATGATACAATGATACACCAGGAAATGAAGTATTTCCTGGTGTATAATTGTATCATTAGTTTAAAATCTTAAAGTTGAATGTAGGCCTTTATCGTAAAAGTTGAATGTAAAAGTAGAATGTTATTGTACGCCTTTGTAACCGCCCTGGCTTGGCATACAAAAAAAAATTTGTTTGTAAATAAATTTATGATTCCTTTCCCGGTCGGGGTTTTTAAGCAGCTATAAGCCTGATTAGGCAAGCCCCCCAGCCTGGGACGACAAAAAAAAAAAAAAAAATTATAATACTCTCAAAGCATTCACCAATATCGCACTTCAATGTAGCTCGTATTACGTCAACCACTCTCCAACTGATTAATGACTCCTTTTATAGACTCTCTGTAGGAACTTCTAGAAAACTTTCATATTCCCGAAAATGTTCATTATTTCTAGGTGTTTTTCGAACTTTCCAAAGTCACCACATGTCGCCAAATTGGTGCTAAATTGCAAAATCTGGCAACATTCTTCCAAACTTCGGCATCTGGCAAACCTAGATTGATGTGATAGGAATGGCTGTACGAGTGTTTTCTCCGTCTAGTTTTCAAACGGGTCTCCATTGCGAGCATCTTATATGTTTATAACAATACGTATCGCATTAAAATATTTCCTCAGTTTACCGTCATATATTAAAAGAATATATTCTTTTCAGGGACTTTTTATAAATTTTGAAAAAACTCTGAGAGGAAATTTCACTATAATAATAAAAAGCTATCAACGAGTTACCTGTTTTTATTTTTTAAGTGAATTTTCACGAATAATATTTAAATAATTTTATTATTGTATTTTAAATTATTGGTAATTTTGAACTTAATTAATTAGATTGAAATATATTAACATAAGTTTCATTCAAATTACCATATTTAAAGTCATTATGTTTTCGAATTATGATACACATATAATTAATCTGTAATTTTCATGACAATTTGTTAAAATTAAATGATAAACAACTTTCCAAATTAATGTTTAATGTTTTATGTTAATGTTTAATGTTTTAATCAACTTTAATATTGTTTAACGCAATATTCAGATAATTTATGCATCTAGGTCAGAATATTGACTACATAGTATGACACAATATCGATATAATGAAAGGCGGTATCACTAAGCAAAATGGATACACCGCTAAAATTAGCTCATCCCTTTTATCTCAAATAAAACGCACAAACAGTTCACAAGCAAGGAAATCGTATTCTTAAAACACTCACATATTCATAATGCACTAAACCTTTAGGCTTCGAAAACAACTCACGAAACTAAACTGAACCTAACTATATGACAGATCTTATTTATTTACAAAACTATATTTCCCGAAGCTTGCCAAACACGTAACTTGCAGCTTCAATTCTCTAGATTTCTGAAGGTTATGACATTAGAGTTATTTTAAAGGTTGCAAAATCTCTTACCAAAGTAATGGATTCAAACACACACACCCAACTCTAAAGGGACGTTTTGTATCAACAGAAACGATTTGAAATATATATGAATTTTATTTTGAAATTTGAAACGTGTCATAATATGGGGACCTCTGAATATGTTCGTTCCTTGAGTGGAAAATTTCTTTGGTTTAGTATAGAAAGGAAGGCAAATCCTTGTTTTTTTTTTCTTCAAATTTATTTATTCGGGACGCAGATTGGTCTTTTTAACTTAGGTTTAACGAGGCTGTTTTGATGTTGAACTTTTTAATCTGAAATATAAGAAATCTTAAGTATTTTCAAGCATTTCAATTAAGTTATTGAAAGCTTTTTACGCACTTGTAGACGACACTACACTATAAAATATTCTGTAAATTTTGCTCATTTTTTCATTTTCTTTGCTCGCAGTTTCGACAAACTCAAAGGAAAAGCCACAATTACAGGAGTTCAATAAAATTTCAATTTCTTTTCTGAAATTTTCAGTTAATAATCATCTTTTTAGTCGTTATATATATATATATATATATATATATATATATATATATATATATATATATATATATATATAGTGAATACAAATGAAAAAGATGAAAAAAGGTGGAGGATGTACTAACAGGAAAAGTATAAAATGGCCAAATGGAAAAAACGGAAATCCCCGGATTGAAATCCAGTATAATTTCCTTTCAAATACGATTAAAAATGTAAATGGAAATGGAACGAAAGCTTCTACAGACTTCAAGAAAGAGCAGCATTGAAAGAGCAGCTTCTTGAAAGAGGAGCATTGCGCCTTTGGATACTTATTGGCTATTGGTAATATAACTTTGAGTCAGATTACTAGATTGATGAATCATTTATACACTGTATATATATATATATATATATATATATATATATATATATATATATAATAAAAATAATTTGAAAATCCGATGATAGAATAAAGAATAAAGAGAAACTCAAAAAATCCTAACTTTAAAATATGCCTACATAATAAAAATAAGTATTAAATAGAGAATCATTAATCACGAGGAAAATAAAATGCAAATTACTAGTCATCAAGCTGAAGATCAAATATTAATGGAGTAGATTCTATAATAGAAAACCCAATAAAATCCAAGCATTAAAGTATACACGTGGATAAGCACTAGGCCTAAATAAATTGTTCATTTCCAACAACTCTTTGTCAAGTCCAAGTATTTAATCAAAATGAACACAAAATATGCATGTGTCTGAAGAAAGAGATAGATAATATCTATATACTCTTTCTACTTGGGCTACATGCATACAGATTGAAAAATTATATAGGAAACAAGAACACCTGGAAAACACACCACTTATGTTCCATCCAATGGAGCCCTGAAAGAAGAGACCAATGTTACCAATTGCAAGAAGTAAAAGATTATATATATATATATATATATGTGTGTGTGTGTGTGTGTGTGTGTGTGTGTGTGTGTGTGTGTGTGTGTTATCATGATTATCAGGAGCCTTACTCCCCATTAAGGAAAGCTGATTTTGCTGAAACTGTAAGTAACATTTTTGCAAATGTTTTACAGTGTAATAATAAATAAATGGACATTAGGTTTAGTATTTATTACGATCTTTTTTCGAATTATTATTTTTTTTCTTTGAGGAACACGATATCTCTCGAAATAATCATGTAAATTACACGAAAATTGGTATTTTTTTAATCGGCAGCTTCCATAAGTCCACTCATTCTGCTCGATATTTAGTAATGTGAAAGCATTAATTTTAATTATTGTTTTCGCACGAAGTTTAAGTTTGTTAATTTACAACGAAAGCCACGTGTTGAACCTCCAGGTTTTTATATACAGCGTTCCCTAAAAAGCCAATAATTTTGACTTAGGCATCGCCATATGTTTCTAATCTCAATTAAAGTGTTCTTGCGCAGAAGAAACAGTGTCTACTTTTAGGAAACCGATCAGGTGCTATCTACTAAGAAAGATGGCAGTGCCTCTAACCGTAACTTGAAGGAGTTTGAAATCTTATCTCAAAAATAAAGCAATATAGTACAAAAATTAATCGCAAATATGTAGAGAAATATCCATGTAGGTGGAATCGGCACTAAATCAGTCACAGAAGACATTTATTTGACGTGATTGGAATATAAGCAAAATTATCTCATATTCAGGAATTGTGTGTCATCCGTATGACAAAGTAAGTTTTAATTTGAAGAAATAATATTTCAGTACTATTACTTATAATAAGTGGTTGTGCATCTAACAATCAATGAAATATGTATTTATTAGTTTAATTATACATGTTTCCAGCATTTCCGATGTCAATTTCTACATACATGGCACAGATTAGATTTTGAATTGAGCAATTTTAATCAATCTACAATATAATCGGCAAATTCAGATAATACATTCTACACATTTCATGTTAAGGACTTCTAGTCTCATGGACATTTGGCCCATCTTCCATCCTCTTCCAATAGTGATCGACCACTGCATTCTTGCTGCTTAGCTAGGCAGGTGTACTTCGTGCCCATCTCGCAGGTGCAACCCTCATTTGCAGCCCATGGTAAGTGCCATACCCATGGGCAACGGCATTTGATCCAGGAACCTTGACACTGGCAATCGGACTTCATTCCATCGCATGTAGCGCCTAATGGTAAGGCTCTATATCAAGATAATAAATAAAAATGCGTTAGTAGAATATCCAAGACAAACGTATATTCAAATGAATGAAATGAGAGAAAGACCACCAGTTCCTGATTTTTTTAACACTTTACAACAAAGTTGAAAAGTGTTTATGACTTTGTTCATTCTGTCTGTCTGTCTGTCTGTCCGTTAGCACGATAACTGCCGTAAAAATGACTTAATCAAAATGAAATTTTAGTATGTTGTTCAGACGATCTGTAGGACTAATGGGAATATAAATGATTAATATCACCCAATTAGTTTTAGATTGAACCCGGGTTGAAAAAATGAAATACATTGACGCCTATGGGACCTAATTTTTCAAACATTTTTTAAGCAGATTTAAAATTCACAAATTGCTTCAAAAATTTTAGCTAATATTCAAATTGTTCCATAAAATATATAAAAAAAATTTCAGCGAAATATATTTAGTAGTTTTTTAAATAAAAATTAAAATAATAATAACACCTCTTATATGAAGAGATCGAGTGACGAGGATATGAAACGATCACGTGACCCACTTCAAAATGATATATGGCATCCATCTTGTCTCAAAATCGTGATTTTTAAAGTTATTTTTAATTCATATTGAGTGTTGTATCCGTCCTAAAACCACTATATTTTTGCTTAACTTCTGTGCATCTACATACTGAAACAACGCAATTACAATATATTTGAGTTTAAATGCTCATCCAAATTTGATTATTTCTACAACGAAGCCTATTTTTCACCTATGTAAAATGTAAACAGCAAAATATGTAGAATGAGTTGTATTAGAATTGCTGTATTTCTTTAACACGAAATCATTTAGTTCATGGAGTCTGCATAGCTGATACGAATGAAATATTCATTGATTTTACAAAGAGAAGGACGATTTTTTTAGATGATGTTTTACGCATTGAGTTTCATTACTTGTAGTTCCATGGTCTTAATTTTTAAATAAAATAAATTATTATAGTATTGTGATGAATGACATGAATGGGAAATTATTTATGAATGAAATGCTGCTTTTATAGAGAGAGCCAGGCGTGTTATTTTTTCTATGACGTCATTTAAAGGAATTTCAGATGTTTTCGATGAAGTTTTCAAATATAATAAATTATCGTAGTATTATGATAATTCTAAAATTATTATCGAGGAATGTATAACATTTTAGAGATATTTAAACCAACCAATTTATATTTCAACGCCGTCATTTGAATGAAGTTCATTTTTTTCGATGAAGGTTTTAAATATCACAATACTACATTAATTTATTATAAGTTTTAAAATATTACCGAGGAATGTATTGCATTTTAGATATGTTTAAATAAAATTGCATTAAAGTTGAAAAGTGTTTCATAATCAATGCTTTAAGCATGATGGATCTTTCTTGTTTATTATACTACACACACCAGCCAGTGGATTAGAAATCTGGGAACATGTATTCAAATGTAGTTCGCTGGATGATGGATGCAAATTACGTTGGTCAGGGGAGGTACAGGTGATAGCAACATCGCTATAAGAATGCTGTCGGTGCGTGATCCGAGAGAAGTGAAACAAAATGGGAAAAATACAGATTTGTCTCCGTTTGAAAAATGTCAGATTGTGGGGCCCATTTGGAAAGGGTAAGAGTGCCAGAACAGTACAACTCACTGGCTTCTGTAAAGTTGAGATAACCAAAGTGTATAATAGTTAGATACAGAACACCCAGGCTTTGTCTAAAAGGCCCAACTGTGGATCGAAAATCATCAATCGTGATCCGTGGTGTCTCAGATGGCTTGTACGGCAGAAAAGTACTGTTCAGCAACTGACGGAAGACTTCAATGAAGGTTCGTCCCAACCGATCTCAACTCGAATATTGAGTAGGAAGCTGATCGGTGTAGCCAGTCGCATGCCTATGCGGAATAGCTCTCAATTCCGCGAAAAACCTGAAAATGTGTGTACAGTGGCGCCGAGAACGGAGTCACTAGATTGATTGGAACAAGGTTATGTGGTCGGACGAGAGCGATCTACATTTGATTTCGTACCGACGACAGGCGGAGAGTGGGCGAGATAGATTCTCATGAAGCCATGAATTCATCTTGCCTTGTTGGCACAGTTTAAGGTTGTGGGACCTATTCTGTTGACTTGGTACTAGTCCCTGTGTTTCCGAAAGGTCGAGTGTCATTCATAGAGTACTTAAATATTCGTGCCCATCACGTCTACCCTGCAATGCTGCATTTTTACCCCACCTGCGACGGGTCTTTCATGGACAATAATGCTACCATCCACCGAGCAGGAATTTTGCAACAGTGGTTCACGAAGCATAACTTGAGTAAAGCATAGAGGTAATTTATGATGAAAAAAACGTTTATGAAATTCGAACAGCCGTCAGTTTTGGGGGGGTGTTTAGAGTATTGTGAACAGTGGCGAATGCTACGTTACGACTAGCATGGCGCCGCCAGACCATTACAATTGAGGGTATAATTGAAATAAAATCTTCTGCATTCAATTAAAATTGTAATACTTTGCTTGGAAAATCGGAATTCGATATATGCATCTGTAGGCTAAAAACAGTTTATCAGTGTCTCAATCATTCCTTTCAAATCTTTCAATCCCCAGTCCTTTCAACGAAGCTGGCAATGCAATGATCTATTGCGATATCGTGGGAAGGCTGAGTTTCCGCCAAACTTCGGAACAAAATATTGCGTCTGCTCATGTGGTTCTATGATGTGCAGTCCTGCGCTTAGTATAGTCCCAGGTCATGCGCCCGAATTCTGCCGTACTGAATCTACGAGAGCAGTATGGCTGGTGAGTAAATAGTATTTGCAGCGTTGCAAATATTATATACTGTCATTTTGGTGACGATAAAGAACCATTGACGTTAAAAAATGAGTTTATGCCAGATCTATAAAAGTATTATTCAAGAATAATTAGAAATATTCTTTTCAAACAGAAATTTAGCAAACAAGATAAAAATAATAAAGCACGGACGACGCAATCCACCTCTGCCAAAACTTAAGATGGTTCATTAGGAGGAAAAAAATCCACTTATACTCGGAATCTTCAGGTTGCTCAATATGATTTGTAGCATGTTTTTCAGGATACAAAAATTTGAATAAATTATTTTTCTGATCTTTCTTACTGTATTATTAAAATGAGAATACTTGGAGGTTCTAAAATTTTCACAATTTTAATTGTTGAATTTGAATTTTATTCACTCTGGGTATTAAATATAACATTTTACGAAATATAGCCAAATTTTTCTAATTTTCAGCGAATTCTCATCAGCAATATTCGGCCGGGGGTGGGAGTAATACGTATTTGTGAGGGATATACATACATTCTAGTTTAACATTCGCCACTGGTTGCAAATTATATTGTTGCGAACATGTAATAATATTTCCTTTCATCTGAAGTCTATTTTCCACTCCTGCCTTTCGTCTACTTCGAAGACCGACGGAGAAAACACGATGACCTGAGCAGTCTATGACGTGAACATGACGTGTCGTGGAGTTGTCAGAATTTCGACGTTCAAGAAAGGTTGTCATATTTGGCGATTGATCGCGAATTTGATGACATTTGGTGACTTTCAGAATAATAGAGAAGCATCTCCAATTAACGATTATTCTACGCGATAGAAGAGATTTTGAAAAGTTTCTATTGAAAGACTATAAAAGGACCTATCACTCTGTCAGAGCTCAGTTGACGGGTTGAAGAGATACGAGCTACAGCGAACTGTGATTCTTGTGAAATTTTTGAAAATAATAACTACTGTTTTGTGAATTTATTTTCGTCAGGATTTTGAGAATATTATTGCTTATTTTGTAACATTAGTGGAGCATTTCAGTGCTGTTTGATTGCATATGGTTCTTGTTTACGTTGTTCTTGGGATAAACGTCTTTAGTTATCCAGACATTGGGACTCATTCTTGTATCCTACGTGTACACCCACGGTTCCAGAGGATACGTTAGTAACAATACATATCTAATCCTTTTGCAAATGCTGAGAAAGGTTGAATTCTTAAATTGAGTAAAATTTATGTTTTTTTTTAAACGTACTCTCTAACAAACATGTAAAATACTGTATATGAAGATCTATATTTCTTTTAAATCTTGCTTCATAACAAATTGTTTTAAAAAAATCTGATGTGGGCAGCACATGACTTTCCTTATATAATGCAATGAATTTACTACTTTTGCTGTTAAAAAATGTTATTCTTATAGTAGATACTTATATTCTTTCCAAGATATTGCATTTTCTTCAATCAGTCGTCATTTTCATTGGTTTAGCTTCATTTTTATCCATTTGGCGAGATTTTGGTTAATTTGGCAACATTTAAAAATATCGCCATGTTGTTTTAAAAAAATCTGATGTGGGCAGCACATAACTCTCCTTATATAATGCAATGAATTTACTACCTTTACATTAAAAAAAATAAATTATTTTTATAGTAGTTATTTATTTCTTTTCCAAGATATTGAATTTTCGTCAATGAGTCGTCATTTTCCATGTCGTCATCATCAATGAGTCGACATTGATTTAGTGTCATTTTTATCCATTTGGCAAGTTTTTCGTTAATTTAGCATCATTTTAAAAAAGTCTCCAAGTTGACGACATTCCACCAAATTCGTCGCCAAAATCTCGCCAAGCGTTATGGACGGAGAAATAAGTTGTCCTTACAGAGGATAAATAACTATTGGCTCTCAAATACAAAAGTATTACTCAAAGTATATTTTCTCGTGAATGGAGCGAGTTAGATCCACGAGAATGATGTCGCCAAATTTATCGTATGATATTACATATAAAAAGTGAACATGTTTCTTAACAGTTAATATTTTTTTCAATTTATGGGATTTTTCGATAAATTTATTTGAAAAATGTGCAATATCTTGGGAACGGTTCATGCTAGTGTTCTAAAGTTTATGTCAATCGTTTTCTAAGGAAAAATTACATAAGGAATGTCTATTTGTGTAACTTTATTAAAGGTTTTGATTTTTTAATAATATTTTCAAAATTTCACTCGAAAATTTATTGGGGGGGGGGATCTGAACCTTCGATTGTGTTTTAAAACAATAGGCTTCCAGTATTCACGGATTGTGATTTCTATACCAAATTTCATTAGAATCACTCCATTCGTTCGTGAGATATCATCTCCACAGACTCACTGACACACACACAGACAGACATCACTTCAAAAATGTTCGATTCGTTATCAGGGATGCTTGAAACGTGCTTTCCCGTCGAAAACTCGCATTCGAATTTTCGACCCCGTCACAATACTTTCTTTATAAATTATGTATATAAGGAAAGTAAAACATACGATTGATCGCCGTGCGTGTAAAAATATGTCTTAAGAGAAGGACAAAAGATGAGAAATTACTGTTCTAATGATGGAAATATGATTCAGCAATATAATTTTTTTATAAAAAATAACATCTACGAAATCTTTGGGGAAAAGTCGGAATCTAATCATCCGGCTAAATAGCGCCGCTGTGTTTCAGATTCATAGAGTAAGAGAAACTGTTGATACTGGCTCACAGACATCACCTCGATTCAAATACGCTATTTAGAAAATTTTCTTGTGTTCCGAATTTCACTAGAGATACCATTGAAATAGTATAAGTCTGAACCGGGAAAACTGTTTGATAGATCATCTTATAGCAATAATAAATGCAGCATTCTTTAAGTCATCTGTATAACATTCTCCTAACATGCGTTGGCCGTGGATTCAAACCTCGATGCGGTCACGAACCTAGTAGTCTTAGCATTCCTAAAGGGTTAAATACTTAACGATATCTTCGCAATCCACAGTTCTTCACGTCTCAAATACCTCAGATAATAGAAAACACTGAGACTAGAAACCACTTTGGCACGGTGCTGTAGAACTTACCTTGATTCTTCCATTTGTTCAGCACTTAAGGCAGAAAAATCTAAAATATAAAAATATTTGCACTGAATGACCAATAATGATAGTCGAATTTATATTTAATTTTAAGAACCAAGAAACAACATAATAATATAATTACGATAAAAAGTATCAAGAGGGAAATTTCCATTCGTGTTTTTCATACATCTATATTTCATATTTTTAGATCCATTTGAATCATAATTACTCGTATTATAAGAATAAAAACCCTGTCTTTTATGCAGCTTTCGTTTGCAAGTTCTTTTAAATTATTTTGAAAGGCTATATTTTTTTTAAGTTGGCAACATCTCAATCACGTCGATGAATATTAATCGATATATGCATATAGTTCCGCAAGGATCTTGATATAGATTTTGGCAAGTCGTGGGATGTTGGGAAAAGTCTCATTTTACAAATTTCAGTATCGTTCTTAATATTTTTTAAGTTGGCAACATCGTAATCACGTCGATGAATATTAATCTATATATGCATATAGTTCCGCAAGGATTTTGATATAGATTTTGTAAGTCGTGGGATGTTGGAAAATGTGTCATTTCATGATCTAGAAAATGTAACTATTTTTCTAATTTTATTTCTATGGTACCAAGAGGAATTTTGGCATGGCTCCCATAAGGGGGTGGCTGGAACGGCTACACCCAGGGGGCCCGGCGTAGCCGGTCGCCTTTCAGGGTTTTTTTCTAATTGACTAATTAACAGCTGCTAAACAAAAAACAAAAAACAAAAAAAAGTAGACACTGGTTTTTGTGACTTTGAGAAATTTGAAAAATAACAACTGTAACATGATTCTTTTATTTTATCAAAGAGGGCCCAAATCGTGGCTACGTTATTAACGGTCACTGTCCTTAAAAATATGGCGTGACAAAAAAGATCAATCACGATCGCTGTAATATCGCATCGTTTCCATTTTTCCAGGAAGAAACACTACTTGTACTCAGGGGCGCTGACAAAATTTCCGGGCCCCTATGCAAAATCTTGGGACTCTGTGCAACTCACAGAAGCGTGTTCTTATGCCCCCCTCGTCCCCCATATGTTATTAATGTTCAATTGTCCATGAATTTTTGGATGTTCGTTTTTTTTTTCAAGGTCCGCCATAAAGAGAGGAGGATAAGTGGAACTAATGTCCAAGGGTCCGCAGTCCATAGGGAGCCCTTAAAGAATTTTGGCCAGGGGGCCCGTCCTAGGATGTGGGGGCCATGAATTTCGGAATCAATGAATTTGAATTAATTGCAAAAATGTGAAACTCTTCAGAAAAATAATTCAAACTTCTTTCTACCAATTCTTTTTTCCATTTAATTTGCATGCATTAAAATACGTAAAATGATCTAAAACCACAAATGACAATCAAAAATTTTGCTGAATTGCTAATTTATAACACATATGAATCGATGTAAAGCATTTTTGGCAGATGTGTATTTGATGTTTTCTTCTCTGCCAGTCATAATAGCTCCTGGTGAAAAGTTCTTTAACAAATTAAAACCTATAAATTATACAAAACAAATTCTATCGGACAATCACGGTTAAGTTATGGCAATTAAAAATAGTAATGCCAGTAAAAGGTTTTATGAGGTCATGAAAGAATTTTGTTAAAAGTTTTATTAACATATTTATGGGATATCATGGCATATTATTTATTTCACATAATAAACAAATTGCTCAGTTAATTATTTTAGAATACATGCAAATTATTTCGTCTAGAAAAGAGGAAAGATATTTCTCTCAACATAATTTAAGTTTGTGAGCCCCCAAATTTGAGTTACGTCACTGAAGACCTGTTTGTTCACCCTGAAAAGTAATTTGTTCCAGTGATATTACGCTTTACGTGGAAAAGTAGTTTGTAGTTTCTCAAAACCAGCTCGCAATTGACAAATACTAAAGTTGTATTCTCTCATTTACGCTTGTAAGTATCTTTAATAAAATTACACATTTGATAATAGAGAGTACATTTAATTCTCTATGATTATTTTTTCTTGAGAAAAAAACATAAATATTCTTAGAATAGGGAAAATCATGCTAGTCCGCTATAAATGATTTTATTTGACTCTGACTAAATTTATTTATAAAATAGCTATTTTTGTAATACGTTTTAACATATTTTCTTTCATACAACGTACTTCTTTTCCCATTTAGATAAACAATATTTAAAAAAATTAGCAGTAATCATTTTTTCACCCACTTATCTCGAAAATTAACAAGTCTTATACAGTCATCGATTATAATAATAATTTTAAACCTTAGATCTATTTAATTTGTTCGAAAAAAATCATGCCCATAGAAGAACGAAAGGACTGTTAGACAAGCACATAAGTATCATGGAAAAAGGGCGGATATTCTATTCAAGGATGCTCAATATATGGGAATCCTCAAAAATTCTAGTGCCACATTTTTGACCCCAACCCAATACGATATTGATACATATACTATGTATTCTAAAGAAAATAAAAACATATAAAAGTCATAAAAGGATAACATGCCTTCCTTTTCATCAGCATCAAAGGAGAACGCTAAAGCAAACAGACAAATAAATACCAAAGCTAATTTCAGCATCCTGGATCCTCCTTGAAAATTGATTAGAAGAAGCTGAAATGTAGTGGTAGCAGTCACAATATAAAAATAATATAAATTATCATTTTATAATATTAGATAATTTTAGTCATTTTGAACTATATTTGCAGTAAAACCAGCTGATTATTATGTATCTGCACTTTTAATTGTTCTACACAAAATCTCTTGTTAAAGGGGTGGTATATGGACTAAAGTAGAAAGGAAAATTTCAATTTTTTTCCCAAAATTACAATGTCTCAAAAATAGTCTATTCACATTTCATAAAGGAATGCGTAGAAATGACTGTGACGTAGCAATAATAGGGGCACAATTACAACCACACTGGTCGGCATTTACGGTTTTAAATTTCAAACATGTTTTTCTGGATATACAATTCTGAAGATTGTTTGTGACGATGCATAAAAGCAATTTTCGACCAAATTACCTGTTATTCGGCTTGATATTTTTCAGGCAGGAACACGCAGTGTTCTGAACATACAATCCATTTTTCTTGAGGGTTTCCTTACAATTTTATCTTAAATCATGAACGAACTTTTGAGTGAAAAATCATATATTTTCATTTTCGTAACCGCATTCTTTTTTCTCGTCTTAGATAAAAAACAGAAACCCTACCATGGTAACTGCGTATATTTCTAAACTTTAATATTTACTCTCAGTTCTTTATTTCAGTTAAAACCTTAAAAATATCTTACCAACCGTGACGTAAACGTCTAACAAAGATCGTTGCCATTAGAAAAATTAAATAGTTTTTTAACCCAAAATTCATAGTTTCCATTTCACTATATTGTTCTTTAAATTTGTACTCGGTTTAACCCCACGGTTGAATCAAATTGTGTATCTTTTCCCATCCTGAATATTAAAATAAAAACTCCTGCCATGGAAACTATGCATAGACCTAATCTTTATTATGTATTTTGAATTTTCGATTTTAGTAAAAACCGCACAAAATATACCGGCAACCATGAAAAAATATATCTGACACAAATTGCTGCATTTGAAATATCCAATTTTTTTTTAACAAAAATTTCATAATTTTCATTTTATTACACTGTTATTTAAGTTTATGCCTAATATAACTCCACCGTAAGGTAGCCATCTAACTCAAACCAAACCTAATACTTCACAATTTTTCTTTTGTACTTTGACACCGGAAAATATATTTCTTCCATTTTCAGCAAATTTTGTATCACATAAAAAGCATACATTCATAGAAAATAAAAAACAAGTTTTGTTTTAAAATCCATTTTTAAGCAGTAGGTGAATAAATATAGATAACTCGGTTTTGACCGACTCTTCTCTATCCAATTATAAAGAATATAACTGAAGAATAAGAGAAAAAGAAATTTTAATCTATAGGAAGAGTGCGTGTTGTCCACATCATATATTTTAAATTGAAAGTTAAGAGTGCAATCCCAGTTTTTTATATCATCATGTTACAGCGAACCTGAAGAAAAATTAAAATAGGTAACAGATATATATATATATATACATTATGATAGGGGATATTGTAAAGCATGGGATCGCAAATCAAGGCCCATTTATTGCCAAATAGATAACTTACTGATACTGTGGAGTATTGAAAAGTTCCCAGAATCGAATCTTATTGTATAAACAAAGAAGCAGTAGACAGTTTCACCCTAGTCAGCATAAGTCTATAGTCTCCAGTTGTGGTATCCCAATTGTTTTGACACTAATTGGACAAAGTCCAAATTTGCATCTTTCTCCATGAATCTGTTTTCACCTGTGGCAAAAGTTTTTCTATTTTTCTCTCTTGAAAAAATTTGTAAAGTTGTTCTTTATGATTTTCACCGCACTCCAGACAAGATTTCGAAAATATTATATATATATATATATATATATATATATATTCGACATTGGCAAGTTTAGCATTTTACAAAAAAAATTATGAAATAACAATTTTTGCTAGGGGTGGCGAATGTTCCCTTTTGGCTGGTTTTTGTGATTTTGAACTCGGCCTTTGCAACTTCGTGTAGCCCCCAACTAAATGTGAATGAATTTGATACCGCTACTTCGAAGGACTAAAATTGTCAGTTCCCACTGAAGTTCGTAAAATTGCGGCAAATAGCAAATGTTCTTGCTGCCATTGCAATTAACGGTTATTCCATAATGTGGCCGAAACTGGTCCATGGATACTATTATCTACAATAAGAGTGTCTTCTATATTATTTCATAGTTAGAATCTAAAAGATACCACTTCACAATACAAAAGTCCGATATGAGCAAAATGTAACGTTTTCGACTAACTTTCTAATCTGGTGATTGTTTTTTAACACTTTACAACAAAGTTGAAGAGTGTTTATGACTTTGTTCATTCTGTCTGTCTGTCTGTCTGTCTGTCCGTTAGCACGATAACTGCCGTAAAAATCACTTAATCAAAATGAAATTTTAGTATGTTGTTCAGACGGTCTGTAGAACCTATGGGAATATAAATGAATAATATTACCCAATTAGTTTTGGATTGAACCCGGGTCGAAAAAATGAAATACATTGAGCCCTATGGGATCTAATTTTTCAAGCATTTTTAAGCGGATTTAAAATTCACAAATTGCTTCGAAAATTTTAGGTAATATTCAAATTGTTCCATAAAATATGTAAAAAAATTCAGCAAAATATATTCAGTAGTTTTTTAAATAAAAATTAAAATAATAATTACACCTCTTATATGAAACGATCACGTGACCATGATATGAAGCGATCACATGACCCACTTCAAAATGATATATGGCATCCATCTTGTTTCAAAATCGTGATTTTTTTAAGTTCTTTTTAATTCGTATTGAGTGTTGTATCCGTCCTAAAACTACTTTATTTTTACTTAAATCCTGTGCATCTACATACTGAAACAACGCAATGACAATATATTTGAATTTAAATGCTCATCTAAATTTGATTATTTCTACAACTAAGCCTATTTTTCACCTATGTAAAATGTAAACAGCAAAATATATAGAATGAGTTGTATTAGAATTCCTGTATTTTTTTAACACAAAATAATTTAGTCCATGGAGTCTGCATGGCTGATATGAATGAAATATTAATTGATTTCATAAAGAGAAGGACGATTTTTTTCGATGAAGTTTCAAGCATAGAGTTTAATTTTTTGTAGCTCCATGGTCTTAAATAAAATGTTTAAATAAAATAAATTATTATAGTATTGTGATGAATGAAATGAATGGGAGAAAGTTATGAATGAAACCCTGTTTTTATAGAGAGATCCAGGCGTGTTATTTTTTCTATGACGTCATTTGAATTAATTTCAGTTGTTTTCGATGAAGTTTTCAAATATAATAAATTATCGTAGTATTATGACAATTCTAAAACTATTACCGAGGGATGTATAACATTTTAGAGATGTTTAAACCAGGCAATTTATATTTCAATGCCGTCATTTGAATGAAGTTCATTTTTTTCGATGAAGGTTTAAGTTTTCAAATATTATAAATTAATGTGTGATAAGTTTCAAAATATTACCGAGGAATGTATTGCATTTTAGACTTGTTTAAATAAAATTGCATTGAAGTTGGAAAGTGTTTCATAATCAATGCTTTAAGCATGATTGATCTTTCTTGTTTATTCACTAGGGGGATCCGCGCCTTTTTCGCTACACTTCTCCAACTCCTGTCCACTCGCTCACGCTCATAGAGCTCAATTCAAGAGCTATTTCAAACCAAACTAATGTCTCAATCGAAAAAAGAATTATTTCATCATGGTTCTCTATTATTTCTCTACAAATGTACCAAATGTCATATTTTTTATGCTATATCTTTTGCGGCACGAGACACAGAAAATCGAGAAATACGCCGATACGGAAAAACATTTTTTACTTCAAACGTGCATAAAAAATAGAATAACTCGCAAACTATATCGGAATTAAAGAAAGGGCTCGGTCCTGCAAAAATTCATTTATGTATGAAAAAATTCGTTACTCGCAGCTCAAATATTTTGTCTTTGACATTAAATATTTCTTAAACTAAAGTTTAAATAAAAAAACAGCTTATTTCAGCGCATTTCCCAAAGCTTTCTCTATGAGTGTACCAAATTCAATATTTTTACATGCTATTATTTTCGCTGTATGAAGCATGAGAGGCGGCATCTGCTACTTATTACTTTCCTTATATACATAATGTATAAGGAAAGTATTGTGACGGGGTCGAAAATTCGAATTCGAGTTTTCGACGGGAGAGCACGTTTCAAGCATCCCTGATCACGAATTAAACATTTTTGAAGTGATGTCTGAGTGTGTGTGTGTGTGTGTGTGTGTGTCAGTGAGCCTGTGGAGACGATAACTGACGAACGAATGGACCGACTCGAACAAAATTTGGTACAAAAATCACAATCCGTAAACACTGGAAGCCTATTGTTTTTATACGCAATCGAATGTTCAGAACCTCCCTAAATTTTTGAATGAAATTTTGAAAAAATCGTCAAAAATCAAAACCGCCAATAAAGTTATGCAAATAGACATTTCTTATGTAATTTTTCATTAGAAAACGATTGACATAAATTTTAGAGCGCTATCATGAACCGTTCTCAAGGTATTGTACATTTTTCAAACAAAATTATCAAAAAGTCATATAAAATAAAAATAAAATATTTCCTATTGAGAAACATGTTCACTTTTCATATGTAATAGGATGCGATAAATTTGGCGACATCATTCTCGTGGATCTAGCTCATTCCATTCATGAAGAAAGATAGTTTGAGTAATACTTTTGTATTTGAACGCCTATAGTCATTTATCTGCTGTAAGAATAACTTGTTTCTTCGTCCATAACGCTTGGCGAGATTTTGGCAACGAATTTGGTGGAATATCGCCAAATTGGCGACTTTTTCAAATGTTGCCAAATTAACAAAAATCTCGCCAAATGGATAAAAACGACGCTAAATCAATGAAAATGACGACTAATTGAAGAAAATTCAATATCTTGGAAAGAATATAAGTATCTACTGTAAGAATAACCTTTTTTTTTAAACTGTAAAAGTTTTAAATTCATTGCATTATATAATGAAAGTCATGTGTTGCCCACATCAGATTTTTTTTAATATAGAGAAATTTGAGTTTTTTCAAATCGAGTAATACTTTAAAGCAGTACATACTCAAAAATACATCCAGTACGCAGATTACAAATAATTCTTTATTTGGCTTCTTGAAGCGTTTTAAATGGCATATTCTTTTCAAAATTAAATAAATAAAACAAAGAAATGGAAATACCTTGAGAGGTTCCATTCACTTTGACATAAAAAAAATCCTATTGAAAAGACCCATTTGCTAAAGAAAGGTAAAAATGTTTAATATATTTCTTATTTAACTTTTATTTTAACGGTTATTTTTTTTCAGAGTGTCAGTTGTATATTTTTAATTTCTACTAAGATTTAATCAGCAGTAAGATAACGTATGATTTACCTAACCACCAATTTTTCTTAAAATGGCAAATGTAACTGTACTTATAGCTAGAGTGGATGCACATATAGCTAGAGTGGATGCACATATAGCTAGAGTGGATGCACATATAGCTAGAGTGGCTACACAGACTTTACGCTAAAAACTCTTTATTTGTGCGCAATACTTTCCAAATATGATTCGAATTCAAGATTCGATTCCATTCTAACACTTTTCATATGCATATACTATGAATACATTAGAAAAGTCATTCATGGACTAAAGTTTATAAAAATCACTTTAGAATTAAATAAGATCTTACCTTCTGCGTTGATGTTCTAAATCTAACATGGGGGCGTGAGGGAAATGACGATACATTTAAATAGTTCAAAGTTATTAAAAAAAAATTCTTAAGACGTTTCATATTGCAACTTTAATTGATTGAAATTTTAAAAAGTCAATTGATACGTCATCTATCCAACTTGATAAGATCCAGCTTGACAGATGATTTTCAATCCGTATAAAAATGAACTGATATCATTACAGATGGTTAAATATCTTTAAGGTAGACAGTTCAAGGTGAATACTGATATATATATACATATATATATATATATATATATATATATATATATATATATATATATATGTTGTTGAATATATATATATATATATATATATATATATATATATATATATATATGTTGTTGAATATATATATATATATATATTAAAATAATAAAAACAAAAGTGCAGAAGTGCAAATCAGTAAACACAGTATCAAGCCGCGGGCAATACGATAACGTGTATTTAATATCAGAAAGTAAAAAGTAACGAGAAAGGGTTGAAAAAATACAAGGTAGGATCAAAAAGTTCGGAAACTGTGCTGATATCTCCAACCCTGATTGGAGGAGAGAGGGAATTATTTTACCGTGGCGTAGAGGCACAAGTGATGCGAGGTGTGAAAAGGAAGAATCAGGTGTTTTTCCAGACAATGCATGTCAGTGAACTGTAGTCTTTCGCGTTCGTCGAAAAAGGAAATGGCGTTTGAAGAACAACGTGCGAATATCAAATTATGCCAGCGTTTGTATGTTTCATATATTTCTATCATTTCCCCAAACTCTGGCAGAATTTGACATTCGCACGTTGTTTTCAGACGCCATTTCCGTTTTCGACGGACGCGAATGACTACAATTCACTTACGCGCATTTTCTGGAAAAACCCTGCACTGCGGACCTGCTTCTTCCTTTTCACAACTCGCGTCACATGTGCCTCTACGTCCTGTTAAAATTGCCCCATCCCTCCTTCAATCAGGGTTGGAGATATCAGCACAAACTCTGAACTTTTTTATCCTACCTTGTGTGTGTGTACATATATATATATATATATATATATATATATATATATAAGTTATAAATGGAAAGTATAGAAGGGGGGTGACCATATGTCTTTCATAAAATGGCAGGGGTGGATTGCCAATCCACTATTGAAATCCACTCATCGTTATTTATATATATATATATATATATATATATATATAGTTGTATATTCAAAAGACGCCTGACAAAATCACAATCTTTAACGATATTACGTAAATAATATTAAGCCTGCTATTTTTAAATGCAATCGAATTTTCAGAACTCCACTAAATTTTCGAGTGAAATGTTGAAAAAATCATCAAAAAATCAAAATATTTATTAAAGTTACGTAAGTAATCATTTTCAATGGATTTTTTTTTTTATTAGAAAACGATTGTCATAAACTTTAGAACGCTAGCATGAACCGTTATCGAGATATCGAACTTTTATCCAATAAATTTATCAAAAGAAATTACATGAAATATTAAGAGTATTAACTATTGTGAAATATGTTCACCTTTCGTATGCAATATTATAAAACTACACATTCACATAGATATAGATAACAGTATAAATGTGTAACTGAAATTTTACCTATTTAAAAGTGTCATTCCAGTAGCAAATCCGGTTTTTTATGCGTTTTTAGCCATATTTTTAGTGTGAAAGCCCCAGGCCGTCCGGCTCGTCCAGAGGACTTGGAGCAACAAAATGGACGACCGGGAAGGCATATTTTTAGTGTGTATTTCCTGCATTTCTGATATCGATTTCTACACATTAGACATGACTGTAAAACTTTGTAAAGGATATTTTTATATTACCTTCATAATGACCGAAGTAACATTTCCATATTCCTTAATCTGCCGCCTCTCAATCGATAGCTCGTCTCGTATCAATCGTTATCCCATCTTAATCGATAGCTCATAGTCACGTTTCTAGAAATAGACCCTCTTCGTTTTCGGAGCCAGAATACTTCAATTCAAAGAAGAATATACGAGAACCCTGTATATAAATGTCTTATTGCAAAGTAATGAACAACAGAAGTGAAAGGTTATGCTACAATAATTTAATCAAGCTAATGCAAATTATACATTCTATAAACGTGTAAGCTTCTTGTTTTATGGGCATGGCAATCAAGTCTCCTCTGGACATGGAGATCAAGCAGGGCAATCCCATTTGCTTGTGCAAGTAATCTTTGTACCCATCCGGCAGGTGCATCCCTTATTTTCAGCCCATGGAAAGTGCCACTCCCATGGGCAACCGCATTTGATCCAACAACCTTTACACTGGCAATCGCTCTTCATTCCATCGCACTCAGAACCTAATGGTAAGCCTCTAAATCAAAAGAATAAATAAATAAGAGTTGACAAAATTTCCAAGAGAAACTTATATTCAAATATAAGGAGAGTTATTTACAAATTAGTTATTACAAATATAAGGAGAGTCTGCACAGTTTTTCATTTATTTGGCGTACTAGATGTCATACGACTTGGTGCATAGAGCTATGTAGAATATTTCCTTCCGCCTACCTGTAAAACTTGCACACCCCTCCTGGGTGGCCCACTCTCTGAGTAGTGAACGGATCTTAGCTCTGTAGCTCTGATCTTCCAACCTGGGGGGGGGGGCAAATAAATCCGGGGAGCCGACTGTCGAGCTTCGGTAAGACAACGAAGACTTCGAACTCTTCCAGGTGGCTGTGATGGCATGGACTGCGCCTATTTATGACCCGAGCCTAGATCTGGCCGGCGACTGAAGTCGGGCTTGGAGGGTAATTCTTCGGACCTTGCCCGGTGAATGATTCTGCCGAATACATTGCCCTGGCTGTGACATTGCTGGATGAGAGAGCATGTACCTACTCGGCTAGCCGTTATATCATCATAAACCAACAGGTTGCCGTAGCTAATGGTATTATCCTGTGAAACGTGCACTCCTTATATCCCTGATGCATGCGAACTTCAGACCTATTTTCATTAATATTGTAAACCAACCTAACAAATCATAGTTACTATAAGATCATGTGATGAAACGCAATTAAAAAGCGGCGCCTTTTATCCAAGGAAATGCATCTGTGGCACGAAATAGTGAAATTTACTATATTTTGTATCAATAATATTAAATTAATGAATCCCACAAAGCGATAATCAAAGAAAGTAAATTTATTTTATCGAGATACGAAATATTTATCTATATAAAGAAAAAACTGTGACTGTTTGACACGGCCTCACGAACAATTTGAAAACCATACAGTTCTGGAATTTTACATACAGACTAATATGAACCCTTAGGTGTTCTAAACGGCCTCATAATTTTGATTTAAGACTCAGTTAATTAACTATTAATTAATAAAAATTTTGCATTGCCAGTATGTGCAAATATTTCATGGGTCAAACCGATTTCCAACTTCTCTGTGATTGGCTGGTGGTGAAAATGTTACAACTACAAGAAAAACGTTAAACTATAACGTTAGTTTTGTACATATGGAACAATGTGTTTAATGATATGACTTTTTGTTGATTCTTCAAAACAGAACATTTTACAGATATCGTTGTTATGAACAATTGCAATTGAAATGTATTTTGTTAAGTGCAATAATAATTGTCTAATTGTTGTTGCTCATTATTAGAACTCATATCATGCTGACTGGCTGTTTAATTAAAATAATGTAACTTGTATATATACGTTTACCATTCGATGGTATATATTCCCGTTCTCAACGCCGGACAAAGAACGGAGCCCTACTGTGCGTTTAGCGCTTGCGTAGCTGGCGGAAAGAGAGGATAACAGAGGAGAGAGCCTTTCCAACTCCAGTATTTAGTGAACTTTAACTAGCAGTATGCACTGAGAGTAGGCGTTTGTACTCACAAATTGGTGAATGTTGTTTCGCAAACTCCAGGGGCTGGTGAGCATTAGCGAATAAAGATGGAAGCATGGACGAGTGTATTACGCATGTGTGTAGCAAGAGTTACGAGCTCCTGTGATTAGTCAGCAGCAGATGAATAGGGGCGGAGCCCTTGAGCGAGGGTTTATGAATGCATGCGAGCTAAGTTCTCGAGATAGATTGTGTGCACCGATGGTGTAAAAAGCTTTGGGTATTAGTGAGCGCCAGCGAATAAGAGGCGGAATCCTCTAGTTTCTTAAATAATCTGAAAAAAACTCTGAGGGAGATTTTTATTATTTTAATTTTTATAATATCTGCAGTGTTCGCTTGAAGTATTTGGTATATGTATTTGCAAAGCATTTACACCTGTGTGTTTAAATATATGTATGAAAAAGAGGAAACCAATACGTTTCTGGTAAATAAGCGCTCCAGGCCGTCCAATTCAAATGTTTTACTGCACCTTCGGGGGATCTGGACAGCTTGAGTTAAAAAAAAAATGGGGATTTTTAATCAACTTTTTTGAAGAAAACGGTATCAATGACATTTAAAAAATCAAGAATTTTCTATCACAAAATAAGCACTGCACACTGCAGCTTCCGATTTATGGATAAAAAGTCGAATTTCGTAATTTATAATATTCTATTAAATGAAAAAAAAATATTCAAACCAAATTAAATACCTATTCCAATCCTAACTTACAAAGAAGGGAAAATGAGATTGATTGAGCGATAAAAACGTTAATAGATCAAATGATATATTGAGAGTGTCGCTAAAAATGAAAGTGGAACTAGACCTCCGACTATATTGAGAGTGCAGCTAGATCTCAAGCCTGATAACAAGAAAGAGGGGGAAGGAAAGCTCAAGACGTCACTCCACAATTGAAAATTTGAAACGCGTAGATACGAATGTGACGAAAAAGGAACATTTAAACAATACGAAATGTCATACATTTTAAGGCGTGTTTGGGATGTTGCTGATATTACACACCTTATATTTCTGTAAATTCTGCGAAAGATTCAAATATTGAATTATGTATAACTTATATTAAGAAAAAAAAACGTTACGCATTTTCTCGCTATAAACGTCTGCGAATATGTGTATTTCCATTAAATCTTGATTCATAGTAAATTATTTTAGGGACTATCAATGGTGCCATTTCAAAAATTTATTTGGGATAGGGAATATTTCTTAGGAGGGGAGGAGATTGGTGATAGGGAAAGGAGGGTGCGGTCTCAATGGATGCCGACCCCACCGAATTCCGGTCTAAATAGAGTGACACTTCTCGACCGTTCAAACAGATACCCACCTTCGGGTGGGTCAGATGATCTGGGTCGAAGAAGAAGGTCATCAGCAAAGGCTTGTAAATGAAAAAGGTCATTGTTGAGTAATAAAATTTCATTAAAGTATACACTCCTAAACATTGGGGCAATTACAGGTCGCTTCAATGTTGTCTTTAAAATAGTTTTAGAGTGGATAAATTTGTCTTCAATGAATGAAACTGTTCGTTTTATTGTTGAGATATGAGAATTGGAAAATTTAAGAAGGAATAAGAATTTTTAATTTTTCGAAAGCTAAAGTTGAAGTATTCCAGTCCAGAGTATCCACCATAAACATCTATAGTAGTTAGAAAAATATATTATTTAATTGGTTAAGATATTTTGTAGTACGAATGAGTTTATGAGTGGCTACTTCATAATTGTAAAATTCCTGAAAACCAAATTCATTTGAATGAAGAATGTTTTCAGCTTTCAGAAAATGGTTAAATTTATTGATGAAAACCCCTTCTGAAATGTTTCCTAAGATAGGTAAAAGACAAATTGGACGCTAAGAAGAACATAAAGTAGGATTGAGAAGAAATATAAAAGTAAGCGGTAAAATTTTTGGTGTAACGCTGTAAGATAATCCCAATGATTAACGAACTGTGAAAGCATAAACAAAGATAACCATATAACTGATTATCCAGGAAAATAATTATAATTTTATAAAATTTTTTGAACTGTCTATCATTTTTGTATTTATCGATATATGTAATTAATAAAAATAAAATTAAATCTATGTATATATAATATATGTTTCATTATATACCCATTGTTAAAATAAAACTGTAATTTTATCTATCTCTGCAAAGGGTACACCAGTTACATTCGCAGTTTCAGGGAGTATGTGACACATAAAAGAATGAGAAACACTGCCTCAGGTAATCGAAGCCAACAGAACCAGTATATTAATATATTTAGCGTTAATGGTGCAATAGAACTTACTTTGATCCTTTCCGTTCTTCAGTAGTTAAGTCAGACAAATCTAAAATATAAAATGATTTGCACTGAATACCGAAAAAACAAAGATAATCAACTTTGCAATTACGTTTAAAACCTATAGAACTGTTCCTCTATTAAATAGGAAAATAGAAGTTTTCCTCTATATTTAATTAAGAGGTCACAGATACAAGACTATCAAGAGAACCACACGTGTTGTATTCGAACTATGTCAGAAAAGGCAACGCCTCTGGGTTTACCCATGGTTCATAAGCACCCGATCCTGATGCGAAAACTTCTAGACTTCAATCGATTTTACGAGTTATGGACATATGTCTAAACTTCTTCTAAGTTTGTTTTTAACTAAAATTCTCGATTGCTGGGGTTCATTTCTATCCCATCCATTTCTGATAGGATAGCTAAATCTATTCAATTTGCTAATATCTCAAATTAACGTACAGCCACGGATCAAGAACGATCCTAATGTCCTTTCTCGTGCATCGTTCATAGTAGAGAAAATTAAAAGGTACAACTTGATTAGGAATAAAGTCTTCTTCAAATTTCTGTGGATAAAATTTGCATAAGAGGCAGTCATATCATCATATCATATCGATTACAAAAGTTTCAAAGATAACAGCTAGTTTTAATGTCATAAGCAAATCCTGTATCCCCGAATGTGTCTACGTGTAATTTTTTATGAAGCTTCTATCGTTATATCTAGATTTAAATAGTCAATACCCTATACTTATTTGCGCATTCCGGGGATTATTTCTATATGTAAAAAAGCAACTTGAAAAACGAGATTTTATGTTTCTTGATCAAAACTGTTCTAATAAATTAGGTCATTTTATGTTTTACTGAAAGATGTTGTGTGTTTATTTTGATTTCTCACTTTGCGTTTAAGAACATCAAACTACCCTTAATCCGTCATCCTACAAGGTTCTAAAAACGATCGAATTACGGGTGGTATTACTGGTCGAATAACGATAAAATAACAATCAAATAACGGTGGAATAACGGTCGAATGATCAAATTCGCACATAGTAAGAGCATTGGAATACGTTGAAATTGTCAGACAGGTTCATCAAACAGATATTTTAACAATAATTTACAAAAGTTTTAACACTTATATAACAAAAGTAGTCCCAAATGTGAAAAAGTGTTTGGAAAATCTAATAGGATTTCACCAAAAGTATTTTTTTAAAGTTGCCGAGTGCACTTCGACGATAAAAGTTTGCAATTCCACCCTAGTAGCTCAAGAATAGAGCATCGGCTAGTCAGTCCGAAGATCCGTGGTTCGATTCCAGATTAAATCAACAAAGTTCTTTGGAATGGCCCCCGAACAATTAAACCCTATGTTAATGCAAATATGTCGAAGGTCTGAAAGTAACCCTAGTACAACTAACACGGATTCAGTAGACTCTGGTATTTTGAGCGCCAATTTCTAATCAGAAGGTCAATGACCACGCAGGAGGCTAATCTGCAGGATAAAGAAAATAGCAGCAGATGGTTATCTTGAGGTAAAAATTTCAGGAGATGGTCAATCAGATTGTCAATTGCACGTCAATCTGACATTAGAGGATGGAGAATGCAGCGTCCACTTCGATAAAAGCTTGTAATTCTGTCTCGGCATGACGTTGGCTGACCAGCGCGGAAATCCGTGGTTCGATTTCCGGTAGGGACAACAAGGTTCTTTACAAAGTATTGGGCCGATCCGGTGGTCGAGAGGTCAGGGGCATGCGTTTCTGTCTGATAGCTGGATTGCCGGGTTGCGGGTTCTAATCCCGGCAGCGGGCATGGATGTTGTCATGTCGATGCCAAGTCAGACTTCGGCCCTTCGGGGAGCATCTATAAAAGTGAAGCTGCAAATCTTCTCCCCTTCGCCATGGGATACCCTGGGGGTTCTTGTGGACGTGGTGCGTAGGCGCCCCCTCACCACGGGGGAATTAGTAACGAACAAAGTATTGAAAAATATTGTTTTTGGTCTAACTTGTGTCTAAGAATATCCATGCCCTAGGCATCTTATTTTACAAGCCCTAGTAATATATAGTCCTTCATAATGCCTCTGCAATTCCTGATTGAAACATAAGCACTATATTTCATTATCATACACTGGTTCAAAGATCTTTTGGAAACTTTTCTCTTATAAGTTGAGTTCGTTCTCTTACTTTTTGTTCAGCGTTCAGAATTCCCTGCCATATAAAATAAAAAGATGGATAAGTTTTATATACGTTTCACTTGGCTTTAATACATATTTGATGAGATCTAATTTATCTTTTTAGTTCGTTATGTAGTTATTTGCCACTATCAGTTTGAATACTTCCCACATTTTATGATATTGAGCCTATTTACTTTTTCCAATCTCTGATCAAAAACACGTAGCATCTCGAAACACGGTGAATGTTGCATATCACAAATGCCGTACTTCTAATTTCGACAACGATTTACCTATAAAATAGCTATTTTCGTAACATTCTTAACATAATTATTTTAATAACGTTTTTGCTATTAAAGAAAAATTGTTCAAAAAAATGGAATGTCTTCTTGTAGTTTGTTCACTTTGGAAAGGTCCAGAAGGTCCCGGCGTCTTTTGTCTGAGATAAAAGTTCCAAGTTGCATTCTATTTGCTCAATTTGTTCGAGGACTATCGAGCGATTGGAAAAGTAGTTTCCAATTTCTCAAAACCATCTTGTGGAATATTCTACAAATTTGCTGTTCACTCGTTTATGTTTCAAAATACATATAAAAAATTACGCATTTAATAATTGTGGAAACATAATAACGTTTTTTTTTTCATTTTAGTTCAAAAACATAAATATCCCTATAACAGGCACATTTTAGCCTCCTATAAATCATCTCGTGCTCTTTTAATTAGGAAAGTACATATAAAATGTTCGTAACATGTTTTAAATGAAATTCTTTCATACATATTTTCTGATTTATAAACATCATAAAATTATTTAAAAACTGGAAAACATCCTTTCGACCGTTTGTCTCGAAAATCAACAGGTCTCTTATATATAACGGTTATAATAATAAATTAACGTTTCTTAATATTTTTTTCAATTTGCTTTAGAAAAATCTTGCCCACAAACGAACAAACAAATAAACAAACACAATGAAAATTATCTGGAGTGTAACTTAACTCGATTAGACAAGACAACATACCAGAATTCATTTTTTGTTTCAAATTTTAGAGAAACATTTTTGAAAAATCGATATCCTGGGTCCAAATGACTATAATGTGTAACTATGCACTTCAAAAGGCTTAAAAAGGTATTTTGTTTCCATACTTGACAATGTACACCCTTCCCCCAAGGGGGACTAATGACATTACGCATAAAAAAATTTATATCGCGGCTATTTTGCGCAACAATGACGAAACTACAACACGTTAAAGAACGGAGCCTATTTAGATATCGATTGTATCAAATTTGATGAATAAATTCAATTTATGAAATATAAACGACCCTTACAATATTGTGATTTATATAACATAAAAAATACATTTACACTTCCTCAAGGTATGTATCTCAGTACGCAATAGAATCTCTATTGCGTTGAACGCGCTATCTTCTGTCTATACTTTGTACAGTCAAAAATCACTTAATGCTCACCGCAATAGAGAGCACTTCCGTTCAGCACGCGGTGAGCACTCAGTGATTTTTGACTGTACAAAGTATAGACAGAAGATAACGCGCTTAACGCAATAGAGATTCTATTGCGTACTGAGATACATACATTAAAGAAGTGTAAGTGTATTTTTCATGATATATAAATCACAATATTGTAAGGATCCTTTATATTTCATAAATTAAATTTATTCATCAAATTCGATACAATTAGTTCACAGAATCCGACGCCGGCTAAACGGAAAATTCAGTGTCTGTCCCCATTTTGCCCCTTGAATTTTTGCCCTTTTCATTTCGTTCCTTTTAATAATTTCACAAAAATATTTTTTAATTTCATAAGAAATTCCATGTGTTGTAAGGAAAGTAAAAACAATTAAAGGCCATAAAAGGATAACATACCTTCTTTTTCATAAACATTAAAAGAGAGTGCTGAAACAATCAGGAAAATAAATACAAAAGGGAATTTCATCATCTTGAATAATGTTTTGAAATGGATTAAAAGTAGCTGCAATACAGTAAATGTATGATGGTAGTTACACAGTTACGCTAGAAAATAATATAAATTATTATTTTATTTGAAAACAACGTAATATTGGATAAGTACAACTGTTTTAAACTGTATATTTAAGAATTTTAATTTACTTGTATTATAAATATCCGAGATTGGTCATTTATTAAAAATGGTCTGTAGAGCAAATATGAAAATAAAACGGTCTGAAGAGAAAATTGGAATCAAAATTGACTCTACGACAAGCTTGAGGAAATTATAAATAGAATAATATAAATAAAACAGGTACTAAATAGATATGAAATACCCCTCTTTCCCTGTTCCATATACATCCCACACATGTATAAGGTAAACAATTGAAAAAGTAATTATATGTGGTGAAATATTTATGAATATAATCCCTTAACTACATCCTAAGATTAAAATTTATTAAGTGCTATAAATCATATATGTGATATAGGTACTTAAGATATTAATCCACTTTTGTTCCCTGCATAAACATACATGGTGTAAATGCATGAATAGTGTATAAGATGAAAAGTTTCAAACAAAAAAAAATGCACATGGAGATAGCCCTTTCTGGCTCCCAAAATTGTTTCTATATATATGAAAGTGAATATAATTAAAAAAAGTGAAAAGTGTTTCCGAAACCATGTACGTTATCAAGGGCCATAATTGATTCGGAAATGCTGAAATTCCACGATTCTGTGTGCGTCATTGTAAACTAACTGTATTACAGAAATTATGTATATCTAAAATTATGCGCATTTATTTATAAATATATATATATATATATATAAATATATATATATATATATATATATATATATATATATATATATATATACACTGACTTCCAAAAGTTAAGCACGAAATGCAAATTGTGTTTCATACATATCAGTTGTTGTTCTTTTCATATGTTTCATTTATATCAGCCATGTTTCAGACTCCAGAGTTATATAATTCTGCGTTGAAGAAATTCAGCAATTCTTATACAACTCAACTTACAGCTTGATGTGTTTACTTTCTCCATAAGTAAAAATTAGGCTTCATTGTAGAAATAATCAAAGTTTGGTGATCATTTAAATTCAAATATATTGTAATTGCGTTGTTTCAGAATATAGATGCACAGAATTAAAACAAAAACAAAACTGTTTTACGATGGATACAACACTAATATAAATTAAAAAGAACTTTAAAAATCACGATTTTAACACAAGATGGATGGTATTGATCATTTAAACTCAAATATATTGCAATTGCCTTGCTTCAGAATATAGATGCACAAAAATTAAGCAAAAATAGGACGGGTTTAGGATGGATACAACACTAATTATAAATTAAAAAAAACAAAAATCACGATTTTGACACAAGATGGATGTCATATTTTATTTTGAAGTGGATCAAGTGATCTCTTCATCATATAATATGGGTGTAATTAATACTTTAATTTTTATTTAAAAAACTATCGAATATATTTTGCTCAAATTTCTTTCATATATTTTATGGGATAATTTGAATATTTTCTAAAACTTTCGAAGTAATTTGTGAATTTTAAATTCGATTGAAAAATTTTGTAAAATTAAGTCCCATAGGTTTCATTGTATTTCATTAACCCGGGTTCAATCTAAAACTATTTGGGTGATATTATTCATTTAAATTCCCGTATGTCCCACAGACCATCTGAACAACATATAAACATTTAATTTTGGTAAAGTCATTTTTACGGCAGTTATCGTGCGAACGAACAGACAGACAGACAGAATGAACAAAGTCATAAACACTTTTCAACTATGTTGTAAAGCGTTAAACAAGAAAGAACGGAAATATATTGAGTACGGTTTATCCTAATACAGTAAGAGAAATGTTGCATTTGCAATGCCAAAAAAATACCATTAAAAAGAGCCATTTGCTAAAGAAAGATAAAAGTGTTTATAATTCATCATTTATTTTAATTTTTGATAGTGTCAGTTTTCCAAAGTGTCAGTTTTAAGTTTTTATTTCTACCAAAATCTTATCAGCACTAATCAGTGTAAGGCATGATTTACTTAGCTGTCAAGTCGCATAGTAATCGAGCGGATAGATTTGAAGCTAGAGTAAAGACATAGAGTGCAGACAGAGATACATAGACTTCAGGCTGATATTTGCTGATCCACGTTCTTCAGTATTCAAATTTAAATCATTGATAGTTAATGACCAAATTTTTGACTCCACTGCAATACATTTCTTATATAGTTTGCATTGTGTTAGAGAGTAATGTGCAGCTTCTTAGGTAGATTATAAACTGCAAAGCTTTCTATCGAAAAATAAAAAAAAAATCACTTTAAAGGTGGATAATATCTTACCTTCTTCGTTGATGGTAAAAATCTTATATGCTTCAGAAAATTAAGATACTTTTTATATAGTTACAAATTATAATAAATTTATTTTCTTTTGGAATTTCGTATTCCAACGTAATCTGGAAGACATCCAAAAATTCGAATTCATCCGTCATGTATCGATTATGATAAATTGGCAGTATTTAACAACGTTTGACAAACTGTAGTATGGCAATGTTTGACAACACCAGTAAAGATTTAAATCCTCCTGACAGCAAAATAGATTTTTCTATAACATACTATTTTTAAAAGTTATTTTATCTGTAATTATTTCTTACGACAGAAGCAAGACGCAGCAGATGTTTTTCAATTCATCTACATTTGTACTAATATCGATCAATACAGAAGGCAACTTATACTTTAACGTTTTCAAAGCAAACACCAATATGAATAACAGAGGACTTTTATTAATCCTCACAGTTTTGTCCTTCTCAATTTATTTTTCGTATATGTATAATATGGTAAAACGCTGTGATTTGGGCGAAAATTAGTAATAACTTTGCATTTGATAAACTTATACATACTATAATTAGTTTCATTAAAATATTATTGTTATAATCATTATGCTCTTGAATAATGTTATATATTACTTTCCTTATATACATAATGTATAAGGAAAGTATTGTGACGGGGTCGAAAATTCGAATTCGAGTTTTCGACGGGAGAGCACGTTTCAAGCATCCCTGATCACGAATTAAACATTTTTGAAGTGATGTCTGTGTGTGTGTGTGTGTGTGTGTGTGTGTGTCAGTGAGCCTGTGGAGACGATAACTGACGAACGAATGGACCGATTCGAACAAAATTTGGTACAAAAATCACAATCCGTAAACACTGGAAGCCTATTGTTTTTATACGCAATCGAAAGTTCAGAACCTCCCTAAATTTTGAATGAAATTTTGAAAAAATCGTCAAAAATCAAAACCGCCAATAAAGTTACGCAAATAGACATTTCCTATGTAATTTTTCATTAGAAAACGATTGACATAAATTTTAGAGCGCTAACATGAACCGTTCTCGAGATATTGTACATTTTTCAAAAAAAATTATCAAAACGTCATATAAAATAAAAAAAAATATTTCCTATTGAGAAATATGTTCACTTTTCATATGTAATACCATGCGATAAATTGGGTGACATCATTCTCGTGGATCTAGCTCGTTCCATTCATGAAAAAATATACTTTGAGTAATACTTTTGTATTCGAACGCCAATAGTCATTTATCTGCTGTAAGAATAACTTATTTCTTCGTCCATAACGCTTAGCGAGATTTTGGCGACGAATTTGGCGGAATGTCGCCAACTGGGCGGCTTTTTGAAATGTTGCCAAATTAACGAAAATCTGACCAAATGGATAAAAATGACGCAAAATCAATGAAAATGACTACTAATTGTCGAAAATTCAATATCTTGGAAAGACTATAAATATCTACTATAAGAATAATATTTTTTTAACTGTAAACGTGGTAAATCCATTGCTTTATATAAGGAAAGTCATGTGTTGCCCACATCAGATTTTTTATTTATAATTCTCATATAATTAAAAAAATATTAATTATTTCTGATTTAATATTTTCCTTGTTCCTACTTTAAAACTGATAAACAATGGTTTCAAATAATTTAAATACCCGCATCATAATCTAGATTTTATCGATATGATAAGTATCGATATATCACACAAAAGCACTTAAATATTCGTCATATCGATGTACTGTTTGAATTTAACAGTCACAATTATATCTATTAAATGCTTTAAAAGTATACAATAAAAGTTAAAGGGTATTCTTAAGACACTGATGTCGTATTCACAATATACTCAACTCTCGATATATAAGAACAACTGACAAGCAACTGAACCAAACTGCAGGTCTTCACTTAAATATCACCAATGGAAAATTTCAGAATCTTGTTAGAAACGTAACTTGCATCTTCAAGTATGCAACTTTCTAAAAAACATGAAATTTATAGAGATATTTTGCAAAATGTCTGGCAAAGGCCGCCAAATATGACGTCGAGATTATGGTTTAAAACACACAACTAAACTGAAAATCAGATTCACCAACAGTGATTTGAAATTTGTTGAGGTTATTTTTCTTTTCTGTAAACTAAGAGCAGAGAAAAAAATCTGATGTGGGCAACACATGACTTTCTTTATAGAATGCAATTAATTTACGACTTTTACAGTTAAAAAAATGTTATTCTTATAGTACATACTTATATTCTTTCCAAGAAATTGAATTTTCTTTAATTACTCGTAATTTTCATTGATTTAGCGTCATTTTTATCAATTTTGCGAGGTTTTTGTTAATTTGGAAACAATTAAAAATGTTGTCAAGTTGGCGACATACCGCCAGATTCGACGCCAAAATCTCGCTAAGCATTATGGATGGTGAAATAAGTTATTCTTACAGCAGATAAATGACTATTGGCGTTCAAATAGAAATGAATTACTCTAAAGTATATTTTTTCCTGAATGGAATGAGCTAGGTCCACGAGAATGATGTCACCAAATGTATCGCATTACATATGAAAAGTGAACATGTTTCTCAATAGGAAATATTTTTTTATTTTATATGACTTTTTGATAATTTTTTTTAAAAATGTGCAATATCTCGAGAACGGTTCATGTTAGCGTTTTAAAATTTATGTTAATCGTTTTATAATGAAAAATTACATAAGAAATGTCTATTTACGTAACTTTATTAGTGATTTTGATTTTTTGACGATTTTTTCAAAATTTCATTCGAAAATTTAGGGGGTTCTTAACATTCGATTGCGTATAAAAACAATAGACTTCTAGTGTTTACGGATTGTGATTTTTGTATCAAATTTGATTCGAATCGGTCCATTCGTTTGTCAGTTATCGTCTCCACAGGCTCACTGACACACACACACACAAACACACACACACACAAACACACACACACTTTCACACACACACAGACATAACTTCAAAAATGTTTGATTCGTAATCAGGGATGCTTGAAACGTGCTCTCCCGTTGAAAACTCAAATTCGAATTTTTGACCCCGTCACAATACTTTATGTCTAAATTTTACTTTAAACAATACTTATGATCTAAAATTTATGTCAATCGTTTTTTAATAAAAAATTACATAAGAAATGTCTATTTTTGTAACTTTATTAACGGTTTTTAACACTTTACAACATAGTTGAAAAGTGTTTATGACTTTGTTCATTCTGTCTGACTGTCTCTCTGTCTGTCTGTCTGTCCGTTAGCACGATAACTGCCGTAAAAATGACTTTATCGAAATGAAATTTTAGTACGTTTTTCAGACGGTCTGTGGAACCTATGGGAATATAAATAAATAATATCACCCAATTAGTTTTTTATTGAACCTGGGTTGAAAAAATGAAATACATTGAACCCTATGGGACCTAATTTTTCAAACATTTTTTAAGCAAATTTAAAATTCACAAATTGCTTCGAAATTTTTAAAAGATATTCATATTATCCCGTAAAATATACAAAAAAAAATTTCAGTGAAATATATTAAGTAGTTTTTTAATTAAAAATTATTTAATATAGGGAAAAATACGAATTCAATTAAATTCTGACTTTTGGGATACCCTCCAGGAAGAAAAAAGAGATATATTGTATAATAAATATCTTTCTAAGAGTTTAATTATTTTGTATAAGAGAGAGACTTCACAATTTAAAATAAATTTGGTAGATAACAATTTTTCAAATTTTTTTTTAATTTTATATAACTCTTCGTGATATACTTATTTGATGGCATTTTTAATGCACTTTCCTAAGTCCTAGAGAGTTAAAATTTGGTACACAGTTTATATTTGTTGAACATTTTATTCTACAAAAATTTGATGGAGCTTTAGATCATACAGTTTTTTCGAAATGGCCTGCAAATAATCCTCGTTCACTTTTATAAATCATTGTTGTAATATTGTTAAAAATTCTGATGTGGGCAGCACATGTCTTTCCCTGCAGACTCATATTCACGTTCTCTTTATTTCTTCAATAAAAATTTGAGTTTATCTGCACAAAATAACAGCCATAAGTATTTTAAATGACATTGAATTTGCACGTTAAACTTAAATTTGGTTCTCATTTTATAGCTGGACTTATTGTCGAAGGTGGCGTACTACTATAAATCATTGTTGTAATATTGTTAAAAATTCTGATGTGGACAGCACATGTCTGACTCATATCACGTGACCCACTTCAAAATGAAATATGGCATCCATCTAGTCCCAAAATCATGATTTTTAAAGATCTTTTTAATTTCTATTGAGTGCTGTATCCGTCCTAAAACCGCTTTATTTTTGCTTAAATTCTGTGCATCTACATACTGAAACAACGAAATTTCAATATATTTGAGTTTAAATCATCATCCAAATTTGATTATTTCTACAACGAAACCTATTTTTCACTTATGTAAAATGTAAACAGCAAAATATGTAGAATGAGTTGTATAAGAATTGCTGTATTTCTTTAACGCAAAATTATTTAGCTCATGGAGTTTGCATAGCTGATATGAATGAAATATTCATTGATTTTACAGAAAGAAGGACGATTTTTTTCAATGAAATTTTAAGTATAGAGTTTAATTACTTGTAGCTCCATGGTCTTAATTTTTAAATAAAATAAATTATTATAGTATTGTGATGAATGAAATGAATGGGAAGATGTTATGAATAAAATGTTGCTTTTATAGAGAAAGCCAGGCGTATTATTTTTCCTATGACGTCATTTAAATGAATTTCAGTTGTTTTCGATGATGTTTTCAAATATAATAAATTATCGTAGTATTATGATAATTTTAAAAGTATTACCGAGGAATGCATTGCATTTTAAAAATGTTTAAACCAGACAATTTATATTTCAATGCCGTAATTTGAATGAAGTTCAATTTTTTCGATGAAGGTTTAAGTTTTCAAATATAATAAATTAATATAGTATTGTGATAAGTTTTAAAATATCACCGAGAAATGTATTGCATTTAGAGATGTTTAAATAAAAGTGCATTGAAGTTGGAAAGTGTTTCATAATCAATGCTTTAAGCATGATTGATCTTTCTTGTTATTTTTTGACGATTTTTTCAAAATTTCACTCGAAAATTTAGGGGGTCTGAACATTCGATTGAGTATAAAAACAATAGGCTTCCAGTGTTTACGGATTGTGATTTTTATACCAAATTTTGTTTGAATCGGTCCATTCGTTCGTCAGTTATCATCTCCACAGGCTCACTGACACATACACATACACACACACATACTTTCACACAAACACACACGCAGACATCACTTCAAAAATATTTGATTCGTGATCAGGGATGCTTGAAACGTGCTCTCCCGTCGAAAACTCGAATTCGAATTTTCGACCCCGTCACAATACTTTCCTTATACATTATGTATATAAGGAAAGTAATAACATCAAATAAAAACACAATTGAGGTTTCTTTTTATTTGTATGTGTATGTGTGTGTGTGTGTGTGTGTGTGTGTGTGTGTGTGTGTGTGTGTGTGTGTGTGTGTGTGTATGTGTGTGAGAGAGAGAGAGAGAGAGAAAGAGAGAGAGAAATTATTTGGCTAATTTTTTATATTCTCATGACACCCAACTCACTAAAAATATTACATTTGCGAAGTTTCTAATTTTAAGACTCTATACATGTAAAATCGCATTATAAGTAACATTTCACAATATAAAACGGACATAAAATGTTACAGGGGTCGCGATGCCGATCGCCATTGTCGCATTTTGCGAAACAAAATTCAATTTGGCGAAAATTTTGGCGATTATGAATTTGGCTAATGTCGCTCTATTCTCAGTGCAAGACTCTTCCGTGTTTGAGCAGTCAAGAATTCGCCTAACAGCTACATCAATCAGACTCTCTGACGCTGATTTGATACCCCTAGTAGCTATCCAATATTGACTTATTATTGGCTTAAATATTGGACCAATATGACAAAGTGGACATTTTAACGGAATTGGCTTAAAATATTGCAACAATTTTACGCCAATATTTCTAATTTAACACCAATATTAGCGCAATATTGTAATGAAAATATTACCTAATATTGGAGGCCAATAGAACCCCAATATTTTTCCAAGTTTGTAATTATATTAGACATATTTCGAATGTAATGCCAAGATATACAATATTAGTCCAATATTGGACTAATAAATGCTACTAAGGAGTATAGAAATTATTTGGACGTGAAAGTTTACAACTCCGTCCTGATATGCAAATGGTGAGAGTGTGCTCATTCAATTTGTCTTGGATCGAAGTTTCTTTTGGTTTGGTAATAATAGGTAATTAATTGGGTTTTAACACTTCCCAACATAGTTGTAAAGTGTTTATGACTTTGTTCATTTTGTCTGTCTGGCCATTTGCACGATAACTGCCGTAAAAATGACTTTATCAAAATGAAATTTTAGTATGTTGTTGAGACGGTCTGTGGGACATATGGGAATGTAAAAGAATAATATCATATAATTAGTTTTGTATTTAACCTGGGTTTAAAAAATGAAACACTTTGAAACTTATGGGTATCTAATATTTCAAACATTTGTTAAGCGGAGTTAACACTCACAAATTGCTTCGAAAATTTTACGAATATATTTAAATTAACACATGAAATATGTAAAAAAAATTCATCAAAATATGTTAAGTAGTTTTTTTAAGTAAAAATTGAAATGATAATTACACCCATATTATATGAAGATATCACCTGACTCATTGAAAAATAAAATAATACATCCATTTTGTTTCGCTGTGTGAATATTGTGATTTTTAAGAAACGTTTATATTAATATTTAGTGTTGCATCCGTCCTGAAACCGCTTTATTTTTGCATGTTATCTATGTAACTAAATTTTATGCCTACGTAATTACAATGTTTTTTACTTTAAATGAGCACTAAACTTCGATTTTTTTAAACGAAGCCTAATTTTAATGTATACAGAATGCAAACAAATCAAACAATTGTAAGATGAAGTGTATAAAAATTGCCGATTTTTTAACCCCAAAATTATTTAGCTCTGGAGTTTGGAATATAAATGATATGAATGAAATTTTCATTGATTTTAGATAGAGAAGCAAGCGATTTTATGGCATTGCCTTTTTTGATGAAATTTCCAAGTTTAATAAATTATTGTAGCAATGTGATAATTTAAAAAGTATCAGCACTGAATGTTTAGAGATGTTTTTTAGAGATGTTTAAATAAAATTGCATTTCAGTTAGAATAGTTGTTTCATAATCAATGTTTTGTGACTGATTGATTTTTCTTGTTATTTTTAAATTTAATTTTTCTGGAAGAAAAAATCATATTTTCTGAGTCCGTGTAACTAACTCTCTGGGAAAAAAATTTATCTTGCTTCGATTAAAATAGCCTAATCTGTTTTTTTGTTTCGAAGAAGGAAGATTTAACAAAGTTTTTTTTTCTGGAGTTTGTGCATAATGCTTTTTATACTTATATACATAGACAAAGTAAAAGGAAAGTTGCTTTATTCTACGTTAGAAAATGGCACAAAAACAAAAATATCTAATTTCAACAGACAACATTTTTTCCTTTCTAAAAAAGATTGAAAAAATAGGAATGTATCAGGAAAAACTCATTCAAAGCCAAATGGCGCAAAAGAAAGGACTTTTTTCTCAAATCTTTAATACCTTAAATTTCTGAGCAAACGCACTATATGGAGCTTTTTGAAAGCAATTTGGTAGTATTATTGAAATATGTGAATAATCGAACTCAATTGAACTTAAATGTGATCAGAGGATTGAAAGACCAAAAATCCTCAATAAATTTGAAAAAAAAAAATCATGATAAAACTTGCATAGTCAGCCAGGAAAAAACAACCACTTGATACATAAGCTGCTACAATTAGAAAACTACTGATACTCATTTTACGACGCTGGCTAGAATCGCTCTGGAAATGCATTAAGTATATTCGTCTAATTCGCGGATTATCCATTAAAAATACTGCACATTTTGAAAATTCGGTTTATTGGCCGACGTTATTATTCAACTAAACTTAAAAAATCTATTAAAAATTCAACTAACTTAAAAAATCGCGATAACTTCAGCTAATAGCTTTCTCTAACAGAATGGGTGGATCAATCTCTGTCCAAACGATGCCACCTTACGAAAAGCAACATTTTGGATTAGAATATTGTTGAAGTTGACCTGTAGCGGGATTTTTCTAAGTGAAAAATGTCAAAGAGACGGCGTTTTTGTTACACATTTAAATGTAAATATATTAGTAAAGCAGAATATATTAGTAATAGAGAAGCGATGCATTTATTTAATATTTATGAGTAAAACGTTCGACATTGTAGAAGAAATAAGCAGAACTTTGAAAGCAAATAGCAACAAAAAAAGACATTCTTTTCGCAACGCAAATCCGACCGGTACTGGAGGATGAACTCCTTCGGTTGATTTTATTTGCAAGAAAAATTTTCACAACAATGTCAACCATTGAAATTCGTTTTATAGTGAAAATGATGACCAAAAGACATAGTTTTCTAAGCTATTATATGATATTAGCGATTCATGAAGAAAAATTAAATTTAATCATTCGCATGGCAATCGTAATTGTCTTCAAAACTTTGCTCGAGAGATAAGAGGAGATGTCAAATAACGTTTTTGAACATATGACAAAATTATTGAGTGAAAATATTTTTGCTGGAAATGATATTATAAATAAATATAAAATAAGTATGAATGAAGATCCATTAAATTTTGATAACCCTCCTAATCAAACAGTTACCATTTTAGGTACAAGTAGTATTCCAGTGTGTCAAGCAGGAAATAAAAATCCTTCATTTACATTGGTATTAACATACACTGGAAATCTGCAAATTGAGAAAAATTGCCCCAATGATTATATTTACGAGAGAAACTATCCCGATATGGCAAGATTTCTAATTGAGTTCAACGATAAAGTTTGGTTAAACTAAGGAATTGTGGTTTTTTGGCATCAACTGTCTTATGCTGCAACTAACTAACGAAGTATAGAGGGTGTTATTCACATATTTTTGTAACGATTTTGACCTTCTCCATGAATTAAATTTAAATTTAAAAAGAATCCTGAGTGGAATCAAGTCGGAATAGGGTTTAATTATCGTCTGCATCATTAAAAATAATCTTTGCTTTACAATGTCGCTAGAAAATAAACAATGGATCGAAAGCTATATTTTTGCGCTTTCTGAAGAGAAATACTCTTATTAAATTATAATACTCTTATTCAATAAAAAAAGATGTGAAAAGTATGGTTTTAATATTTCTACACGTAAATTAAGTGGCATAATTAATAAAAAAGAAAAGAAACGTCAAAGTTTGCATTTGACTGGGAAAAAGGTAAGAAATGCAAACACAACAAAGATTGGTTCAGATAAAACAAGGAAGGTTTTACTAAAGGTTTTATGGTTATTGCTGAATTCTCTTATAACGGAAAACTTAAAATAAGGAAAGTAGAAAAAAATGTCAAAACTAACGCGGATTACTATCAGAAAAATGTTGTAACACCTGTTTTCAAAAAAGACAGTCCATCACTTTACCCAAACAATCTTCACCGTGTTAAGTTCCATCAGGATAAGGCTACCAGCCATACCTCTAAATCTACTGCTATATTTTTTGAAAAAATGATAAATGAAACCGGAATTGAGTCTATTCCATTTAAATGCATCCCACCCATCCTCCGATCTGTCTCCTGTGGATTATTGTGCATTTGGACTTTTAAAACAAGCTCTTTATAAGCGGCATCCCAAAACATTGGATGGACTCTGGAAGATTGTGGTGGAGGAGTGGAACAAAATCAACCTTGATATTTTAAGAAAAGCTCTTTTATCTTGGAAATCAAGATGTAATATGATATTTCAACAAAACGGCTATCAGATTGAACATATTAGAAAATAAAATTCTTATCTTTGTTTATATATATATTTTTCCAAAATCGTTACAAAAATGTGTAAAGATCCCCTGTATTTTAATTTATAAATTATTTTAGTCATCAGAGAGCGGATTATTTCTTTTGAACCATAAATTCAACTAAAATGTTGAATTTTTAACTTGTGCCATTAGTTCAGTTCCAGCTTAAAATAAAATATAACTATTACTCCATGTAATTCTCATATACATAATAAAATTACGCATTCACATATAGTTACCTTTTTAAGTGTGTAATCCAAAATGTACCTCATTAAAAGTGTCATTCTATTGGCAGTAAAACCAGTTTTCTGTACGTCTTCAGCCATATCTTTAGTTAACATTTCCTGCATTTCTGCTGCCGATTTCTACACATTAGATAAGACCGTCAAACTTTGTATTTTTTTTATATTATCTTGCACAATGTTCTAAGTAATATTTTTAAATACCTTAATTTGCCATTAGAAGTACTGCGATCTATCTCAATCGATAGTGCGTTAGCATGTTTCTTGAAATAAACCCATCGTTTTCTGACCCCCAGAATACTTTTAAAAGTGCATTAGATACATAAGTACTCTTCCGAGAACCCCATATATAGATGTCTTGCTGCAAAGTAACGGACAACAGAAAGATAGGCTATGTTACAATAATTTAATCAAACTAATGCAGATTATACATTCCACGAACTTCATGTCGTAGGCTTCTTAAGGACAGGATGCTCTAGTGTCCTCTGGCCATAGCGATCGACCACGGCAGCTCAGCTTCAAAGTGCAAGTAATCTTCGTGCCCATCTTGCAGGTGCATCCTTTATTTTCAGCCCATGGAAAGTGCCACACCCATGGGCAACCGCATTTGATCCAAGAACCTTGACACTGGCAATCGTCCTTCGTTCCATCGCACTCGGCTCCTAATGGTAAGGCTCTAAATCAAAAGAACAAATAAACCTGAGTTAACAGGATTTCCAAGAGAAACTTATATTCAAATTAAAGGAGAGTTAGTTTGCACCCCAGTTTCTCATTTATTTAACGTGTTAGATTTTACTGCTGTCATTCGACATGGTACATAAAGCTATGTAAAATATTTCCTTCTTTTCGTCAGCAAAACTTGCGCTGCTTATATCCCTCATACATGCGAATCTCAGACTTCTTCCCATCAAGACTTCCTGACAAATCATAGTTACTATAAGACCACGTGATAAAACGCTATTTAAAGCCGGCCATTTGGCGTTCGAAGAAAATGCACCTGCACCACGAACAGTGAAGCTTATTACATTTTGAATCAATAATATTAACTTAATAAATCTCACAAAGCAATAAGGATTATCAAAGAACGTAAATTTAATTTATCGAGATACGACATGTCTATATTAAGAAATTCAACATATAGACTAATAAATATGAACTCTTAGGTATTCAAGACGGGCTCATAGTTTTGATTTACGCCTTAGTTAATTAAATATCAATTAATAAAATTTTGCATTGCCAGTATGTGCAATGATTTAATGGGTCGAGCCGATTTCCAACTTCTATGTAATTGGTTGGTGGTAAAAATGTTACGACTACGATAAAAAAGAGGTACACTATAACGTTAGTTTGCACATATGGAACAATGTGGTTAATGATATGCATTTTTGTTGATTCTTACAAGCAGAGCATTTTGCAACTATTTTTGTTATTAAAAATTGCAATTCAAATCTATTTTCTTAAGTGCAATAATAATTGTCTTATTATTGGGGCTCATTGTTAGAAAGTTACCATGCTGACTTGCTGTTTAATTGAAATAATTTAATTTGTTTGCATAAGTTTACTCTTTGTTGATTATGTGCTCGCGCGTCCTCTATGCAGGATTAGGAATGGATCCTAACCGAGCGTATTGCGACTGCGTAGCAGTCTGAGCGAAAGAGATCTAGAAACGAGCTCCAGCAGTTAGTGAGAGTTAAAGAACGGGTGATGGAGCCTTTCCAGTTCCAGGATTTGGTGAGATTCAAAGATAAGGATCCACAGAAAGCAGGCGTATGCGCCCGTAAAGTGGAGAACAGGGTTTTTTTCACGAACTTAGGGGATATGGCAAGCGCCCAACAAATGTATTTCGCCTGCATGTGGCAAGAATTACGAAAGCGCTCGGAAAGCAAGCTCCGGCGAATAGTCAGCAGAAGTGAATAGGGATGGAGCCCTTGACCGGGGGTTGGCAAGTGTCAGCAAGCAGGGTGCCCGAAATAAGCTGTGTACCGATCGGCGTACAAAAAATTCGGATATTGGGCTTCTGCTGCCGAAGTGCGCGATATGCCTGGTCTGTTCAAAAGAGTTCGCCAATCCCTCCATCGCCGCTGTGAGACGTGCATTCAGGTTGGTGGTCGCTCTTTTGAGCCATTACTGTAATTATTGTTTATTAAATGTCTATTTATAACTTCTAAGTCATTCTTGTGTTTTCGACTCGGTTTCACCATTAAACGCCCACTGGCATCTTTAAGTTTCATTTCCGACCGGTACACTATGACGAAAAATGTTTGGTTTGTTTTGATGTGTACTACCACTTTGCAAAATTTGGTCAATCATTTTTCATCAAAATTTTCATCAATTTCAATCAAAATTTGGTCAATCAAATAAAATAAAACTCAGAAAATGCGATAAGTCTACTGAGGAAGCCATCTGTTCCCGTTAGTATTCACCTTGAAGATATTTTGCCATCTGCATTGATATCAGCTCATTTTTATACTAATTGAAAATCAGCTGTCAAACTAGATCTTATCAAGTTGGATGGATGACGTATCAATTGAAATTTTTGAATTTCTATCAGATAACGTTGTAATATGGAACGGTAAATGCTATCGTTCTAAAATTTATGTCAATCGATTTCTAATGAAAAATTACATAAGAATATTTACGTAACTTTATTGAAAGTTTTGATTTTGTAATGATTTTTTCAAAATTTCATTCGAAAATTTGGGATCTTCCGAACATTTGATTGCGTTTAAAAACAATAGGCTTATAGTATTCTTAGATTGTAATCTGTGTACCAAATTTCGTTCGAATCGCTCTATTCGTTCGGGAGATGTAGTCTCCATAGTCTCACTGTCACACACACACAGACACCATCCCAAAAACTTTTAACTCGTGCTCAGGGAGACTTGAAACGTGCTCTCCCGTCGAAAACTCGAATTCGAATTTTCGACCCCATCAAAATACTTCCATTCACATTATACTATGTATATAAGGAAAGTAATAACCTGGTCTCTAATATGCACAATTTGCCTTAAAAAAATGTTAAAGTTATGAGACTTTAACCCCTTTTATACGGGGAATCATAAGAAATCATAAGAAACAGTGAAAACTTAACAAAAATTAAATTTCGCTCAATGAAATTAGCACTCGAAAACTTACATGCATACCTATATTTATAAAAAGTTTTATAAAGTTCCCAATTAATAATTTTTATCGTATGACAGTTGACGTTTTTTTTTGTTTGACTCATTGGGCTATGAAAAATATTTTTATGTGTCATCAGTAAGAATGAGACAGCCCAGTGGTTAGCGCACGGGAATTACACTTGGACGACCCGAGTTTGATTCCCGCCTCAGCCCAAACTGTTCCCGTGTTCGCGCGGAGTACGGGCACGTTAAATATATGGGTCCGTAAGTTCTTTCGAGGGGTTGGTGATAGGGAAAGAAGGGTATGGTCTCCGTAGATGCCGGCCCAACTTCTTCCAGTCTAAATTGTGTGGCACTTCTCGTCCGTTCAAACAGGAACCTTACACTTTCCGATAGGTGAAATGGCCTGGGTCGAAGAAGAAGAAGAAAGACATCAGCAAAGGCTTGTAAATAAAAAAGGCCATTGTTAAGTAATAAAATTTCATTAAAGTATGCATTTCTAAATAGTGGGGCAATTACAGGTCGCTTCAATGTTGTCTTTGAAATAGTTTTAGAGTGGATAAATTTATATTCAATGAATGGAACAGTTCTACTGTTGAGATATGAGAATCGGAAAACTTGAAAGTAATAGAATTTTTAATTTTACAAGAATTTTTAATTTTTAATTTCTTTTTAATCTTCCAGTCCAGATTACCGAGAGCCCCATAAACATAAGTAGTAGACAGTGAAACATGATTTAATTGTTTTAGATATTTTATAGTACTAATAGGTTTATGAGTGGCAAATTCATAACTGTAAAGCTCCCAAAAACCAAATTAATCTGAATGCAGAATGTCTTTGGCTTTTAGGAAATGATTAAATTTATTAATAAAAACTATTTCTGAAAATTTTGCTAAGATGTATAAAAAGCAAATTGGACGCTAAGGACAATATAAAGGATATCGATCGGGTTTAAAAAAAGATAAAAGTAAGTGGTAAAATTTTTTAGAGGTACGCCGATAGATAATCCCAATCATTAACGAGCTGTGCTAGTGTAAACGCGGGCAACCATCTAAGTGATTACCCAGTAAAATATTTATAATTTTATAAGATTTCTTGAACTGTTTGTCATTTTTTATTTATCGGTATATATAATTTATAAAAATAACATTTATTGTGTATATATAATACACTAGCAGCGATTACCCGCCGTTGCTCGGGATTTACTATGCAAAACTCTGATAAAAATTACACCGGAACATATAGGGCAGTGAATCTCATACATTGTTTTTTCACTGTGGAAGAAGTACATTCATTGCATTATGTAAGAAAATTAAATCTTTGCATTATATCAGTCAATCTACATACATAGTACAAAGATACGTAGTAACTATGTATCTAGCAGCGATTACCCGACATTGCCTATGGAATACTTAATGGTCATATTACTTATTATGCATTATTACGGCATTTAATTAATAAACTGTGATAGAGTTTCCATTTCAATTTATATTTCAAACCTGCGATTTTCAAAAGTGACTAATACGTTCAATAAACTGCCACAAAACTCAGAGATTTAATTGACTTTCACGTTTTAAGCCAACGATTTTCAATCTTTTTCGTTGGGAATCACTGAGTTAGAGAGTAGAACTCCTAGGAAAAAGTTTCGTTTTGCATTAATATCACGGCAACCCCTGGTCTTAGAAACTTCAAACGTGGAATATATTTATGGGGGGGGGGGGGGGGTACTATTTCAAAGTCACCTACAAAATTTCATTAAATTCGGTGCAGCTGTTCTCCCGTGATGATGAAACAAACGAAAGTTTCGTTTTTCATTAATATCGCAACAACCCCTGGCGGTAGAAACTCGAAACATGGAGTCAATTTTAAGTGGAGCTATTACAAGACTACCCATCAAATTTTGTCAAATTCGGTTCAGCCGTTCTCCTGAGATGTTGGATCATACATACATACATACATATATACTTTTCTTTATATATATATAAGTATTTTATTTTATTCCCATTGTTATAATAAAACTGTAACTTTATTATCTATCTATGCAAGGGGTACGCCAGTTGCATCGACATTCCCAGGGGAAGCGTGAAGCAAAAAAAGCATGATAAATACTGCGTCAGATAATCGAAGCCAACAAAAAACATCTGATGTGAGCAGCACATGACTTTCGTTATATAATGCAATGAATTTACTACTTTTACAGTAAAAAAATGGATTATTTTTATAGTTATTATTTATATACTTTCCAAGATATTGAATTTTCATCAATGAGTCGTCAATTTCCATGTTGCCATCATCAATGAGTCATCATTGATTTAGCGTCATTTTTATCCATTTGGCGAGTTTTTCGTTAATTTAACAACATTTAAAACAGTCGCCAAGTTAGCAACATTCCACCAAATCCGTCGCCAAAATCTCGCCAAGCGTTATGGACGAAGAAATAAGTTATTCTTACAGCAGATAAATGACTATTCGCGTTCAAATACAAAAGTATTACTCAAAGTATCTTTTTTCATAAATGGAATGAGCAAGATCCACGAGAATGATGTCACCCAATTTATCGCATGGTATTACATATGAAAAGTGAACATATTTCTCAATAGGAAATATTTGTTTTTATTTTATATGACATTTTGATAATTTTTTTGAAAAATGTGCAATATCTCGAGAATGGTTCATGTTAGCGTTCTAAAATTTACGTCAAACGTTTTCTAATGAAAAATTACATAAGAAATGTTTATTTGCGTAACTTTATTAGCGGTTTTGATTTTTGACGATTTTTTCAAAATTTCACTCGAAAATTTAGGGGGGGTTCTGAACATTCAATTGCGTATAAAAACAATAGGCTTCCAGTGTTTATAGATTGTGATTTTAGTACCAAATTTCGTTCTAATCGATCCATTTGTTCGTCAGTTATCGTCTCCACAGACTCACTGACACACACACACACACATCACACACACATACTTTCACACACACACACATACTTTCACACACACACACATACTTTCACACACACACACACACAGACATCACTTCAAAAATGTTTGATTCGTGATCAGGGATGCTTGAAACGTGCTCTCCCGTCGAAAACTCGAATTCGAATTTTCGACTCCCGTCACAATACTTTCCTTATACATTATGTATATAAGGAAAGTAATATATATTAGTATATTAAGAGTTAATGGTGCAGTAGAACTTACCTTAATTCTTCTAGTTGTTCAGAAGTTAAATCAGATAAATCTAAAATATAAAAATATTTTCACTGAATAACGAACAAGAATAATCAACTTTAAAATTACTTTTAAAAACTATGGAACTGTTCCTCTATAAAATTGGAAATTAGAACTCTCCCTCTAAATTGGTTTAAAAGGTCACAGATACGTAAGACTATCAAGAGAATCACACCTATTGCATGCAAGCTACGGCAAAAAAGCAACGCCTCTATGTTTAGCCATGGTATATAAGCACCTGATCCTGATGCAAAAACTGCTAGACCCCAATCGATTTTGCGAGTTATGGATATCTATCTATATATACTAATTGCCAAGTGTCCGTCTGTCTGTCTGTCCGTCTGTCTGTCTGTCACGCCTTTTTTAGGCACTTCCCGAATAGATAGAGACTTGCAATTTGGTACACGGCTCGGTCGTTCGATAAAACCCCCTGGAAAAATCGAATCTATATATACTAATTGCCAAGTGTCCGTCTGTCTGTCTGTCCGTCTGTCTGTCCGTCTGTCTGTCTGTCACGCCTTTTTTAGGCACTTCCCGAATAGATAGAGACTTGCAATTTGGTACACGGCTCGGTCGTTCGATAAAACCCCCTGGAAAAATCGAATTTTTCGAAAACGTTCTATAGAGGGGGTGCCCCACACCAAAACGTTCGAAAAGTGAAATGACGGGAAAGCATGCTTTGCGATGAGATAGAGACTTCAAATTTGGTATATGGGTAAATCACTCGAAAGGAAGAAAGTGTGCAATTTCAGATTTCCAATATTTTCTACTTAAGGGGGGGCGCAGCACACCAAAACGTTCGAAAAGTGAAATGATAGGAGAGCATGCTTTGCGATGAGGTAGAGACTTCAAATTTGGTGTATGGGTAAATCGTTCGAAAGGAAGAAAGTGTGCAATTTCAGATTTCCAATATTTTCTACTTAAGGGGGTGCCGCACACTAAAACTTTCGAAAAGTGAAATGATGGGAAAGAATACTTTGCGATGAGGTAGAGACTTCAAATTTGGTGTATGGCTAAATTGTTCGAAAGGAAGAAAGTGTGCAATTTCCGATTTCCAATATTTTCTACTTAAGGGGGTGCCGCACACTAAAACGTTCGAAAAGTGAAATGATAGGAAATCATGCTTTGCGATGAGATAGAGACTTCAAATTTGGTGTATTGGTAAATCGTTCGAAAGGAAGAAAGCGTGCAATTTCAGATTTCCAATATTTTCTACTTAAGGGGGTGCCGCACACCAAAATATTCGATTTGCAGAATAAATGAGAAAACGATCCTTTAAAATTTGATAGAGGCTTGAAATTCGGTATATGGACTAATCATTTGATGGAAACACCCAAGACAAATATAGTTTTTCAAAAATGATCGTTTAAGGGGGTGCTCCAGAGTAAAACGTTCGAAAAGTGAATTGATAAAAAACCATAATTCGGAATGAGATAGAGATATCAAATTTGGTGTAAGGGTAGATAGTGTGGAAGGAAGAAAATGTATAATTTCAGTTTACCAAAATTTTCTAATTTAGGGGGTGTCGCACACTAAAATGTTCGATTTTCGGAATAAAGGAGAAACGCCCCTTTCAAAAGGTGATAGAGGCTTAATATTTGGTATATGGGCGAATCATCTCATAGAAATCAGAAAAAGAATAGAGTTTTTCAAAAATGTATAGCTAAGGGGGTGCGTACTCCACACAAAAGCATTCGAAAGATGAAATGCTAGAAATGCATACTTCACGATGAGATAGAGACTTCAAATTTGGTGTACGGGTAAATAGTTGGAAAGAAGGAAAGTGTGCAATTTCAGTTTTCAAACTTTTGCTATTGTAGGGGGTGCCGCTCACTAAAATTTTCGATTTGCCGAACAAATGAAAAACGTCTTCTTTACAATGTGATAGAAGCTTGAAATTTAGTATATGGGCTAACTATTTGACAAAAAGACCAAACATGAATACAGTTTGACAAAATTGTTCATTAACGGGGTGCTACACAGAAAAACGTTCGAAAAGTGAAGTGATAGAAAAAAATGCTTCTCGATAGGATAGAGACTTCAAATTTGGTGTACGGGTAGATAGTTTGAAAAGAAGAAAGCGTGAAATTTCAGCTTTTCAATATTTGCTACTTTAAGGGATGCCGCACACTAATATGTTCGATTTTCGGAATAAATGAGGCACGCTTCCTTTTAAATGTGACAGAGGCTTGATATTAGGTATATGGGCCAATCATCTGATAAAAAACCCAAGACAGAGAGTTTTTCAAAAATGTTCATTTATAGGTGTGCTTCACAGAAAAAAGTTCCAAAGGAGAAATAATAATATAGGGGTGTCTCGGGATGAGATAGAATTTAATGTAGTGTACGGGTAAATAATTCGAAAGGAAGAAATGCGCAAATTTAGTTTCCCAATATTTTCTTCTTTAGGGGGTTCTGCACACCAAAATATTCGATTTGTCGAACAAATGTGAAAAGCGAATTATTAAAAAAATTACATTATTCAGGGGTTGCTTATTGCGATACCGTTGATTTTCAACGGGTATTCGGCTAGTATATACTAATTGCCAAGTGTCCGTCTGTCTGTCTGTCTGTCTGTCTGTCACGCTTTTTTCAGGCACTTCCCGTATAGATAGAGACTTGCAATTTGGTACACGGCTCGGACGTTCGATAAAACCCCCTGGAAAAATCGAATTTTTCGAAAATGTTCTCTAGGGGGGGTGCTGCACACCAAAACGTTCGAAAAGTGAAATCATAGGAAAGCATGCTTTGCGATGAGATACAGACTTCAAATTTGGTGTATGGGTAAACCGTTCGAATGGAAGAAAATGTGCAATTTCAGATTTCCAATATTGTCTAATTAAGGGGGTGCCGCAGACCCAAAACTTTCGAAAAGTGAAATTATAGGAAACTAGGCTTTGCGATGAGTTAGAAACTTCAAATTTGGTGCATGAGTAAACCGTTTGAAAGGAAGAAAGTGTGCAATTCAGATTTCCAATATTTTCTACTTAAGGGGGTGCCGCACACCAAAACGTTCGAAAAGTGAAATGATAGGAAAGCATGCTTTGCGATGAGATAAAAACTTCAAATTTAGTGTATTGATAAACCGTTCGAAAAGAAGAAAGTGTACAATTTCAGATTTCCAATATTTTCTACTTAAGGGGGTGCCGCACTCCAAAATATTCGATTTACCGAATAAATGAGAAAAGGCTACTTTAAAATTTGATAGCGGCTTGAAACTTGTTATATGGGTTAATCACTTGACGAAAACACCCAAGAAGAAAATAGTTTTCCAAAAATGTTCATTTGAGGGGGTGCTCCAGAGTAAAACGTTCGAAAACTGAGTTGATAAAAAGCCATGCTTCGGAATGAGATAGAGATATCAAATTTGGTGCAAAGGTAAATAGCTTGGAAGGAAGAAAGTGTACAATTTCAGTTTACCAATATTTTCTACTTTAGGGGGTGCCGCACACCAAAATGTTCGATTTTCGGAAAAAAGGAGAAACGTCCTTTTTAAAACGTGATAGAGGCTTGATATTTGGTATATGGGTGAATCATTTGATAGAAAATACAATAAGAATGGAGTTTTTCCAAAATGTACACTTAAAGGGGTGGGTACTCCGCATAAAAACATTCGAAAGGTGAAATAGTAAAAAAGCATGTTTCGCGATGAGATGGCGATTTCAAATTTGGTATATGGGTTAATGGTTGGAAAGGAAGAAAGTATGCAATTTCAGTTTTCCAAGATTTGTTATTATAGGGGGTGTCGCACACTAAAATATTCGATTTGACGAACAAATGAAAAACGCCTGCTTTACAATGTGATGAGGCTGAAATTTAGTATATGGGGTAATTATTTGATAAAAAACCTAAGATTATTACGGTTTCTCAAAAATGTTCATTTAAAGGGGGTGCTACACAGAAAAAAGTTCGAAAGGTGAAGTGATAGAAAAACATGTTTCGCGATAGGATAGAGACTTCAAATTCGGTGTATGGGTGAACTGTTCGAAAGGAAGGAAGTGTGCAATTTCAGATTTCCAATATTTTCTACTTAAGGGAGTGCCGCACACCAAAATGTTCGATTTACTGAATAAATGAGAAAAGGCTCCTTTAAAATTCGATAGAGGCTTGAAATTTGATATATGGGCTGATCATTTGACGAAAACACCCTAGACGAATATAGTTTTTCAAAAATGTTCGTTTAAGGGGGTGTTCCAGAGTAAAACGTTCGAAAAGTGAATTGATAAAAACCATGCTTCGGAATAATATAGAGATATTAAATTTGGTGTTGCTAAGGTTTTGGAATTTTAGTTTGGAAAGAAGAAAGTGTGAAATTTCAGATCTCCAATATTTGCTACTTTAAGGGGTGCGCAAACTAATATGTTCGATTTTCAGTATAAATGAGGCACGTTTCCTTTTAAATGTGATAGAGGCTTGATATTTGGTATATGAGCCAATCATCTGATAAAAAACCCAAGATAGAGTTTTTCAAAAATGTTCATTTATGGGTGTGCTTCACAGAAAAATGTTCCAAAGGAGAAATAATAAAATAGGGGTGCCTCTGGATGAGATAGATTTTAATGTCGTGTACGAGTAGATAATTCGAAAGGATTAAATGCGCAAATTAATTTTCCCAATATCTTCTTTTTTAGGGGGTTCTGCACACCAAAATATTCGATTTGTCGAATAAATGTGAAACGTGAATTATAAAAAAATTTACATTATTCAGGGGTTGCTTATTGCAAGACCGTTGATTTTCAACGGGTATTCGGCTAGTATATGTCTAATCTTCTTCAAAATATGTTTTTAACTAAACTTCTCGATTACTGAGGTCCACTTCTATGTCATGCATATCTGATCGGTAAATACCTCAAGCAAATATACAGCTGCGGAGAAAACACGATCCACATTTCGTTATTTGTGCATCGCTTATAGTAGTGCAAATTCAAAGATACCAATAGATAAGGAATACTTCCTCTTTAAATTTCAATGGATAAAATTTGCATTCGGGACCTCCATTACATATCGCATACAAACTTCAAAAATTTTCAGCTAGTTTTAATGTCATAAACAAATTCTACATCCCCAAATTTTTCTATACATTTTTTATGAAGATCATCATTATATCCTGAGATAGTCAATACCCTGGAATTAGCTGATTTCGGTGATTATCTCTATACCGGGTGGTCAGAATTAAAACACCCCTACTCTGTGCATCGAACTACTCAGTGTAAAGGCTCCAAAATTGTTTAACCTACTATTCAAGACATGGGGAAAGGTATTACGCGAAAAAAAAATTAGTTCCAGAAACACCGATAGGTGGCTGTGTACAACAGAAAATATACTGAAAAGACACAAAATAATAGAAAAAAATCTGATGTGGGCAACACATGACTTTCCTTATATAATGTAATGAATTTGCTACTTTTACAGTAAAAAAATAGGTTCTTCTTATAGTAGATACTAATATTCTTTCTAAGATATTGAATTTTCGACACTCAATCATCATTTTCATTGGTTTAGCGTCATTTTTATCCATTTGGCGAGATTTTCGTTAATTTGGCAACATTTCAAAAAGTCGCCAAGTTGGCGACATTCCGCCAAATTCATCGCCAAAATCTCGCCAAGCGTTATGCACTAAGAAATAAGTTATTCTTAAAGCAGATAAATAAATGACTATTGGCGTTCAAATACAAAAGTATTATTCAAAGTATCTTTTTTCATGAATGGAACGAGCTAGATCCACGAGAATGATGTCACTCAATTTATCGCATGGTATTACATATGAAAAGTGAACATGTTTCTCAATAGGAAATATTTTTATTTTATTTTATATGACTTTATATATATTTTTTAAAATGTACAATATCTCGAGAACGGTTCATGTTAGCGTTCTAAAATTTATGCCAATCGTTTTCTAACGAAAAATTACATAAGAAATGTTTATTTGCGTAACTTTATGAGTGGTTTTGATATTTTTTGACGATTTTTTCAAAATTTCATTTGAATATTTAGGGGGGTTCTAAACATTCGATTGCGTATAAAAACAATAGGCTTCCAGTGTTTACGGATTGTGATTTTTGTACCAAATTTCGTTCGAATGGTCCATTCGTTCGTCGGTTATCGTCTCCACAGACCCACTGACACACACACACACACACACACACACACACATACACACACACACACACACACACACACAGACATCACTTCAAAAATGTTTGATTCGTGATCAGAGATGCTTGAAACGTGCTCTCCCGTCGAAAACTCGAATTCGAATTTTCGACCCCGTCACAATACTTTCCTTATACATTATGTATATAAGGAAAGTAAAAATACATGCGATATGGACTTTTCCTTTTTAATTTCTTTTGCTGATATGAAAAAAAAGAAGATAAAAAAAGGGAAGAAACATAAAATGGCATTGTAACTGCAATTTCGCACTGTAAGCACAAAAATTTGCATAAACCCTTGGTTTGCAGCTACTATGTTCTGGGCATAAAAGGGGATAAAACTGGGAAATTTTCATTCTTATCAGCGATGGCTGTCACTCTGCCAGAACGCGCTTTGCTTGTGAAGCTGTTTTATGAAAACAAAGAACATGCTGCAGCTGCACTTCGAGAGTTTCGTCGACTTAAGAATTTGCGCAAAAGACCATTACTTCCACAAGATCTCAGGAGAATGATCGCTCGATTCGAGAAAACTGGACATCTTGGAGTTCAGCCGAGTCGAGGACGCAAATCGACTCGTTCAGATGTCGTTGACAATGTTGCCACCTCTATTGTTGAACAATCAATGGATAGCGTTATACGCAGCATACTCTGCATCGATAAGGTCCTTGTGATATGAATGTTTGGTACGCTCGAATAAAATGTGTTACAAATGTGTATTTTGTGTCTTTTCAGCATATTTCATGTTGTACAACGCCACCTATCGGTGTTTCTGGAACTGTTTTTTTTCGCGTAATCCCTTTCCCCATGTCTTGAGTAGTATGTTCAACAATTTTGGACCCTTTGCACTGAGTAGTTCGATCTATAGAGAGCTCAGATTAGGGGCGTTTTAATTCTGACCACCCGGTATAAAAAAACAACATGAAAAACGAGATTGTTGTTCCTTGATCAAAACTGACCTAGTAAATTTTATCCCTTATCAAAGCTGTTTTGCCATTTTATGTTTTACTGCAAGATAATGTCTGTTTATTCTGATTTGTAATCTTGCGTTTGAAAATATCAAACCAACATTAATTCGTCATCTTATGAGATTCTGAAAACGACCGTATGACTGAATCTGCACATTGCAAGAAAATTGGAATACGTTAAAATTATCAAATGAATTTTTTAATGATCCTTTAGTAAAGTTTTAACATGCATATAACAAAAGTAGACCCAAATGTAAAGAATTGATTTAAAAATCCTTAACAGGTTTCTACCAAAATTAATTTCTTCAAGTTACAGAGTCCGTTATGACGTTAATTCCGTCATCAATTCCGTCCCAATAGCTCAACAATCGAGCGTCGGCTGGGCAGTACGAAGATCTGTGTTTCAATTCCCGGTAAGAGCAGCAAAGCTTTTGCAATGGTGCCTGAACAATCAAACCCTAGTACATCATAGATTATGCAAATATGTCGAAGGTCTGAAAGTAACCCTAGTACGACATGCACAAATTCAGTGGAATTTGGTATATTGAGAGTCAATTTCAAATCAAAAAGTCAACGGCCACGCAGGAAGTTCATCTGGATGTTAATTTTAAAGCCCACTTCGATAAAAGCTTGCGATTCTTTAATAGTATCTCTACAGTAGGACGTCCGCTAGCCCGTATGGAGACCCGTTGTTCGATTCCTGGTACGGACAACAGGGCAGTTTACAAACAGAAAAGATCAATGTTTTGTCGGACTTGTGTTTCCGGACCACCATACCTAGACATGTTGCCCTAGTAATATATGGGCCTTCATAGTGCCTCTGCAGTTTATTGTTGAAACGTAAGGGTCAAATTCCATTATCTCACACAGGGCCAAAAATCTTTTAAAGACTTTTCTCTCATAAGTTTAGTTAGTTCTTTTACTTTTTGATCAGTGTCCATAATTCCCTGCCATATAAAATAACAAATTGGAGATGAGTTTAATATACAGTTAACTTGACTTTAAATTCGTATTCGCATTTAACGAAATCTGATGTGTCATTTTAGTTCGTATAAGCAGCGGTTTACCAACATCAGTCTGAATTCTTCACCCATTTCATAATAGTGAGCATATATATATATATATATATATATATATATATATATATATATATATATATATATATATATATATATATATATATATATATAATATTTATATATTTATATTTATATTACTTATATTTATAATTTATATATATATATATATATATATTGATTTATTTATATATATATATATATATATATATATATTTCAATTTTAGATCTTATACCCATTTGGCGTGATTTTCATTAATTTGGCAACATTTAAAAAAGTCGCCAAGTTGGTGACATTCCGCCACATTCGGCGCCAAAATCTCGCCAAGCGTTATGGATGGAGAAAAAAGTTATTCTTATAGCAGATAAATAACTATTGGTGTTCAAATACAAAAGTATTACTCAAAGAAGCTTTTCCCTTGAATGGAGCGAGCTAGGGTCCACGAGAATGATGCCACCCAATTTATCGCATGATATTACATATGAAAAGTGAACATGTTTCTCAGCAGCTAATATGTATATTTTTTAATTTAAGGGATTTTTTAATAAATGTATTTAAAAAATGTGCAATATCTCGAGAACGGTTCATGCTAGCGTTCTAAAGTTTATGCCAATCGCTTTCTAAGGAAAAATTACATTAGAAATGTCTATTTGCGTAACTTTATTATAGGTTTTGATTTTTTGATGATTTTTTCAAAATTTCACTCAACAATTTAGGGGGGGGGGGTTCTGAACAGTCGATTAAATTTAAAAACAATAGGCTTCCAGTATTCACGGATTGTGATTTTTATTCCAAATTTCGTTCGAATCGCTCTATTCGTTTGTGAGATATCGTCTCCACAAGCTCACTGACACACACACACATACACAGATATCACCTCAAAAATGTTTTATTCGTAATCAGGGATGCTTTAAACGTGCTCTCCCGTCGAAAACTCGAATTCGCATTTTCGACCCCATCACAATACTTTCCTTATACATTATGTATATAAGGAAAGTAACACGGTGCTAAGTGTAAAGTAGTTGCATCTCACACAGTGTAAAGTTGCTGCACGGTGTAAAGTAACTGCACGGTGTAAAGTAGCTGCATCTCACAAATGATGTCATTCGACAACGAATCATCTATGAAATAGCTATTTGATTCTACAAAATAGCAACATTTTGAACATAATTATTTTCATAACGTTTTTGCTGTTATCGTAAAACTGTTCAAAAAATGGAATGGCTTCCTTTGTTTTGTTCACTTTGAAAGTCAATAGTCCACAACGTCTTTTAGCCAATATAAATGTCCCAAATTGCATACAATCTGCTCAATTTGTTCTAGAAGTATCTTGCAATTGGAAAAGTAGCTTCTGATTTTTCGAAAGATCTTGTGATATATCCTAAAATATGCTGTCCACTCATTTTTTTTAAAAAGACTTTTAAAAAATGCACATATAGGATAATATTGAGTACATTTATTTTTTTCAATTTTTTTTTCAAAACAGTAAATGTCCCTATAATAGGTAAATTTTAGACTCCTATAAATCATCTCATGCGCATTTAATTAAGAAAATACATAAAAAAGTAGCTATTATCGTAGCGAATTTTAGCTGAAATTGATTTATAAAACTTTTCCTTTATTTTGTGATTTAGAAAAAATTATTTAAAAATTAGTAAACATTCTTTCATCTGTTAGTCACGAAATTCAACAGGTCTCTGATATTCTTCGATTATAAGAATAAGAATAAATTAACGTTCCTTTCGATTTATTCAATTTGTTCTAGAGAAATCGTGCCCACAAACGAACAGACTAATAAGCACATTGAAGAAAAATGGCTAATATTATTTTTGTGGATGCTCATAATAATCGGCCAATATTCTAGACTTGAATTTTTGACCCCATTTTAAGACGTTCCTTTTACATATACCATGTATTTTAAAGAAAGTAAAAACAATTAAAAGTCATAAAAGGATAGCATACCTTCTCTTTCATCAACATCAAAGGAGAGTGCTGAAACAATCAGGAAAACGAATACCAAAGCGAATTTCATCATCTTGAATAATATTTTGCAATGGATTAAAAGTAGCTACAATAGAGTAAATGTTCGATAATAGTCACACTAGAAGTAATATAAACTATTATTTTATCTGAAAACAACCTAATTTTGGATAAGTCTAGCTGTTTTAAACTATGCGCATATACCAATCATATTTTTACTTTCTCTGCACAGTTAATTTTACTACACTATGTACACTCGGCCAAATAAAAATTTGAACAACACTCATTACTCTGACTCCTCGAATCGTACAATCAATTTCAAATTATCATTAGACTCATAATAATGTCTACTACAATATATGTAATTATTACGTCTACTATAATATATATGGAATTATGATGTCTACTATATATGTAATTTGCATATGAATTTGTCTTCATATTGAGTTACTGATTACTTTCTAAAATTAAAATGGCCACACACATTTTTTTTATATCATAAGATTTCTCATGTCGATACCATGCTAAATATAAATTTGTGAGAGATTACATCAATAAATACGGGAAATACGCAGAGAAATCAGTGGTAAAATGAAGATCACGCATACTCTACAGTTATAACTGTTATATATTGATGTAACGCATTCTTTGTAAATACGTCTTATTTAAAATAACTTGTAGGATACAAAATACGTGAATTTTATTGGCAGAGTAAATGGCATTTTTAACACTTTACAACAAAGTTGAAAAGTGTTTATGACTTTGTTCATTCTGTCTGTCTGTCTGTCTGTCCGTTAGCACGATAACTGCCGTAAAAATGACTTAATCAAAATGAAATTTTAGTATGTCGTTCAGACGGTCTGTAGGAGCTATGGGAATATAGATGAATAATATCACCCAATTAGTTTTGGATTGAATCCGAGTTGAAAAAAATACATTGAGCCCTATGAGACCTAATTTTTCAAACATTTTTAAGCGGATTTAAAATTCACAAATTGCTTCGAAAATTTTAGGTGACATTCGAATTGTTCCATAAAATATATAAAAAAAAATCAGCGAAATATATTCAGTAATTTTTTAAATAAAAATTAAAATAATAATTACACCTCTTATATGAAGCGATCACGTGACCATGATATGAAAAGATCACGTGACCCACTTCAAAATGATATATGGCATCCATCTTGTCTCAAAATCGTGATTTTTGAAGTTCTTTTTAATTCATATTGAGTGTTGACAATATATTTGAGTTTAAATGCTCATCCAAATTCGATTATTTCTACAACGAAGCCTATTTTTCACTTATGTAAAATGTAAACTGCAAAATATGTAGAATGAGTTGTATTAGAATTGCTGCATTTCTTTAACACAAATTTATTTAGCCTATAGAGTCTCCATAGCTGATATGAGTGAAATATTCATTGATTTTACAAAGAGAGGGACGATTTTTTTCGATGAAGGTTTTAAGCAAAGAGTTTAATTACTTGTAGCTCCATGGTCTTAATTCTTAAATAAAATAAATTATTATAGTATTGTGATGAATGAAATGAAGGAGAAATTATTTATGTATGATATGCTGCTTTTATAGAGAGAGCCAGGCGTGTTATTTTTTCTATGATGTCATTTAAATGAATTTCAGTTATTTTCGATGAAGTTTTCAAATAAAATAAATTATCGTAGTATTATGATAATTCTAAAATTATTACCGAGGAATGTATCACATTTTAGAGATGTTTAAACCAGGCAATTTATATTTCAATGCCGTCATTTGAATGAAGTTCATTTTTTTCGATGAAGGTTTAAGTTTTCAAATATAATAAATTAATGTAGTATTGTGATAAGTTTTAAAATATTACCGAGGAATGTATTGCATTTTATACATGTTTAAATAAAATTGCATTGAAGTTGGAAAGTGTTTCATAATCAATGCTTTAAGCATGATTGATCTTTCTTGTTTTAATTAAATTTAATTCATTTTTAATTTAATTTTCGTTCTCATTTGATAACGGAACTTCTTTTCAAAGATGGCCTAGAGAAAATACAAAAACTTAAAATATCTCGAAAACAGGTAATCCTAGTGTAATGGGGTTGGTCTTATTCTTTTCGTCGTTAAAAATTACGTATAAAACAAGCACTTAATGAATATATTTGAGCATACGTAGTTTTTTATTTTTGTACATTTTTATTTTTTTTATTTGCACATTTGAATTTTTTTATTATTTATATGTAGTTTTTATTTTATTAGATTTTGACGATTTTTGCGAGCCATTTCGCAAAGAAGGGCAAGTTATTTTTTTTTCGAATCATACCAAAATCTAATCAGCACCAGGGTCACCCACAAGCAATCTATCTACCGAATTTTGCGAAATTCGGTTCATTAGTTCTTTTAGTGAGAGTGGATACAGGCTTTTGCGGTCAATTTCGCAAAAAAAGGCGGGTTCTTTCATCCCGAATCGTACCCAAAATTAAACAGCAGCAGATTCGCCTACAAGTGACTTACCTACCAAATTTTATGAAATTCGGTCAATTAGTTTTTTAGTTAATGTGGATACAAAATCTGCACAGACATACACACACACAGACGTCACGTCAAAAGTAGTTTTTTCGTATTTTAGAGGTCTCGAAACGTGTAGATCCTTCGAAAACTCGAGTTGCGATTTTCGACATGATTCCAATACTTTCCCTATACATTACCATGTATTACAGGGAAAGTAATAACTACTGATATACAAAGAAGCTCAATACTTTTTAATTCAATGCAACAATTTTGAAAATTTTTTTGAAGTTTTCATCGGCAATCGATAGATGGTCCCCAAAATACTTAAAATGATGCTGTTTTAAGTGAAGGAGACTGTATTTCAACAAGTACATAAAGGAGTGAATTTAAAGTTTGCACAAGTTTCTGACTGTGCTGAATCGATCGATTGTCGCCAGAATTTACCCACGTTTTGGTTCATACTTTTTCAAAAAATAATTTCATAAGTTTATTTAATATTAGAAACTTGTTTTAAGAGAAAAATTGTATACATTATATTTAAGTTATTTAGCATCACGATATTAATTAAGATTTAATCTGAAAGGCAAATTTCTTCCGAAATATAATAAACAATTCCCCCAACGGCTGAGTAAAGTATATAAATCTTAGTAAATTCAAAGTGCTTCAACATGAAAAATTATATGTTACGTCCCACCAAATAATACACTAAAGCAGTACTTGCCTCAAATTACATCCATTTTGCAAATTTTAAATAAATTATTTTATTGGCATCTTGGTGCATATAATATGGCGTCAATATCTTCAAAATTAAAGGAAAATGGAAGAATGTAAAATATATTGAGTACGGTTTATCCTAATATAGTAAAAGAAACTTTGCATCCTTTTTGCCATAAAAAGTACCATTAAAAGGACCCATTTACTACAGAAAGTTAAACATGTCAATTAAATTTCTTCTTTTATTTTAATGTTTGATGGTAATTTTTCACAGTGCCAGTTTTTTTTATTTCTATCAAAATTTAAACAGAACCAGTGTATAATTCACCTAGCTGCTAAGTTGCATAAAATAGCGCGGATAGTTTTAGAGCTAGAGGAGAGGCATATATAGAGTACAGACAGAGATACACACACTCCATGCTAAAATTTTCTAATCAAAGATCTTTAGTATTCAAATCTAAACAACTGATATTTAGTGATCAAATTTTCGACTCCACTAAAATACTTTTCTTATATGCTATGCATTTGGTTAGAAAGTAATGTACAGATTCTTAGGCAGTTTATAAACTACAAAATTTTCGATCTAAAGATCGCAAAAAATCAATTTAGAGGTGGATAAAATCTTACCTGCTTCGTTGATGGTAAAAATCCTATATGCTTAAGAAAATGAGGATACGTTTTATATAGTTACAAATTATATTGAAATTATTTTCTTTTAGAATTTCATGTTCCAACTTTATCTGAAAGACATCGAAAAATTTTAATTCATCCGTCATGTGATAAGTTTGATAAGTTGGCAGTATATAACAACGTTTGACAAAGCCTAACGTAGTACGGCATATTTGACAAAACCAGTCAAAGTTTGAATCCTCCTGACAGATAAATAGTTTTCTCTAAAATATACTATTTCTAAAAGTTATTTTATCTGTACTTATTTCCTATGACAAGTCGTAACAGATGCTTTTCAATTCACATAAATTTGAACTAATATCGATCAATCCAGATGGCAAAATATAACTTAACGTCTTCAAAGCAGACAGTAATGTGAATAGCAGATAACTTTCTCTAATGACTCACACATTTTACTTTCCCTGCAATACATGGTAATGTATAGGGAAAGTATTGGAATCATGTCGAAAATCGCAACTCGAGTTTTCGACGGATCTACACGTTTCAAGACCTCTAGAATACGAAAAAACCATTTTTAGCGTGACGTCTGTGTGTGTGTCTGTGTGTCTGTCTGTCTGTGCAGATTTTTTATCCACTCTAACTAAAAAACTAATGGACCGAATTTCACAAAATTTGGCAGGTATGTCACTTGTGAGCAAGTCTAGTGCTGGTGAGTTTTGAGTACGATTTGGAATAAAATAACCCGCCTTTTTTTGCAAAATGACCCGCAAAAATCGTCAAAATCTAAACTAAAGAACTAGGTATGCTCAAATATATCCATTAAATGCTCGTATAATACGTAATTTTTAACGACGAAAATGATAATACCAACCCCATTACACTAGGACTAGCCGTTCCCAAGATATTTTAGTTTTCCGTATTTTCTCTACGCCACCTTTGAAAATAAGTCCGGTGACCCAATGAGAACGAAACTTGAATTAAATGTGAAATAAATTTAATTAAAATAAAGAGAACGTTAATATAAGTCTGCAGAGAACGTCATGTGCTGCCCACATCAGATTTTTTCTTTCTCATTTTATTTTTCCTGATGTATGATATGGAAAAGTGCTGTGATTGAGGCGATAATTAGTTATAACTTTGCGTTTGATAAACTGGAGCATACTGTACTTACATTATTTTTTATCCCTTCTCAGTGTTTATATTTCATGCTGTACATTATGATAAATTTGTTTACTTAATTGGGTACTTAAATTTCCCGGTCCCCTACGGTACGCCGCACCGGGACAATTCGGTATTAGTCCGAACTGATTCATACTTCGATCGCCAAATGATTTAAAAAGAAATGCATGACCACTATTCTAAAGATTGTTTACTTAAGACCAATGTTTTGCATTTAACTAAATTTCCATTCCTAAAATGAGGGGTTGGAGTATATACGATGATAAGTGAGGGAATAAATGAAGATTGATACACTGAGCTTGTCAGTGAATGATTGGGGATTTCGTTTTTATCTGTATCAACAATAGTTTATATTTTAGGTATTATGATGGGGACAGTCATATTCTGATAGAGCTACACGTTTTTAACTTCCTTAAATATGGATCAAGTATTCATTGACGTGTGTCTGTCTATCTGTCTGTCTGTATGTGGGCAAAATATCTCACAAACAATCGAATGAATCTCAGTCTGGTAATTTCAATCCGCAGACGTAAGAAGCCTATTGATATTCGAAGTTTATGGACTAAGCCCAAATTTTAATTTTTTTTAGAAAATTGAAAAACATTATAAAAGCATAATTATATCTACAAATTCTACATAAATAGGTACTTAATATGTTATTTTTTATTTAAAGGCAAAGACCATCCATTATAATACACTACCATGCTCCGTTCTTAAGATATTTCATGATTTTGATCTAATGATTCCAAGTCTACCCCGAAAATTTCTTGAAATTCGGGACAGCCGTTCTCCTATGATGATAAGACAAACACAGACACACAAAAAAACAAACGTATAAGCAGACAGATTTTCATTTTATTTATATAGATGTTTCAATATGTTGAAACATAAGTTAATAAAATATGACTACAAATGTCTATATATGTACTATATATGAATTGTGTGAAAAACATGTGAAACACTCAAAATTAGTAGGATTGAAAACATTTTTTTTCAAAACATTTAAGAATAAACGTTTACACACATACTATGTGCGGGGTGCGGTAGCCCAGTGGTTAGCGAGCGGGAATTGCACTCGGTAGGCCCGGGTTCGATTCCCTCCGCTGCCAAAACTGCCGCCGTGTTGAAGCGGAGTACGATCACGTTGAACATGTGGGTCCGTAAGTCCTACCGTGAGGTTAGTGGTAGGGGAAGGAGGATACGGTCCCTGTGGATGCCTCCCCCACTGGGTTCCGGTCTAAATTGGATGGCTCTTCCAGGCCGTCCAAACAGTTACCTAACACCTTTCTGGTTGGTCGAACGATCTGGGTCTCAATAACAACAACAACAACAACACATACTATGTGCCGGCCGTCCAAATAGTTGCTCTATATCCTAAGGATGAGTCGGACGGTCTGGGTCTTCAACACATACTATGTGACGCCTGCTAGTTTGATATACTATTGCATTCTTAAATTTTCTCGACAAAAATCACACTTCCTTGAGCTTCTCAGAAGAGTTTATTTTAAAAATCCATCACTTAAACTACAAAATGTCTTACGTTCGTGCTGATGATGCACTGGCTGTGCGATAATTACTGACAGCCCATTGAAAAGACCCTGATATCTGATGCGCGAATTCGCTTTCAAGTCCCGTTCAAAGGCTAGAAATACAAGTAGATGTTGAGAAATCACTTCCTGTATGTCTACCAGTATATGAAGTCAGCGAATTACTTCATTGAAGGTCATTTCTTGGCCCTCCGATAAAATGGTATTGTGTGTTAGAACCAATTACGTATCCTACGCTTTCTCCAGAAGGAACTTTGGCCGATACATTGTATATCAAGATCTATTCTAAATCAGCAACACTTGCTGTATGAAGGAAGCCAAATGAACTAACTAAACTCAATGACAAGAATAAAACAAACACTCACGTCGATCTATAATCTTGACTTCTTCGAAGCCTTCCATATCCATAAAAAGTCTAGTAATTTAGTTAATAACTTGTCCAGTACTCCATTTTTGCTCGCGGTCTGGCAGAACGCCCTAACCCCCCCCCCCCCCTCCTTCCTTCGTTCTATTCATTTGCGGTTCTTATGTGTCGTTTTAATCTTTTTTCGTCTTGTTGGGTCTCATTTATTTTTGTTCTAACTTGGCTCGTCCTGTCGAAATAATCCTGTTGTGTTTTGGCTGAATCCAATCTTGTGTGCTACTTGTCGTTTCGGATTGGCAGGACGGTTCTTCATGCGACTTTCTGATTGGCTCTCTCATAATCCAGGTTTTGAGTACATAATCCCCCTGTTCCTTCCCTTCGTGCCCATTCTTCTTTTGGACTTCGGGTTTGTGGGTTCACTTGTACTACTGAAAATCGTCGAAAATCAAAGCCTATATAGGTTAAGTATATAGTCATTTCTTGGGTAATTTTTTATTATAAAACGATTGATATAACCTTTAGAACGGTAGCATAAACCGTTGAGATATTGCACATTTTTCAAATAAATATATCAAAAGATCACATAAAATAAAAAAATATTAACTATTGTGAAATATGCTCACTTTCATATGTAATATCATACGATGAATTTGGTGACATCATTCTCGTTTATATAGCTAGTTCCATTCATGTGAAAAGTTACTTTGGGTAATACTTTTGTATTTGGACGCCAATAGTTATTTTTCTGCTATAAGAATAACTTATTTCTCCATTCGCAACTCTTCGCGAGTTTTTTGCGACAAATTTGACGGAATGTGCGACTTTTTATAATGTTGAAAAATTAACGAAATTGCTACAAAATTGATAAAAATGACCACTAATTGATGACAGTTCAATATCTTGGAAATAATATAAGAGTAGACTATAAGAATAACCCATTTTTCCGTCCGTCCATCCGTAACACCTGGCAAGAAATTTAGCTGAACGTCTCCAATTTGGCGGCTATTTTAAATGTTGCCAAAGTGACAAAAGTGTCGCCAAATTGATAAAAATGACAGACATCATATGGGAAATAATGTTTCGCAAATTATGATTTTTGTCATATAACGGGCATACCTTCTAGTATATGCCTGTCTATAAGAAATGCTCTTCTTTCCGTTTGTCTGTAACACTTGGGGATGCATTTGCCGAACTTGGTGAATAATTTTGCAAAGTATCGCCAACTTGACGATATTTCGTCCCAGATTGACAAAAATATCGTCCAAATTGCAAAAATGACACTAAATTAATGAAAATGACGCCTAATTTACGAATAAATTATTGAAATATTTTAATATATGGACTATATCGCTTATTGAGGATGCTATCAATATTGATTGTTATTTACTTAGAGTTGCACGAAATATAAGTTGATTGGGTACTTTGAAATAGTTTTACATGTTGTCATCCGGAAAATCGCGCAAATGTGCATTTCAATGATAAAAACACAGTACCGTGGATCTTATATATTATTTTTTGACTGTAAAAGTAGTAAATTCATTGCATTTTATAAAGTCATGTGCTGCCCACATCAGATTTTTTAGTATTTATCACCACAATTCTTCCTCGAATTATCATTCTTTTTTTTCGGGAAGCAATATATATCTCTACATAATCAAGCGACAACATGAAATATGGTATGTTTGTTTTAATGAATAACACTGATAAGTCTATTGATTTTTGTTAGGTCTTTTAATATGAAAGTTCTAATTTAAGTTATTTCTTTCCCACAAAATCGACGTTTGTTCATCTGCAGCGAAAATCATGTATTGGTCACATTGAGTTCTTTTTAAACAGGGTGTATGAAAAAGTGCCAATAATTCCTTTAACTCACATTTGGAATGTTCTGGCTAAGGCTCCTAAAAATACAGGCTGATGCAACAGCCATTTTTTCTCCAACCGGTTCAATCAGTTATCCTCTGCTTGTTATATTTCAATGACGCTCGAATGTTACATACAAGGCTAATATTTGATGCACAATTTAGCGGTAGAGTAAGCTCTTCCGCTTTCAAAAAACTGAGTCAATCACTCAAGACAGTAGTTTAGAATGTTTTAATTTTCACGAAATCCCAAGAAAAGGACGAGAAAGTAACATCCTTTTCATCATGTACAACCATAGCTTCAACTGGGGGTCAAAATGACCACTATTGCGCTAGACTCTACATTTAGGAGCCTTAGTTCTGGCGCTGCAGAAACATAGTCTACTTTTAGGAATACGATCACCAGTTACCGATTAAAAAAGATAGCAGCACTTTTCATCCCTTTTCATCATGTACAACGATAGCTTCAACTGGGAGTCAAAATGTCCACTATTGCGCTAGACTATACATTTAAGAGCCTTAGTTCTGGCGCTGCAGAGACACAGTCTACTTTTAGGAATACAATCACCAGCTACCGATTAAAAAAAACAGCAGCACCTCTAACGGCGAGTTAAAGAAGTTTGTAATCCCATCTCGAAAATAAAGCAAGATAGTAGAAACAGGAACGATCAATCATGCATAAAGCATTGATTATGAAACACTTTCCAACTTCAAATCAATTTCATTTAATCATCTCTAAAATGTGATACATTCCTTGGTAATATTTTAAAAATTATCACAATACCACATCAATTTATTATATTTGAAAACTTAAAAGTTCATCGGAAAAAATGAATGTCATTCAAATGACGTCAATTAAATATAAATCGCCTGGCTCCTCGTAATGTTTTTAACATTATCATAATACTACAATAATTAATTATATTTGAAAACTTCATCAAAAACAACTGAAATTTATTCAAATGACGCCATCGAAATATAACACGCCTGGCTCTCTCTATAAAAGCAGCATTTCATTCACAAACATTTTCCCATTCATTTCATTCATTACACTACTAAAAGTATTTTATTTAAAAACTTAAGACCATGGAGTTACAAGTAATTAAACTCTATGCTTAAAACTTCATCGAAGAAAATCGTCCTTCTCTCTGTAAAATCAATCAATATTTCATTCATATCAGCTATGCAGACTCCCTGAGCTAAATAATTTTGCTTTAAAGAAATACGGCAATTCTTATACAACTCATTCCACATATTTTACTGTTTACATTTGCATAATTGAAAAATAGGCTTTGTTGTCTTGAAATAATCAAATTAGGATGATCATTTAAAATCAAATATATTGTAATTGCGTTGTTTCAGTATGTAGATGCACAGAATTTAATCAAAAATAAAGCGGTTTTAGGACGAATACAACATTCAATATCAATTAAAAAGAACTTTAAAAATCACAATTTTGAGACAAGATGGATGCCATATTTCATTTTAAATTGGGTCACGTGATCTTTTCATAAAATCGTCAGGTGATCGCTTCATATAAGAGGTGTAATTATTATTCTAATTTTTATTTAAAAAACTACTGAATATATTTTGCTGAATTTTTTTTTATATATTTTATGGGATAATTTGAATATTATCTAAAATTTTCGAAGTAATTTGGGAATTTTAAATCCGCTTAAAAAATGTTTGAAAAATTAGGTCCCATAGGGTTCAATGCATTTCATTTTTTCAACCCGGGTTCAATCCAAAACTAATTGGGCGATATTATTAATTTATATTCCCATAGGTTCCACCGACCGTCTGAATAACATACTAAAATTTCATTTTGATGAAGTCATTTTTACGGCAGTTATCGTGCTAACGGACAGACAGACAGGCAGAATGAACAAAGTCATAAAAACTTTGTTGTCAACTTTGTTGTAAAGTGTTAATAAAAATTCAATTACAAAGGGGTATATCACTGTTTAATTAATAGGAATCAGCAATAAAACGATTACCGAAAGCAGTTATTTGATATGGTACGGTTATAAGCGAATTGTTATCATAATCAGGAAGGATATGCACTCCATCAAGGACAGTGCATGTTTGAATTCAAATGAAGAATATTGCATTATAAGTTCTTATGATAAAGTGACTGGATGTATTCGTTAGCTTCCTTATGAAAGTTTCATGTCTTTCTAATGTCGATTCCGACATTTATTTTTTTAACACTTTACAACAAAGTTGAAAAGTGTTTATGACTTTGTTCATTCTGTCTGTCTGTCCGTTAGCACGATAACTGCCGTAAGAATGACTTAATCGAAATGAAATTTTAGTATGTTGTTCAGACGGTCTGTAGGACCTATGGGAGTATAAATGAATAATGTCACCCAATTAGTTTTGGATTCAACCCGGGTTGAAAAAATGAAATACATTGAGCCATATGGGAACTAATTTATCAAACATTTTTTTAAGCGGATTTAAAATTCACAAATTGCTTCGAAAATTTTAGGTAATATTCAAATTATTCCATAATATATATAAAAAAAAATTTAGCGAAATATATTCAGTAGTTTTTAAATAAAAATTAAAATAATAATTAAACATCTTATACGAAGCGATCACGTGACCATTTTATGAAGAGATCACATGACCCACTTCAAAATGACATATGGCATCCATCTTGTCTCAAAATCGTGATTTTAAAGTTCTTTTTGATTCATATTGAGTGTTGTATCCGTCCTAAAACCACTCTGTTTTTGTTTAAATTCTGTACATCAACATACTGAAACAGCGCAATTACAATATATTTGAGTTTAAATGCTCATCCAAATTTGATTATTTCTACAACGAAGCCTATTTTTCACCTATATAAAATGTAAACAGCAAAATATGTAGAATGAGTTGTATTAGAATTGCTGTATTTCTTTAACACAAAATCATTTAGTTCATGGAGTCTGCGTAGCTGATATGAATGCAATATTCATTGATTTTACAAAGAGAAGGACGATTTTTTTTCGATGAAGTTTTACGCATAGAGTTTAATTACTGGTAGCTCCATGGTCTTAATTTTTAAATAAAATAAATTATTATAGTATTGGGATGAATGACATGAATGGGAAATTATTTATGAATGAAATGCTGCTTTTATAGAGAGAGCCAGGCGTGTATTTTTTCTATGACGTCATTTGGACTAATTTCAGTTGTTTTCGATGAAGTTTTCAAATATAATAAATTATCGTAGTATTATGATAATTCTAAAATTATTACCGATGGATGTATCACATTTTAGAGATGTTTAAACCAGACAATTTGCATTTCAATGCCGTCATTTGAATGAAGTTCATTTTTTTCGATGAAGGTTTAAGTTTTCAAATATAATAAATTAATGTAGTATTGTGATAAGTTTTAAAATATTACCGAGGAATATATTGCATTATAGAGATATTTAAATAAAATTGCATTGAAGTCGGAAAGTGTTTCATAATCAATACTTTAAGCATGATTGATCTTTCTTGTTTAATCTTATTTAATTTTTGAGTTAATGTTTCTAACTTCCTCAATTTAATACTTCAGGTTCTGCAATGTTTCTCAATCTATATCTCGCAGCTCGCCTAAATATCGGCCCTGATTTTGCGGCGCCCCGATAAATAAATTGAAAATAAAATGGATTCATAAAGTCTTCTCCTAGAGACTTGTACATTGACGTATCGCTGCAAAGTAATGGACAACAGAAGAGGGGAGGTATAGTCCAGTGGTTAAAGCACGGGAATTGCAGTCCTGGAGAACCAGAGTTCGATTCTCGGATCTTCCTAAACTGCTCCAATGTTCATACGGAGTATAGACAAGTTAGATATGTGGGTCTTAAATTCTTTCCGAGAGATACGTGGTAGAGGAAATAAGGCACATTCCCTGTGATTGTCGCTACACTGGGTTCCGGTCCAAATTAAATGGCAGAGTTCCAGCCGTCCAAACATTACACCCCTATCATACATTACACCTTCGGTTAGGTCGGACGGTCCGGATCGAAAGAAAAAAATCTGATGTGGGCAGCACATGACTTTCCCTGCAGCCTTATATTCACGTTCTATTTATTTAAATTAAATTTAATTCACTTTTAATTCAATTTTCGTTCTCATTTGAAAACTGGACTTATTTTCAAAAATGGTGTAGAAAAAATACGAAAAACTAAAATATCTCGAGAACGGCTAGTCCTAGTGTAGTCGGGTTGGTCTTATTATTTTCTTCGCTAAATATTTCGTATTAAACAATCATTTAATGGCTATATTTGAGAATACGTAGTTCTTAAGTTCAGATTTTGATGATTTTTGAGGGCCATTTTGCAAAAAAATGCAGGTTATTTTTCTTCGAATTATATCAAAATCTAATCAGCTCCAGAATGGCCTACAAGCGACTTATCTACCAAATTTTGTGACATTCGGTCCATTAGTTTCTTAGTTAGAGTGGATACAAGCTTTTGCGGGCCATTTCGCCAAAAAAGGCGGGTTCTTTTAACCCGAGTCATACCCAAGACAAATCAGCACCAGATTCATGCACAAGTGACTTACCTACAGACAGACACACAGACAGACACACACACACAGACACACACACAGACGTCACGCTAAAAATAGCTTTTTCGTATTCTAGAGGTCTCGAAACGTGTGGATCCGTCGAAAACTCGAGTTGCGATTTTCGACATGATTCCAATACTTTCCCTATACATTACCATGTATTGCAGGGAAAGTAAAAATCTGATGTGAGCAGCACATGACTTTCCCTACAGACTTTTATATACACGTTCTCTTTATTTTAATTAAATTTATTCCACTCTTAATTCAATTTTCATTCGCATTCGGTAACCGGACTTATTTTCAAAGGTGGCGTAGGGAAAATAGGAAAAACTAAAATATCTCGAGAACGGCTAGTCCTAGTGCAATGGGGTTGGTCTTATTCTTTTCTTCTCTAAAAATTTCGTATTAAACAAGCATTTAATGGATATATTTGAGCATACGTAGTTCTTTAGTTTAGATTTTGACGATTTTTGCGGGCCATTTTGCAAAAAAAGGCAGGTTATTTTTTTCCGAAGGATACCTAAATCTAATCAGCACCAGGGTGACCCACAAATAACTCATCTGCCGAATTTTGTGAAATTCGGTCCATTAGTTTTTCAGTTAGAGTGGATACAAGCTTCTGCGGGCCATTTCGCAAAAAAGGCGGGTTCTTTTATTCCAAATCATACCCAAAACTAATCAGCATCAGACTCGGTCACAAGTGACTTACCTACCAAATTTTGTGAAATTCGGTCCATTAGGTTTTTAGTTAGAGTGGATACAAAATCTGCACAGACAGGCAGACAGACACACAGACAGACAGACACACACACAGACGTCACGCTAAAAATGGTTTTTTCGTATTCTAGAGGTCTTGAAACGTGTAGATCCGTCGAAAACTCGAGTTGCGATTTTCGACTTGATTCCAATACTTTCCCTATACATTACCATGTATTGCAGGGAAAGTAAAAAAGAACAACAAAAGAAACAGGTTGTGCTACAACAATTTAATCAAGAAAATGCAGTTTATTCATTTCACACACTTCATGTAAGTCTTATGGGCATGATATATATCTCTCATCTTCTGGCCACAGAGAACGGCCCATACATGCCCGTTTTCCTTGGCAAGTGATCTTCGTACCCCCCATGCAGGTACATCCCACATTTGCAGCCCCTGGCAAATGCCATTTCAATGGACAACCGCATTTGTTCCACCAACCCTCACACTGGCAATCGTCCTTCATTCCATCGCACGGTGAACCTAATGGTTTTCCTCTAAATCAAAAGAACAAATAAATAGTAAACAAAGTTTCGAAGGAAAATTATATTCAAACAAAACATGTCTCAATTATGCACGTCATTTTCTCATTTATTTACTGTATTACATGTTAAGCCTATCAAATGAATAAAGTTATATAGACATTTCCACCCATCCATCAGCCTGCAAAACTTGCGCTCCAAATATCCTAGATACATGATGTCTCGCACCTCCCTTTTGAATATTTTAAGACCTCCTATGACTAGTAAACGGGGAAAGAAGCTCAGAAGTTCTATCACAACTTAAAATGAGAGTAAAGCTGAGAGGAGATTATATTTTTTCGATACTGATTTCAACTTCAACTTACATATTAAAAGTGCTTTTTCCAGAGCTTATTAAATGTAGTTCTCTTTTAAATGTAATCGATTTCTGTGCCGGGAAACCTAGTTTAAGGTGTTATACGTTATTTCGCGTTCCAGCAGATGTTAATCCCAATTTTTTAAGAAACTTCTATGCTTTTAAATTTTTTATGTTATTCAATTTATGTTCTAATAATATTGATTTGTTTGCTATGTTTGAAAATGCACGTTTAAGGAGTTTACTTTAATTTATATAGTTCCCTGTATTATGATCATTGTAATTGGACTTGTTCCGTTATGTATCACTAAATAAATAAATAAATTAATATTGAAATAGGACATTTTTGAAATTTGAACACTCATCCATACTGAAGGAATGTTTGGAATGTTGTGAATATTATATGCTTAATATTTCTGTAAATACTAAGAAATATTCAAATATTAAATTAGTTATAATTTATATTTCATTTCTTTTCTCAAATTTACTGGATAACAAACTTAAGCAATGCTGTATAACAAGATCTGTATTTCTCTTAAATCTTGATTTACAACACGTTTTTGGAGAATGTACGATCAGGGACGACATTGCAAGATTTTATTGGGGGTGGGGATTAAAAGCACTTTTGAAGGTGGCATAATATGACAAAATTTTGTTTTAATGATGGAAATATGATTCGTCAATGAAAATTATACAAAAAGTATGACAACTTCAAAATCGATGGGGCGTGGGGAAGCCGACCACTTTCCCATCCCCTCCTAAATGGTCATTTGTCTTATTCTATGAAAATGGTAGTGCACAATCTACAGACACTGGCTTATAGACATTACGTCCTCAGATAACAGAAGACATTCAGAAACTTTTAAATGTTCCGAATTTCACTAGAGATTCTCTAAAATAATTTGTCCATAAGAAGTCTAAACTAGAAAAACCTGTTTCAGACATCGTCCTACGACAACAACATTCATAACCGGATACAACGCTCAATACTTTTTCTAACCAAATCGTCCAACCCTCCCTAAAGGTTTAAATACTTCATAATTTCTTGGCACCTCAGATAATAAGCGAAACTACTATGCATTAAGTTTTAATGGTGCAGTAGAACACTTACCTTCTTTCTTCTAGTTCTTCAGCAGTTAAAGATGTAAAATCTAAAATAGAAAAATAATTACATTGAATTATCAACAAAATTAATCGACTTAACATTTAAAGTTTTAACTATATCATCATATTGATAGAAAAATGTAATTATAATCAAAGGTATCATGAGTAAAGTATCCTCTTGGTGCTTCCCATATAATTATATATTCCAGACTTTCAAGTCCATTTGAACCATAAACATCGTAGCATGTATCTTTAAGTCAGCTGTCGTTGACAAATCATTCTTTTAAATTCATTTTGGAACAGTTTTAAGAGTTTTTAAGTTGGCAACAGCTCAATCACGTCGATGAATTGAAATCATTTGGGAGATATATATATACAGGGCCCTTATAATTAAAGTTCCACTTTGAAATAGCCATAAAAGGAAAACTACTGGACAGAATGCTATCAAACTTGGTAATAGTTTACAGGAGGTCATGGGATTTTATTTCCGTAAAAAAAAAGTTCAAAAATTCACCGTCAGCGGTGAATGGCGCTGTATGCAATATTGTTAAACGAAATAAGACATGGAGACATCGGTTTAAAAAGGTTTTAATCGTTTCTAAAACGTGTTACAAATCATGTTCAATGTGACTTCCACCATTTTCTGAAAGCAAGTTAAATCGCATTACTGCGTTCTCAACAGTAGCTTTTAGCATATCAGGAGGAATGTTACGGACATGTCGGTGTATCACATTTTTCAATTCCGCCAAATTGTTTATGTCATCACCATAAACAGTGGCTTAGATACCACGATTTTTATGCAAGACGGGGTTCCACCTCACATTGGTACATGTGTCAAATAGTTACTTAAGCTACATTTCACGGATAAACGGTTTGTAAGCCGACACTTCCCCATTTCTTGGCCACTCCGGTCACCAAACCTCAACCCCTGTGACCTCTGGCTATGGGGTTACCTCAAACCACTGTTTATGGTGATAACATAAACAATTTGATGGAATTAAAAAATGTGATACACCGACATGTTCGTAACATTCCTCCTGATAGTAGTCCAGTAATTTTCCTTTTATGGCCATTTCAAAGTGGAACTCTAATTATAAAGACATTGTATATATATATATATATATATATATATATATATATATATATATATATATATATATATAGTTCCATAAGAATTTCTGTACTGACTTTTGCAAGTCGCATAATGTCGGTAATACTCTCATTTTACAAATTTCAAATCCAGGGATACATAAATAGAATTACTTTTGGATCTGAAATTTGCCTAAAAGCTCCATGCTGACAGATACTTGAGACCAACTAGTGAGCCACACGTGTTACATCCAAGCTATTGCAAAAAGAACAACGCCGTTAGATTGCCCATGGTCTGCAGATAACTGCTGCAAAATATACTAAACTACAATCGATACATTCGAAAAGTTTGTTCCTATCTAAACTTGTCAATCATCGTTGTCCATTTTATGTCATACATTTCTGATAGAATCACTACAGATTTGAACATGTTTAAAAAAAATCTGATGTGGGCAGCACATAACTCTCCTTATATAATGCAATGAATTTACTACCTTTACATTAAAAAAAATAGATTATTTTTATAGTAGTTATTTATTTTTTTTCCAAGATATTGAATTTTCGTTAATGAGTCGTCATTTTCCATGTCGTCATCATCAATGAGTCGACATTGATTTAGTGTCATTTTTATCCATTTGGCAAGTTTTTCGTTAATTTAGCATCATTTAAAAAAAGTCTCCAAGTTGACGACCACCAAATTCGTCACCAAAATCTCGCCAAGCGTTACGGACGAAGAAATAAGTTATTCTTACAGCAGATAAATGACTATTGGCGTTCAAATACAAAAGTATTACTCAAAGTATCTTTCTCCATGACTGGAACGAGGTTGATCTACGAGAATGATGTTACTAAATTTATCGCATGGTATTACATATGAAAAGTGAACATGTTTCTCAATAGGAAATATTTGTTTTTTATTTTATGACTTTTTGATAATTTTTTTGAAAAATGTGCAATATCTCGAGAACGGTTCGTGTTAGTGTTCTAAAATTTATTTCAATCGTTTTCTAAGGAACAATTACATGAAAAACGTCCATTTCCGTAACTTTATTAGCGATTTCATTTTTTGACGATTTTTTCAAAATTTCACTCAAAAATTGAGGCGGGGGGAGGGGTTCTGAACATTCGATTGTGTATAAAAACAATAGGCTTCCAGTGTTTACGGATTGTGATTTTTGTACCGAATTTCATTCGAATCGGTCTATTCGTTCGTCAGTTATCGTCTCCACAGACTCACTGACACACACATACTTTCACACACACATACTTTCACACACACACACACACACACACACAGACATCACTTCAAAAACGTTCGATTCGTGATCAGGGATGCTTGAAACGCGCTCTCCCGTCGAAAACTCGAATTCGAATTTTCGACCCCGTCACAATACTGTCCTTATTACATTATGTATATAAGGAAAGTAATAAATGCACATCTGTGGGGGGGGGAAATATCTGATGTGGGCAGCACATGACTTTTCGTACAGATTCAAATTCATTTTCTTCTTATTTCTTTAATAATTTATTAATTTGAGTTTAATTGCACAAAATAACACGCATAATTATGTGGAATGACACTGAATTTTCACTTTTACTCAATTATCGTTTTCATTTGGTAACTGGACACATTTTCGAAGGCAGCGTAGTAAAATTGTGAAAAACCAAAATATATCTTGAACTGCTAGCCATAGAGTAATAGGGTTGGTCATTTTCTTTTTACCGTTAAAAATCATATATGAAACAAACATTTAATTGATATATTTGAGCATACGTAGTTTTTTATTTAAGATTTTGACGATTTTTGAGGGCCATTTCGCAAAAAAAGTGCAGGGTTTCTTTTTTGTCCTCAGTGATACTAAAATCTAATTAGCGCCAGGGAGACCTATAAGTGAGCTATGAAATTTTATGAAATTTGGTCAAATAGTTTTTGAGTTAAAGTGGATGCGACCTGTAAGTGACATATGAAATTTTATGAAATTCGGTCAATTAATTTTTGAGTTAAAATTTATGCATGCATTTCACAGACTCACAGATACACACACAGACGCGAAAAATATATTTTTCGAAATTTAAAAGTCTTGAAACGCGTAGATCTGTCGAAAACTCGAGCTGCGATTCAAATTTGACACGATTCTAATACTTTTCCTATAGATTGCCATGTAATGTAAAATAAAAAGAAACTGATGTGGGCAGCACATGACTTTCCTTATATAATGCAATGAATTTACTACTTTTACAGTTGAAAAAAATGTTATTCTTATAGTAGATACTTATATTCTTTCCAAGATATTGAATTTTCTTCAATTAGTCTTCATTTTCGTTGATGTAGTGTCGTTTTTATCCATTTGGCGAGATTTCCGTTAATTTGGTAACATTTAAAAATGTCGCCAAGTTGGCAAGATTCCGTTAAATTCGTCGCCAAAATCTCGCCAAGCGTTATGGATGGAGAAATAAATTATTCTTACAGCGGATAAATGACTATTGGCGTTCAAATACAAAAGTATTACTCAAAGTATCTTTTCTCGTGAATGGAACGAGTTAGATCCACGAGAATGATGTCACTAAATGTATCGCATGATATTACATATGAAAAGTGAACACGTTTCTCAACAGTTAATATATTTTTTTTAATTTATGGGATTTTTTGATAAATTTGTTTGAAAAATGTGCAATATCTTGAGAACGGCTCGTGCTAGCGTTCTAAAGTTTATGTCAATCGTTTTCTAATGAAAAATTGCATAAGAAGTGTCTATTTGCTTAACTTTATTAAAAGTCTTGATTTTTTGATAATTTTTTCAACATTTTACTCGAAAATTTAGGGGGATTCTGAACATTCGATTGTGTTTTTAAATAATAGACTTCCAGTATTCACGGATTGTGATTTTTGTACTAAATTTTATTCGAATCGGTCCATTTGTTCGTGAGATATCGTCTCCACAGACTCATTGACACACACACAGACACACAGACACCTCTTCAAAAATGTTCGATTCGTGATCAGGGATGCTTGAAACGTGCTCTTCCGTCGAAAGCTCAAATTCGAATTTTCGACTCCGTCGCAATACTTTCCTTATACATTATGTTTATAAGGAAAGTAAAAATGTTCCTCCCCTCTTTATTCGTGCATTGTTCAGATTAGAGAATGTTCAAAGACACGATACGATAGGGAATAACATCTTACACAAAATAATCAAACTCATAAATTGCGTAAAATTTGCGTTAGGTTTGCACAGCTACTTCTGTAATATTTTTAGCATGGTTATTTTACATCCTTTTTGATATCATTGAAAAAATTTTGAAGATCTGGAGGACCTTCTATCTCTTCTCTGTTCTGTTGGAAATCAATTTGTACCAGAGATATCACGCTTCATGCGTAAAAATGATTTGTAATTTTTCGACACTAGCTTTTAATTCATATATTTTAACAATGTTGCGTCCTCTCATTTGAGTTTATAAGCATTTTAAATACATTCCCACATTTGATAACAATGATGTCCATTTAATATTTTGGTGATTCTTTTACATTTTAAACTAAAAACGCAAATTATCTTATAACAGGCACATAGTGGTCTGGTCTCCTATAAGTGATGCCATTTAACTAAAAATTTTCTTATAAAATGGGCATTTATGGAATTCTTATAAAATGGGCATTTATGGATTACTTTCATACTGCGTTTTTGATGTGAAACATCTTAGGTTGGTTTTTGTGTGGAATAAATCTCGAAAGAAATGTAACGGGAATGAAGCGAAAAAAAATAAACAAACCTTATATATTATTCGACGATTTTAATAATAGTTTTAAAATATTTGTATTGATTCACTTTGTTCGAGAGAAATCGTACCCAAGACGATTAACAGACAAACACATAGGCATCATTATAACAAGAAAGATCAATCATGCATAAAGCATTGATTATGAAACACTTACCAACTCCAAGGCAATTTTATTTAAATATCTCTAAACCGCGATACATTCTTCGGTAATATTTTTAAAATTATCACAATACTACATTAATTTATTATATTTGAAAACTTAAAACTTCCTCTAAAAAATTAACTTCATTCAAATGACGGCATTGAAATATAAATTGCCTGGTTTAAATATCTCTAAACTGCGATACATTCCTTGGTAATACTTTTAAAATTATCATAATACTACAATAATTTATTTTATTTGAAAATTTCATCGAAAACAAATGAATTTTATTCGAATGACGTCATCGAAATATAACACGTCTGGCTCTCTCTATAAAAGCAGCATTTCATTCATAAATATTTTTCCATTTATTTCATTCATCACAAACAATACTATAATAATTTATTTTATTTAAACACTTAAGACCATAGAGGTACAAGTAATTTAACTCTATGCTTAAAACTTCATCGAAAAAAATCATTTGCGTCTCTGTGTCAATGAATCTGTCATTCATATCAACTATATTACAGACTCCATAAGCGAAGTAATTTTGCGTTAAAGAAATGCAGCAATTCTTATACAACTCATTCTACACCTTTTGGTATTTACATTTTCCATAAGTGAAAACTAGGCTTCGTTGAAGAAATAATCAAAGTTGGATGATCATTTAAACTCAACTATATTGTCATTGCGTTGTTTCAGTATGTAGATGCACAGAATTTAAGCAAAAATAAAGCGGTTTGAGGACGGATATAACACTCAATATCAATTAAAAAGAACTTTAAAAATCACGATTTTAACACAAGATGGATGACATATTTTATTTTGAAGTGGGTTACGTGATCTCTTCATATAAAGGGTGTAATTATTATTTTAATTTTCATTTAAAAAACTACTGAATATATTTTGCTGAATTTTTTTTATATATTTTATGGGATAATTTGAATATTGCCTAATACTTTCGAAGCAATTTATGAATTTTAAATCCGCTTAAAGAATGTTTGAAAAATTAGGTCCCATAGAGTTCAATGTATTTCATTTTTTGAACCCGGGTTCAATCCAAAACTAATTGGGTAGCATTATTAATTTATATTCCCATAGGTCCCACAGACCGTCTGAACAACATACTAAAATTTCATGTTGATAAAGTCATTTTTACGGCAGTTATCGTGCTAAAGGACAGACAGACAAACAGACAGATGGACAGACAGAATGAATGAACAAAGTTATAAACACTTTTCAACTATGTTGTAAAGTGTTAAAAATGGCTGATAATCTATTATTGGATCTGAGATTGAGTGTTTTTGATCCCAAAACAGCATGTTATTGTTACATATGCTATGCATTGTATAAGAAAAGTAAAAACAATTTAAAATCACTAAAGTATAACATACCTTCATTTACTTCAACATCAACAGAAAGTGCTACAGCAAACAGGCAAACAGCTACCAATGCGAATTTCATCATCCTTAATGATGTATTATAATTTCTTACAAATATCTGCAATAAAGTAAATGTATGGTTATAGTCACAATAGAAGCCGAGTATAAATTGTTATTTTATTTAAAAACAACCTAATTTTCGATAAGTTTAACTATTTTGAACTGTACTTACATACCAATCAGCTTATTTTACTTTCCCTAGAATATTAAAAACCATCCCTCGTTATTTTGCCGTCTGTCATAGAAGAGCAAATTTAAAGATATATTTCCATAGGGAATAATAATTCATGTGTAAATAAATTGCCCGCCTTTATACCAAATTGCTCACAAACTTCAAAATTTTCCATGGCAACACCCTGTATTGATGTCATAAACATATTCAATACTCCCAAATAGTCTAGATACAAGTTTTTCTAAAGTTCCTAATGTTATGTCCAGAGATAATGTGGTTTTAAACATACAGATAATTCGGGGATTAGAAAAATTAAGGATTCGGGGATGAAGAATAGGTGATTAGAATGAAGAAGGGAATTTTAGATGATTCAGGGATGACGAATAAAACCCGTCCTTCAATACTGATTGCAAACAAATCCTTCTTCCGTCAAATTTATAAAATCTTACATCCAATCATTCATTATTTATATTGCATAAGCACTACCTAAATCTTAAGCTCTATCCAGATGTCGTTGTACAGCATCACACATAGAGCGCATTTAATCCCCAGTATCATTCTATTTTTGCGTTACATCAGTGACCACTAAGGGTTATTTTTAATATTTATTTCGCTATTTTATTTAGTCTAAAACTCCTACTGTAGCACTTTGATACACAATTGTGTTTGACAGTTTAGAGGACTAGTACAGATTTAAATAACTTAAGTAGGCCAGCAGCTTAATGGGTAAATGTGGGATAATTAAGCTATTTCGAGTTCAGATTTTATATCTGTTTGAATATCAATAGAAAATGGTCATACAGGGGTTTCCATTAATTCCCAGTTTAGAGCTGCATGGGGTCTCTTACGAGATTTTGACTTTCGATGATCATGTAAGTTAAATATTAGTCCATTGAAAACAGTTGGGAGTTTACCATATAAGTTTAAAGCGTCTTCCTAATCTGAAGATCTCATAGTTTGAATTTTAAAATCATTCCTTATAAACGATGTACCTAAGAACCCAGATCGTCCAGCTCTCTCGAGAGTATGCAGTTGAATTAACAACCGGAAAGGTATCCTTTAGTACCTAAGGCTTTCCTAATCGTCTTAAAAATCTGATTTTACTTTGCTTTAAGGGACTCTGATTCAGATTTACATTCATATGGCCATACCACCGACACATATAGCAGTCTGGGGTAAACAGTCAATTCATAAAATAATACCTTATTTTGATAGGTTAAATTTCCATTTCCTATGAGGGGGTAGAGTGTACCAGTAGCCATATAGGCTTTTTTTGATGACATTATTTATATGTAATACCTTTAAGCGTGGCATTGCTACGGGCATAACCTGATTTCTTCAGCTGTAAAGACCTTTTTCTTTACATTATTTTTGTTTACTCTTTCTTCGTAAGCTAAACAAGATAGTAATAAAACGTAATATTCAATTAATGCCAAATGATAGAAATTTGTTTTAAATATAGTTAAATTAGCATCATTCAGTTAAATACTAAGGTGCATCTATGTATACTACAGCTTTTTTGCAAATTTTCATAATATCTGGGAAAAAGGGAAATTAAAGGAAATTATTCGCTTTATTTATTATTAAAATAAATAAAGGGACATTTCCAGAATTATCTTAAAAAATTAATAGTTACAATTAATCATTACTTTTACGACGACTGGATATCCTTTAAAATCAACTTAATAATGAAATTGACATATATTAAAAAACTTCAGAGAGAAAAAATACTGAAATTTTTGTTTAGTCATATAAAAATACTTTCTGAATCGATTTCCCTCAAAAATATATTATGTTATTTCTTCAAATAATTATTTAAAAATATATATGACATACAAGAAATTTTTTAAAGACAAAAATTACGTAGATGTTGTTTAGGTCATATAATAAAAATCATCGTAATAATATGATTCATTCATAACATGTAACAAAGGTCCGTCTGTCTGTCTGTCTGATATCTGTGGTCGATTTCTTGTGTACATAATAGCAGGCACAAATATTAATGAATTTGTTTTTTATTTCAACAAAAATTTCATAATTTTCATTTCATTACACTTTTAGTACTTTCCTTATATACATAATGTATAAGGAAAGTATTGTGACGGGGTCGAAAATTTGAATTCGAGTTTTCGACTGGAGAGCACGTTTCAAACATCCCTGATCACGAATCAAACACTTTTGAAGTGATGTCCATGTGTGTGTGTTTGTGTGTGAAAGTATGTGTGTGTGTGTGTGTCAGTGAGCCTGTGGAGACGATAACTGACGAACGAAAGGACCGATTCAAACGAAATTTGGTACAAATATCACAATCCGTAAACACTGGAAGCCTATTGTTTTTATACGCAATAGAATGTTCAGAACCCCCTAAATTTTCGAGTGAAATTTTGAAAAAATCAAAACCGCTAATAAAGTTACGCAAATAGACATTTCTTATGTAATTTTTTATTAGAAAACGATTGACATAACTTTTAGAACGCTAACATGAACCGTTCTCGAGATATTGCACATTTTTCAAAAAAATTATCAAAAAGTTATATTAAATTAAAAAAATATATTTCCTATTGAGAAACATGTTCACTTTTCATTTGTAATACCATGCGATGAATTGGGTGACATCATTCTCGTGGATCTAGCTCGTCCCATTCATGAAAAAAGATACTTTGTGTAATACTTTTGTATTTGAACGCCAATACTCATTTATCTGCTGTAAGAATAACTTATTTAGCGGAATGTCACCAACTTGGCGACATTTTTAATTGTTACCAAATTAACAAAAATCTCGCCAAATTGATAAAACTGACGCTAAATCAATGAAAATGACGACTAATTGAAGAAAATTCAATATCTTGGAAATAATATAAGTATCTACTATAAGCATAATATTTTTTTACTGTAAAAGTAGTAAATTCATTGCATTAGATAAGGAAAGTCATGTGTTGCCCTCATCAGATTATTTAAATTGTAAACCGATAAACCCCAATATGGTTGAGCGATCTAACTCAAACCGGCTACTTTGCACATTTTTCATAATTTGAAATCGTAAAAAATATATGTTACATTTTTAACAAATTTTGTGTCTACATATATCTCTACTAAAAAAAGGTAGCTGCCTCTGCCGCCGCCGCTGCCTCCGCCGCATGACAAATTTCTGGTTTCTCCAAATCATTTGCTATGTACCACAAAAACTATTGCATATAAAAATATGAAATTTGTTACACTTGTAGAAAAAGCTTTGGGAAATAAGCAAAAATAAACCGTTTTTTTATATATATTGTAGTTTAAGAAATATTTAATGTGAAACACAAAACATTTGAGCTGCGAGTTCGCGTCCTGGATGGACTAACAATAGCAAGACCACGAATTTGTGCAGGCCGGACCCTAAATGGGTGATTTTTTGCAGGATGGAGCGCCTCATTTTAGTCTCGATGTAGTTTTTGAGATATTTTATGCACTTTTGAAATGAATTTTCTTTTCTGTATCGGCACGTCTAGCGATTTCTCTGTCTCATACTGCAAAAAGTATAGCATGCAAAAATATGAAATTCAGTATATTTATGGAGAACTAATAGGGTAATACGATGAAATAAACCGTTTATCGATTTAAATATTACTTTAACATGAAATAGATATCGAAGTGAGCTCCGGATCAAGGAATTCAGTTTGTGGATTCCCTGGACTAAAAAAAAAATCCTTGCTTTTACCTCCTGCGGAAAATAGGTAGGGATAGAAAAAGAGATTTTTGAAATTAAAATTTTTAAAAGAGATATGTATGAAGCGATCTCTACGAATGCAGCGAGTAAGAGGCAAAGTCCCCGAAGGAGGTTGGCGAAGCTTATAGCGAGCAAGGAGCAGAGTCCCTAGTACTTTACAAATTAGTAGAAATTTATAGGGGAGAAAAAACTAGTGTTGTTTTAAAATCCATTTTGAAGCAATGGGTGAATAAACATCGCTTCTCGGTTTTGCCAGACTCTCCTGTGTACAATTTTATTGAATATGTAAATGAGGATTAAAAAATTAAATACATAGGAATAACCATATGCTACCCACATTATATTTTTAGGATCTTAAATTGCGAATTAAAAATGCTTTCGTATATTTTAGTTTTGATATGTTGCAACAAACATGAAGATAAATTAAATATAGGCCAATTATATATTTATCAATCAGCTTGGGATCACAAATCAAGTTCAATTTTTTTGTCACGTGGTTCTACCTTTTGTCATATATAATGACGTAGTAATATATAATAATGACGTAGTAATATATGTAGACATATATAATGACGAGTGGGCATCTAATAATTCTCAGAAAACTGACTCTAATATCTAAAAATATATAATAACATCTAATAATTCTCAGTAGATTCTCTACTTGCAATATGCCAACTTTTGCCACACTAATTGTATCAGGTCCCAATTTGCAATCTTCTGTTTCAACTTTCGCAGAGTTTTATTTATTTTTTATATTTGTCATTTGGGGTAAAATTCGTGATTTTGTTTTCGAGGATCTTCGTCGCACTCCAAAAAAGTTTTAGAAATATTTTTTTTTTTTTTTTTTTTTTTTTTTTTTTTTTTTTTTTTTTGTAATGGTCATATAATTATCGAATCACTTCCTTAGTTGTCAACTAAGGGAGTGATTCAATAATTATAGAATTCAATACATAGAATTTCAAAGATGGCACAAAACAAATTCTGATCTTAACAACATATGACATTTCCTACTGGCTTTTCAAATTAATGTTCTTTATATACATATTTTTTTATTCATTTAATTGAGTTTTATCTCAGTATTCACAACTTTACAGCCGTTTTCACTCCTAAATTACATCCCGTATTTTTCTGTTTTATTTAGTATCTTGGAGCATTTATTTTTTAGAACTAAACGGGAAATATGAAAGGAACAGAAATATCTTGTGACTACGGCTTATCCTAATATAGTAGTAGGGGAAAAATACCATCAAAAAAATCCAGCTGCTAAATAAAGTTAAGACTGCTAAATATATTTATCCTTCAATTTTAATTTTGTTAGTTATTTTTTCATAGTGCTAGACCTATATTTTTTATTCTTTTCAATATCTAATCAATAACAGTGTAGTATATGGTTTACTTAACTGCTAAATTTCATGGAAATCCCATACTACTTTTATATCTAGAGTGTAAACATACTTGGAACAGGCCGAATTATCCAAACATCACACAAAAAATTGTTTATTTTTGTTCTATAGAGCCCAAAATTAATCCATTGATAATTAGAATTCACATTTTCACACCACTTCCATACTTTCCTTATACTATGTATTATGATAAGAAAGTGATTTACAGATTCGTACGCAGATTGGAAACCACAAAGTTTATTCATATAGATTTAGAAATAGAAAACTTCTTACCTTCGTTGATGGTGTAAATCTGATGTGATTATGAAAATAAGGATACGTTTATATAGTTAAATTATGAAAAAATTATTATCTTTTAGAATTGCAAAATTCAACTTAATCACATAGGAATAAAAAAATTTCAATTCATACTTCATCCATCGAGCTTGATAAGTTGACAATATTCAACAACTTTTGACAGTGTATAACGACGTATGACATTTTTGGCAACACAAATAGAAATTTGAATTTACGTGACAGCTAAATGGTTTTTTCTAAAATATTCTATTTTGAAAGGATTTTCCTTTAATCTGTAATTCTATAGATTCGAGATGCAGCAGATGCTTTTCAATTCACTTAAACATAAACTAATATCTATCAATCCAGATGGTAAAATATCTCTTAACGTTTTAACAGTAAACAGCAGATGACTTCCCCCATGACTCACATTTTTCTTTACCATTTTATGTTTTCTATATACATATAAAAAGGAAATGTGCTGTAATTGAGACGAACATTAGGGATAACTTTGCATTTCATAAACTGGAATATATAATATATTCCCATTGGTTTCATTAAAATAATGACGTTATAATAATTATGTCCTCGAATTACGTTATACATATATTTTATGTATAACATTCATATAAATTTTTTTCATAATCTGATTATAATCATTAAGTTCTCAAATTATGGTATACTGATATTTCATGCATAATTTTCATATAGTTCATTTTACTTTCTTGTTATAGTCATTATACTTATATTATAAGAATAATTTCTCTATTATACTTTAATAATCTTGTTATAATTATTATGCTCTCAAATTACGTTACGCTTATATTATTTGTATAACTTTCATATAGATTTTATTTCATAATCTTGTTATAGATACGCTCTCAAATTACGCTATACTTATATTTTATGTAAAATTTTAGTATAGCGTAGATTGTGAAATAGTTTTTTTCACAATCTTGTTGAAATCATTATGCTCTAAAATTAAGTTATACTCATATTTTATGTATAATTTTCATATATTTTTTTTATTATAATTTATTTTATAATTTATTGTGTGCATACCAATTTTCAAATTATTAAACGCAAGATTCAGATAATATAAATATCTTGGTCAGAATTTTGATTCACCAATACTATACAGTATCGATATCATGAAAGTCGATAATGATACAAAATCGATATATCACTAAAGGACACGCATACATGTGCCATATTGATACACCGCTTCAATTTATCCATCATTACTATCTCTATTAATAGCTTAAAAAGTAACACAAGCAATTAAAAGTTATTTTTAAAAGAAAGACACATTCACAATATATTGAAATCTCGGGTATCTCTCGAATAAAGCACGAAACTGAACTGAAAGAAACTACATATCTGACCTTAAAAATTCCCAATATAAGTATTCTAAAAACTTGCTTGAATCGCAACTTGCGGCTTCAATTCTGAAACTTACTAAAAGTAAAAATATTTGTTATATTTTACCAGATTTGTGGAAAATTCAGCCAAATATATTGGCAAGGTCATGGTTTAAAACACCCATCAAAACTAACTGAAAAAGTCTGTTTCACCAGAAGGGATTGAAATTTGTTGAAGTTTTCTTATTTTTTCAAATGTAAATGCAGAAAAAAATAGAATGTAAATGCAGTTTTGTTGTTGTTGTTGCTGTTGTCGTTGTTGTTGTTGTGTGTGTGTGTGTGTGTGTGTGTGTGTGTGTGTGTGTGTGTGTGTGCGAGCGTGTGTATGTGTGTGTGTGCGTGTGTGTGTGTGTGTGTGTGTGTGTGTGTGTGTGTGTGTGTGTGTACGGGTGTGTGTGTGTGTGTGCGACGACAATTTTTTTTTGGGGGGGAGGTGACATTCTCATGACCGCTAACTCACCAAATAAAAAATTATATTTTAAATCTCTAATTACAAATTATTTTCCATGCAAAATCATAAACATATACCAATATTAGCAAAAAAAAATTAAATTCCATTAAGTGCATCGATTTCTCTGGTAATATGTATCATCCGGTTTTGGAGTCAAGAACAGCCTATTTCTTAGAATAAAAAGACAGAACAGTCATCTCAGTCAGAGCAAGAAAAGTTTGTAATTGTAAGTCAGAAAAAATCTGTGACTTTTAAAATCCAAATAATGTTAACTTATCTTAAATCACTAAATTCTCAGTGGAAGTCCCTTCCACGTATCATTAGCCAAGAAATGGAATTCGTCTAACGGCTATCTCAATCCATCAATCAGGCACCGGTTTGACATCTTATTAAACATTTGGACGTTAAAGGTCACAATTCCGACCTGACATATGACTAGTTAGAGAGTGATCTTAGGATAACACTTATTTGGGTTTAGTAATAAGAGATAACTAATTGATTTTTCCATTCAATTTAATTTTTGACAACGGATGCTTAGAGTGTGTTCGCTCATTTTTTTCTTTGGTGAACATTTATTTTGATTTAGTAATGAGAGATAACTAATTGATTTTTCCATTCAATTTAATTTTTGACAACAGATGGTTAGAGTGTGTTCACTCATTTTGTCTTTAGTGAACACTTATTTTGGATTAGTAATGAGAGATAACTAATTGATTTTTCCATTCAATTTAATTTTTGACAACGGATGGTTAGAGTGTGTTCGCTCATTTTTTTCTTTGGTGAACATTTATTTTGATTTAGTAATGAGAGATAACTAATTGATTTTTCCATTCAATTTAATTTTTGACAACAGATGGTTAGAGTGTGTTCACTCATTTTGTCTTTGGTGAACATTTATTTTGGTTTAGTAATGAGAGATAACTAATTGATTTTTCCATTCAATTTAATTTTTGACAACGGATGGTTAGAGTGTGTTCGCTCATTTTGTCTTTGGTGAACATTTATTTTGGTTTAGTAATGAGAGATAACTAATTGATTTTTCCATTCAATTTAATTTTTGACAATGGATGGTTAGTGTGTTCACTCATTTTGTCTTTGGTGAACATTTATTTTGGTTTAGTAATGAGAGATAACTAATTGATTTTTCCATTCAATTTAATTTTTGACAACGGATGGTTAGAGTGTGTTCGCTCATTTTGTCTTTGGTGAACATTTATTTTGGTTTAGTAATGAGAGATAACTAATTGATTTTTAAATTCAATTTAATTTTTGACAATGGATGGTTAGTGTGTTCACTCATTTTGTCTTTGGTGAACATTTATTTTGGTTTAGTAATGAGAGATAACTAATTGATTTTTCCATTCAATTTAATTTTTGACAACGGATGGTTAGAGTGTGTTCGCTCATTTTGTCTTTGGTGAACATTTATTTTGGTTTAGTAATGAGAGATAACTAATTGATTTTTCCATTCAATTTAATTTTTGACATGCGACTGATTAGAGTGTGTCCATTCATTTTGTCTTGGATGAACACTTATTTGGGTTTGGCAATGAGAGATAACAATTAGTTTTTCCATTCAATTTAATTTTTCTAGCAGAAAATGTCATACTTTCTGGGTCACACGTGTAACTTTTTAGGGAAAGAAATGTGCCCTGCTTTGACTGAAGTAACTGCTTTGTCTTTTTATCCTGAAGAAAGGATACTTAACTAAGCTTTATTTTATAATTTACCTTTACAGTAGTTTATGCATCACTTTTTTATATACAACTATGCATAAACAAAATAAAAGAAGAGTTATTTTTTTTCTAAAACTGTGATACAGAAAATAATACCAGAGTAGAAATATCCCCTTTCTAAAAACAAAGGAAATAATAGGTCAATGTCAGGGAAAGCTCATTCAAAGCCAAACGGCAAAAGTGAAAGGACATTTTTCTCAATTTTGCAATACCTTAAAGTCTATGCTAAGAAGCTTAAAATATATTTTTATCCCTACAGGCCAAGTGTTCTTAAATACACTTCGTAAACCAAATACAAAAAAATTTTATGGCTTTGAAGAATATTTGTTTATTTCTTCAATGCTTTTTTTTTGTGTTTTATTTTGTATCCAATTTCCATGCATACATAGAATAAAGTATAGCAAAAGTATTATGACGTAGTCAAAAATTTAATGACTTTTGTCGAATTTGCATATTCTAGGCATCCGTGAACTTAAATCAAACTTTCATTTGGTGATGTATTAATGTGTGGGTGAATCTACGGAATTAAAAGCCCTAATTTGATCGCAATTTGGTAGTATTATTATAATAGATGAATAATTGAACTCTATAGGACGTAAGCGTGATCAAAGATTTGAAAGATCAAAAATGTTCAATTAAATTGAAAATAATCATTAGAAAATTTGTTTAATCGACCGTGAAATAAACAATCAGTTTATACGCAATGTTTCGTTAGGAAATGAATCGCATATCTGTTTTAAAAGCTAGGATGAAACGTTCTCAAAGTATATTGTACGTTTTCGGAATAAATTTATTAAATTAGTTACAAAAAAATTTAATTAATATAAAGTCTAAAATAAAAATATATGAAATAACTTAGTTTATAGTATGCGATATTACGCCTCAAATAAAATAGCTTACCATTCAAGTCAAGAACGATTTGTATTTTGACGGCCGCAAATTCATGAAGATTCATTTTTGTCACGTAACATGAATTAACAGGAAAGATCAATCATGCTTAAAGCATTGATTATGAAACACTTTCCAACTTCAATGCAATTTTATTTAAACAAGTCTAAAATGCAATACATTCCTCGGTAATATTTTGAAACTTATCACAATACTGCATTAATTTATTATATTTGAAAACTTAAACCTTCATCGAAAAAAATGAACTTCATTCAAATGACGGCATTGAAATATAAATTGCCTGGTTTAAACATCTCTAAAATGTGATACATTCCTCGTTAATAGTTTTAGAATTATCATAATACTACGATAATTTATTATATTTGAAAACTGCATCGAAAACAACTCAAATTAATTCAAATGACGTCATAGAAAAAATAACACGCCTGGATCTCTCTATAAAAACAGGATTTCATTCATGACTTTCTCCCATTCATTTCATTCATCACAATACTATAAAATTTATTTTATTTAAACATTTTGTTTAAGACCATGGAGCTACAAAAAATTAAACTCTAAGCTTGAAACTTCATCGAAAAAAATCATCCTTCTCTTTATGAAATCAATTAATATTTCATTCATATCAGCCATGCAGACTCCATGGACTAAATTATTTTGTGTTAAAAAAATACAGGAATTCTAATTCAACTCATTCTACATATTTTGCTGTTTACATTTTACATAGGTGAAAAATAGGCTTAGTTGTAGAAATAATCAAATTTGAATGAGAATTTAAACTCAAATATTTTGTCATTGCGTTGTTTCAGTATGTAGATGCACAGAATTTAAGCAAAAATAAAGTAGTTTTAGGACGGATACAACACTCAATATGAATTAAAAAGAACTTGAAAAAATCACGATTTTGAAACAAGATAGATGCCATATATCATTTTGAAGTGGGTCATGTGATCGTTTCATTTCATGGTCACGTGATCGTTTTATATAAGAGGTGTAATTATTATTTTAATTTTTATTTAAAAAATTACTGAATATATTTCGCTGAATTTTTTTTATATATTTTATGGAACAATTTGAATATTACCTAAAATTTTCGAAGCAATTTGTGAATTTTAAATCCGCTTAAAAAATGTTTGAAAAATTAGATCCCATAGGGCTCAATGTATTTCATTTTTTCGACCCGGGTTCAATCCAAAACTAATTGGGTGATATTATTCATTTATATTCCCATAGGTCCTACAGACCGTCTGAACAACATACTAGAATTTCATTTTGATTAAGTCATTTTTACGGCAGTTATTGTACTAACGGACAGACAGACAGACAGACAGAATGAACAAAGTCATAAACACTTTTCAACTTTGTTGTAAAGTGTTAAAAATCAATGAAATATTTAGGATTTTTCAATGAGCTTCATATCGTGTGTGTTACAAAAGCTACTGCCTTCAACAAAAGTTTTGTTTTTGTTTGTTTATGCAACTGTCATCCTTTAGTGTTTCTTTCTGGAAAACAAGCTGCATTTTGCTTCCGGAAAAGTTGGTATTTGTAATCAACTATTTTATGCTACCACTAACGAAATATTTTAATTTTTAAATTATTTCAATTATTGTGGCGAAAATTATATTAACGTCCGACTTAGCCTAGAAAAAGCTCGATCCAAACGAAAACACGGTGTGGTGAAAATATGGTTGTATTTATTAATTATTTTTAGTAGTATTATATTAATATAATGATAGTATCCACTGTATTGTGTCATCGATATATGTTGTGATAAGCAAGGAAAGGTCATTATAATACTAATATGACCCGGTTTTTTAACACTTTACAGCAAAGTTCAAAAGTGTTTATGACTTTTTAACACTTTACAGCAAAGTTGAAAAGTGTTTATGACTTTGTTCATTCTGTCTGTCTGTTTGTCTGTCTGTCTGTCTGTCTGTCTGTCCGTTAGTTCATTATTAAAATTCATAAATTGCTTCGAAAATTTTAGGTAATATTTAAATTGTTTCATAAAATATATAAAAAAAAGTTCAGCGAAATATATTCAGTAGTTTTTTAAATAAAAATTAAAATAATAATAACACCTCTTTTATGAAACGATCACGTGGCCATGATATGAAAATATTACGTGACCCACTTCAAAATGATATATGGCATCCATCTTGTCTGAAAATCGTGATTTTTAAAGTTCTTTTTAATTCATATTGAGTGTTGCATCCGTCCTAAAACCACTTTATTTTTGCTTAAATTCTGTGCATCTACATACTAAAACAACGCAATTGCAATATATTTAAGTTTAAATGCTCATCCAAATTTGATTATTTCTACAACGAAGCCTATTTTTCACCTGTGTAAAATGTAAACAGCAAAATATGCAGGATGAGTTGTATAAGAATTGCTGTATTTTTTTAACACAAAAGAATTTAGCTCATGGAGTCTGCATGGCTGATATGAAAGAAATATTCATTGACTTTACAGAGAGAAGGGCGAGTTTTTGCGATGAAGTTTTAAGCATAGAGTTTAATAACTTGTAGCTCCATGGTCTTAAGTTTTTAAATAAAATAAATTATTATAGTATTGTGATGAATGACATGAATGGGAAATTATTTATGAATGAAATGCTGCTTTTATAGAGAGAGCCAAGCGTTTTATTTTTTCTATGACGTCATTTGAATGAATTTCAGTTGTTTTCGATGAAGTTTTCAAATATAATAAATTATAGTGATATTATGATAATTCTAAAATTATTACCGAGGAATATATCACATTTTAGACATGTTTAAACCACGCAATTCATATTTCAATGCCGTCATTTGAATGAAGTTCATTTTTTTCGATGAAGGTTTAAGTTTTCAAATATAATAAATCAATGTAGTATTGTGATAAGTTTTAAAATATTGCCGAGGAATGTATTGCATTTTAGATATGTTTAAATAAAACTGCATTGAATTTGGAAAGTGTTTCATAATCAATGCTTTAAGCATGATTGATATTTCTTGTTATATATTTCATGTTTTTCATCTAAATTAATGAAAATTCATTTACATTAAAATGATATCACTACAATTAAACCAATTAAGGCTTTGTAAATTATTTTATCACTAAATGAATGGACTCCACTCTTAAAAGCGATCTAATTTTGATTATTATCACTGGCAATGTCGTAGAACTGCATTTGTCGGTCACCACTGAGGATCTCAAAGTTCTGACTCTCAACAAGCTTTCTTGCCGTTAATGCAGCCCTCGGCTGTTCGATGCAGGCGGACACATAAAATCGAAACTGGTCCATGGATGCAATGAAAGCAATTCTGATTTATGTCAGTCAGTCTATATTTACAAAATAGTAATGATATTTTCACTTTCCCTGCAATACATGATAATATATACAGGGTGTCCCAAAAACATTGACCTCGACTTTTATTCCTTAAATATTGATCTTAGACATATAAATTACAAAGTTGCGTAAAAAAGGGTACAGAATTTTATGAAATCGATTAAAATTTTCAAGGGAATTAAATTATAAGAAATACAAAATTTAAATTTTTATACGGCCCCCGTACAAAAACATTTCCAATGAGTAAAATGTACTCCATACAAGATGATGTACAAAATTATCATAAAAAGTCCTAGAGATATGAAAAGACAAAAATGCTGACTTAAACCACTTTTCGATAATCGAGATGAGTTCTCAGAGGGGAGAAATCATGTCGGCAGGTCGCGTTTCAGGAGTCATACACAAATTGTGAAAGAAAACAATGATTACATAAACAAATAATAATTTTTCTATTTATTGGTACAGACGTATCTACATTGTACAGAAATAATAACTTTACGCAAAGATTACAAAACTTGTTCAAAATGTTTTCCATCCATGCCAATACAGAGTTGCATTCGCCTGATAACAAATCTATGATGAATTTCTGCGTTGCGTCATTTCCACTCTTGCTGTAAACATTTGCATTTTAATTTGTAATTAATCCCTTACCAAATCGGCACTAGGTGAGTTACAAGTAACGTTTTTTTTTATTTTCCGTATACACATAATATAATGTATAAGGAAAGTATTGTGACGGGATCGAAAATTCGAATTCGAGTTTTCGACGCGAGAGCACGTTTCAAGCATCCCTGAACACGAATCAAACGTTTTTTAAGGTGATGTATGTGCGCGCGAGCGCGCGCGTGTGTGTGTATCTGTGTGTGTGTGTGTGCGTGTGTGTGTGTGTGTGTGTAAATGAGTCTGTGGAAACAATATATCAAGAACAAATGGATCAATTTGAACGAAATTTGATACAAAAATTGCAATCCGCGAATACTGGAAGCGTATTTTCAAACGCAAACAAATGTTCAGAACCCCCAAAATTTTCGAGTGAAATTTTGAAAAACATCATCCAAAAATCAAAACCGTTAATAAAATTACGCAAATCATCATTCCTTATGTATTTTTTTATTTGAAAACGATTGTTATGAACTTTGGAAAACTAACATGAACCGTTCTCGAAATAATGCAAATTTTCCAAATAAATTTATCAAAAAATCACATAAATTTTTTTTAACTATTGTGAAATATGTTCAAGTTTCATCTCTATCTCTACTTATAATAAAACAGAGCGTGTGTTTGACGGGGAACGCTTCCGGGGAGATCCACTCGGGAACGCTTCCGGGACAATCCATCCCTGAGAATCAAACAAGAAACGTTTTACATTTGTCGCTATCTATCGGCCGAAAATATAACTAAAGTGTTCGCAAGTTGAATAAATTAGAAACTGCCTCAATAATATTCTCAAAAAAGCTTCTTTTTGATTCGTGATGCTCTTTGAAGCAATTGAAGTAGCTTTTATTTTTTTTTCCCAAGTTCATCCTCGCAGATAATTGCCCTACCAGAGCGGAGAGAGATTGTAAACAAACCCTGGGTGTGATTCATTTGCCGTGATTCATTGACTGTGTTAATTGGAGATTCTGTATATTAACGTTTTTTGATATTCTTATATATTAAGATAAAGACATACAGAATGAATTTAATTATAATGTTTATTTATTTTTGTATATTTAAAAATAATTTATTTTCGTATATTTAAATATTTTCGTCAAAAATTAAATTCTCAATACTCAAAACGATATGAGTTTAGGAAATGTTTGGTTTTGCTGTTGGCAATTGGCAACTATAGTTTGTATGTTCGTTTTTAAGCAGTTTTTCTTATTATTTTTTCGGTGGCGTTTCTTTAACAGGTAACGATTCTTTAAAAGTAAGGATTCTTCTTACAGTAACGGTTCTTTAACAGTAACGATTCTTTAACAGTAACGATTCATCTTACAGTAACGATTCTTTAACAGTAACGATTCTTTCACAGTAACGATTCTTCTTACAGTAACGATTCTTCTTACAGTAACGATTCTTTACAGTAAAGTTTTGGATATTCTTATATATTAAGATAAAGACAAACAGAATTGATTTAATTACGTTGCGTGTTCATGGGTTGGAAGTAAGGGTAATCTTTATATCTAAGCTCAAAATGGTAGAACAGCTAGTATTGTGTATCCAGAAGCTATGGATTTCAATATTATGTGGATTTCAATATTAATATTAATAACGGAGTATTAAATGATACCATAAATGATACTTAAGATAAATGATTTTTAACATAATTTATTTGATATTTTACAGAAGTTACTCTTCTCTTACTGTACATACATTTTTCACATGCTTTCTAACTGTAATTGAGCCATTTCCACAAATATTATGTCGAAAAGGCCCATATTATACTTGATATAATTTATAAATTTTGGCTGCAAAGAACTATGTAATATTTTGGGAAAAAACCACTGAATGAGTAAATATGCCTATAGCGGAACTCGCCCCTTTTGTTAATAGTGTTGAGACCCAGACCGTCCGACCTACCAGAAAGGTGTAATGTAACTGTTTGGACGGCCGGCCTTTTTTGGTTAATAGTGTGTAACAAAAGGGGTAACGCATCTATATACTCTACCTCGAAAAGGGTGGATGTGGAAATGAGTAGAAAGGAGTAACATTTTCTTTATTTTTATCCTTCAAAACATGTGTTCACAATTACAAGATTTAAACACATGATATAAATATTTAATTTCATTTTTCTTTTTTATATTTTATTTCTTACCCAATTATGTTCTTATGTTCATCACAGACTTTTGACGTTTTTTTTTATTTGACTGCGCCCATTTCGCCTAACTACGCCGACCAACCATTGTCTGGTACAGCTATCGATTCTCGCCTTAACAGCCACCTGGTCGACCAACAGGGCCCAACCACTTCCATTATCATGCTGAGAGATAGTTTTTAAACGGGCAGCATCCCGTTAGGCACCCAGGGCCCGCCCACAACTTTGGTAAAAAATCGATATTTGCGCATTTTCTGGTAGCTGTATCAGACGTAGGCGGCTAGTATGTAATACAGGTATAATGAGATAGAATTACTGACATTATTCTCGGGGATCTAACGCGTTTCATTCTTGAAAAAAGATACTTTGGGTAATAGTTTTGTATTTGGACGACAATAGTCATTTATCTGCTATAAGAATAACCTATATCTCCACCCATAATGCTTGGCGATATTTTGGTGACAAATTTGACATAATGTCGCAACTTGCCGACTTTTTATAATGTTGCCAAATTAATGAAAATCTTGCCAAAGTGATAAAAACGACGTTAAATCAATGAAATTGACGACTATTTGATGAAAATTCAATAACTTTATCGGGATGTCACCAACTTGGCGACTTCTTTAATATTACAAAATTAATGAAAGTGCCGCAAAAATGATAAAAATATCACCAAATTGATAAAAATGACGCTAAATGAGAAGTAATGTTTTGTAAATTTTTTATTTCGTCATTTGACGGGCATGCCTTCTAGTGTACTCCTATTAGAAAGCTTTACTCCCCATTTGTCTGCAACAGTTGGCGATACATTTAGTGAAATTGGTGAATTATCTAATGACATACCGCCAACTTATCAATATTTAACCCCAGATTGACGAACATATCATAAAAATCGTAAAAATGACGCCATATTAATGAAAATAACGCCTATTTGATGAATTTATTATTTACATATTTTAATATATGGGCTATATTGCTTATTGAGGATGAAAATAATATTGATAAATATCAATTTAGAGTTATGTGAAATATAAGATAATTGGGTACGAAAAAGTTTCGCATGTTGTCATCCGGAAAAGCCATAAATGTACAATTCAACGTTAGATACAGTGTGTCATGGTTCTTATACATCTAATTCAAGAGGGACAATAGGATTTCGACAATAACAACTTGCAATTTCGTCCTCAGCAGCTCAACAGTTTTCGCCCCCAGTAGCTCAACTGCATTTCTAAAGATTATATTTTTACAAATTATACGAGGCTCTAAAACTTTGTAATTTATTTATTAATTTTTTATGTTTATTACCTCGCTTACATTTCTGAGATAGTATATTTTTAAATTCCTCAATTTCGCACTTGAGGCGCTACAAACTTTTCAGTCAATAGCTCGTAGTGACTTTTCTGAAATTAGGACCCTGCTGCTGTGGTCCCAGAATACTTCAATTAAAAATAAAATGGATGCATAAAAACTTTCTCTAGAACCCTGTATGTAGATGTATTGCTGGAAAATAATGGGCAAGAGAGACAGATTATGTTATAACAATTTAATCAAGAAAATGTAGATAATACATTTCACACACTCAATGTAGGTCTTATGGGCATGATATATATCTCTCATCCACTGGCCATAAAGAACGGCCCATACATTCCCGTTTTCCTTGGCAAGTGATCTTCGTACCCTGTTTGCATGTGCATCCCTCATTTGCAGCTCCTGGCAAGTGCCATTTCCATGGACAACCGCATTTGATCCACCAACCTTCACACTGGCAATCATCCTTCATTCCATCGCACGTTGCGCCTAATGGTAAAGCTCTGCATCAAAAGAACAAATAAAGGAGAGTTAACAAAATTCCCAACAGAAATGTGTATTCAAAAAAAATATGTGTTAACCTTCACCCTAATTTCTCATTTATTTTCCGTATTAGATGCTGAGTCTGTGATATGACAGGGTGTATAAAGTTGTATAAAAACTTTCCTCCCATCCCCTCACTTGCAAACATTACACTCCATATATTCTGGATACATTATATATCCTTATATATTTTGCACCTCCTAAGAAATCATAATTGCCAAAGCACCTCTTGATGAAACGTAATAAAGTCAGACCTCCTGACCCCAAACGCAACGCAGCTGTCCCATGAACACTTGATTAATTAGAAGAAATCGTCTTGCTAGATAGAAGTATGGGTTTTCGAATGAAAGGGGTAAATAAATTGCGTAGTTCGTCCTAATGACTTGCTGATGAATGTCTATAATCTGAGTCCAAACTTTGGTATTGTTTCTAGAAGTGCCTCTAAATGCTTTACCTCAAGAATTAATAATCAGAATATTACTTTCCTTATATACATAATGTATAAGGAAAGTATTGTGACGGGGTCGAAAATTCGAATTCGAGTTTTCGACGGAAGAGCACGTTTCAAGCATCCCTGATCACGAATCGAGCATTTTTGAGGTGTAGTCTGTGTGTGTGTATGTGTATGTTTGAAAGTATGTGTGTGTATGTGTGTGTGTGTCAGTGAGTCTTTGGAGATGATATCTTATGAACGAATGGAGCGATTCGAATGAAAATTGTTACAAAAATCACAATCTGTGAATACTGGAAGCCTATTGTTTTAAAACACAATCGAATGTTCAGAACTTCCCTAAATTTTCGAGTGAAATTTTGAAAAAGTCATCAAAAATTTAAAACCTTTAATAAAGTTACGCAAATAGGCATTTTTTGTGTAATTTTTCCTTAGCAAACGATTGACATAAACTTTAGAACGCTAGCATAAACCGTTCTCGGGATATTGCACATTTTTCAAATACATTTTTCAAAAAAATCCCATGAATTAAAAAAAAATATTAACTGTTAAGAAACATGTTCACTTTTCGTATGTAATATCATGCGATAAATTTGGTGACATCATTCTCGTGGATTTAACTCGATCCATTCATGAGAAAAGATACATTAAGTAATACTTTTGTATTTGAACGCTAATAGTCATTTATCTGCTGTGAGAATAACTTATTTCTCTGCCCATAACGCTTGGTGAGATTTTGGCGACGAATTTGGCGGACTGCCGGCAACTTGGCGACATTTTTAAATGTTGTAAAATTAACGAAAATCTCGTTAAATGAATAAAAATGACGCTAAATCAATGAAAATGACGAGTAATTGAAGAAAGTTCAATATCTAGGAAAGAATATAAATATCTACTATAAGAATAACATTATTTATAACTATAAAAGTAGTAAAATTCATTGCACTATATAAGGAAAGTCAAGTGCTGCCCACATCAGATTTTTTTTGTTAAGGACTGCAGTACAGGATCCATATTGCACATCGGAATCCATAATCATAATCTCCTCCCCCTTTCAGTCATAGCCATACCCCCTTACAAAGTCCATTGCAATTACTATATATGATAAGCTCAATTTTTCATATGTAATCGAAGAAAAATATAGACTGGGAATTTTAATCGTATTTATTTTAAGGAAACACAATCAATGATATTTAGAAAAGAGATACTTTAAGTATTCTTAAACACTAAATAGGGTATTACAGCTCAAAACTTTCGGATTAAAGACTGATTTTCATAGTTTTATTCAAAATGTTTTAACACAATTTATGTCCTATAACTTATTAAAAGAAAATAAAAATTAACATTAAAGCTATCTTAAATTTCTATTGCAATCCGGACTTAACAAAGAGGGACAGAAAAGATTACTAAGTTATTATAAAAAAATTTATAATAACTTAATATATTCTTTTATATATTAACAATGGATCAAAAAGTAGTGATCTCAACATTGATGACTAGAAAACGGGAAAGTAAGCTCAGAAGTTCTGTCACAACTTGAAACGTGAGTAAAGCGTAGAGGGGATTATACTGAAATAGAACATTTTTAAAATCCGATCAGTCATTTGGAATGTTGTGAATATTATATGCATAATACTTCTGTAAATACTGTGAAATATTCAAATATAAAATTGTTTATAATTTAAGCTTATTTTTTTTTTCAAATTTCCTTGATAGCAAACATATAAAATCTGATGTGGGCAGCACATGACTTTCCCTGCAGACTTATATCCAACTTCTGTTAATTTTAATTAGATTTAATTCACTTTTATTTCAATTTTCGTTCTCATTTGGTAACTGGGCTTATTTTCAAAGGTGACGTAGAGAAAATACGAAAAAACTGAAATACCTCGAGAACGGCTAGTACTGGTGTAATAAGGTTGATGTTATTATTTTCTTCGTTTAAGAATTACGTACAAAACAAGCATTTAATGGATGTATTTGAGCATACGTAGTTTTTTATTTTAGATTTCAACGATTTTTACGGGGCATTTTGCAAAAACAGGCGGCAGGTTATTTTTTTCTGAATCGTACCAAAATCTAATTAGAACCAATGTGATCGACAAGCGACATATCTACCGAATTTTGTGAAATTCAGTTCATTGGTTTTTCAGCTAGAGTGGATACGAGCTTTTGCGGGCCATTTCCCAAAAAAAGGCGGGTTCATTTATCCCGAATCGTACCCAAAAATTAATCAGCGTCAGATTCGCCCATAAGAGACTAACATACCAAATTTTATGAAATTCGGTCAATTAGTTTTTTAGATACAAAATCTGCACAGACAGACAGACAGACACACAGACAGACACACAGACACACACACACAGACGTCCCACTAAAAATTGTTTTTTCGTATTCTAGAGGTCTCGAAACGTGTAGATCCGTCGAAAACTCGAATTGCGGTTTTCGGCATGATTCCAATACTTTCTCTATACATTACCATGTATTGCAGGAAAGATAACAATGCCGTATTTCTCTTAAAATTTGCTTCACAACAAATTTATTATAGAATATACAATCAGGGACATAATTACCAGATTTTTATAGAGGGTGGGGATTAAAGCATTTTTAGGGTGGCAAAATAGGATAAACTTTTGTTCTAACGATAAAAATATGATTTGGCAAGGAAAATTATATAAAAAAACAGGATAATTTTAAAATCGTTTGAGTGAGGGAAAGTCGACCACCAGTTCCCCCTCCTAAATGGCGTCTTTGTGTATTATAATTTTGATAGAGTAAGAAGGACTGAAACTGCGTGTTTATAGACATTACGACCCCAAATAATCGACGCTACTCAGAAACATTTTAAATGTTCCAAATTTCACCAGATACTGTAAAAAATATGCTCATTCGAAGTCTGAACAGGAATAATCTTTTTAGGCATCATTTTACGACAATTTTAAATGTATTGGGCTGCAGAATTCTCAAGTCCATCTCATTGGGTTAAATCCGTTGGCCCTGGATGATAAAATTATCTATGCTTTCTCCAACCAAATCGCTCTGCCACTTGTAAAAGGTTAAATACTTAACGATTTTTTCTCAATGATTTCTTCACACTCTACTGTTGTGCGTGTCCCGAATACCTCAGATAGGAGAAACCGCTATATTGAGTGTTAATGGTGCGGTAGAACTCACCTGTATTCCTGCTGATTTCCAGCATCTAAGGCGGCAGAATCTAAAATATAAAAATATATGAACTGAATGACAGAACAAAAAAAATCAACTTATATAAGCAGCATGTTAGTAGAAAAATTTAATTAATGGAAAATGTATAATTATAATAAAAGTATCATGAACGGTGTCTCCACTCAAAATTTCTCATATATCTTTAATCCTTATTTTTAGATCCATTTGAATAATAAGCATTATAAGAAAACAAGCATGTATCTTTAAATCAACTAACGTTCGAAGGTTAATTTTTTTTTACATTTTTGGGTAAGGTTTAAATGGATTTTTTTTTAAGTTGGTAACAGCTCAATCACGTCGATGAATTGGAATCACGCGCTTCATCTATATACGGCTATGACTCAGTAAGTATTTCTGTATTTACTTTGGCAAATTGCATGATGTGGGTAAAACTTCCATTTTAGAAATGTCAAGCTTAGGGACTCGAAAAATAGATTTATTTCTTCAATTCGCCTAAAAAACTAACAGATACGTCATATTAGCGTAAAAACTGCACGTGCGGCACCCATATTATAGCAAAAGTCTAGAACCCCATCGATTGTTATTATAAGTTCTGGTCATATGTCTAAACTTCCTAAAATTTTACTTTTACCTAAACATTGAAAATGTATAAAATAAATGTACAGCTTCTGAGAACAAAAAATATTATTCCTCTCGTTATTCGTGCATAGTACAAATTAGAGCAAATTCAAAGATACAATTCGATAGGGAACAACATCATCTTCAAATTAATCAAAGACATAAATTGCATAGCATTTGCATTATGTTTCCAACACTTTTAGCATAATTTTTTTAAAACGTCTTTGCTATTACCAAAAACATGTTCAAAAGGTATAAAATATTCTTCTTCATTGTTCACCCCTGAATACCAATTTATTCCAAGGATATCGAGCTTCATGTGTGAATGTGGTTTACAGTTTGCAAGACTAGCACGTGATTCATTAATCAAACAATGCTGTGTCCTCTCATTTGAGCCAATAAGTATTTTTAATAAATTCCCAAATATTATAACAATGAATTTTTTTTATGATTACTTTCTATTTTAGATCAAAAATGTAAATATTCCCAAAACAGGAACATGCCAGTCACTTATTTGATGTCATTAGACTTCAAATGCATTCTTAAAATAATTTTATGCGTAACATGTTTTAAGAAAATTACATTTTCACGACCTTATTCGTATGAAACATCTTACTGCTCGAGTAAATCTCGAAAGAAATATGAAGGGAATGAAAAGGAACTGTGCAACGGACTTGACATCATATTGTTTCGAATGCACAATAGAACGCCATTGTCATAATTTGAAGGCCTTGTTAGTTGACCTTGGAGGCAAATTCGGTTATCTTAGCGATGAATGTAGCAAAATATCGCCAAGTTAGCGAATTTTGTAACTTCCAGAAAATTTTCGAGTTTGTAAGGTTGACTAAGAAATTCACGAGTTGCGTACTTTTTTCAGAACTTTCCACGATACGAGTAATGGTATTCGTCAAACCTCATCGTAAAACGAAATATATAATTTTTCTTCCGGTTATATACACATTTCAAGCGGTATTATAAAACACGTCTGGCTTTTATCACTTGCATCGACCCCCTGTCGTCCAATGGAGTGACTGCAAATATTCCACTTTTATCCAAACTTTTCATCGTCGATAATTTTATCTTTCGTGGCTCGATTGCGGTTTCCGTACACATCGTATGTCAACGTTACTCGTAAATCCTATCAACTTATATCATTAATATTATTAGTACGAAAATAGTTGTTTCACATCAATGTATATAGAGTAATAGAGTTACTCATTTTTTTTCGGGATGGATACAAACATAATTAAAAATTGGCAACCATCCTTTTATCCACTCGCCTCGAAAATCAATAAACCTTATATTCAACGATTATAATATACTAAATTTAGGGGTGAAATGTGGCTTGATATCCAAGATAATTGGAAAATTTTCAACGCTAGGCCATGTAAAGAAGCAGTTGCCAGTTTTAGATTGAAAACCGGACATAATTGTTTAGCAGAGCACCTAAATAGAATAGCTGTTCTCCCCAAGAACATTTGCCCAATATGTAATGTTGGCAGAATGAACTCAGAACATCTTCTTGGATGTCCAGGACTGAATAGAGATGCCCAGCACCAGGGAGATGTCATTAAACTTTATTAGGATGCTAGTAATCTCTTATGGAATGATAAAGAATGTCTACCACCTCTTCGCCGTGTACTTCCTTGGACTCTCTTCTTTTGCATTGACGGTGTTCTCTGTGTTCCCCTGTTTGCTGCTTTGCTTGTTCTTGTTATTTTTCTTTAGTATGTGATGAGATCTCTATTTGTATGGATTAGATTCCAATAAAGCCATATGTTACTACAAACAACGATTATAATATTAGTTTAAAAAATGTTTTATAATTATTCCATTTGTTTCAAGAGAAATCGTGTCCACAGATGAACAGGAGGATTAATTGGCAACAAGCACATAGGCGTCATTAGAAAATGCCTGATATTCTATTCAAGGATGCTCAAAATATGTGACTCTACAAAAATTCTAGAGTTGGATGTTTATACCCCAACTCAGTACCTTACTTTTACATATACAATGTACTGTAAGAAAGGTAAAGATAATTAAGATTTATAAAAGGATAACACACCTGCAGTTTCATCATTATCTAAGGAGAGTGCTCCAGCAAACAAACACACAAATACCAAAGCAAATTTCATCATCTTCAATGATATTTTATAATTAATTATAAGTAACTGCAAAAGGGAAAATATATTGTTATATTAACAATAGAAGGCAAATTTACAGTTATTTTATGTACGAACAACATAACATCAGATAAATTTTACTATTTTAAAAAATACTTAAATACTAATCAGCTGATTTTTACTACTTTCCCTACCCTGTTAATTTTACTGCACCATGTACAGTTGTCCAACTCAATATTGGGAAACCGTTCGTTATTCCAGCTCTTCCGATCGTACAGTCAAACCAAAAATTACATTCGTTTCGGAATGGTGCACATTGTTTCGGAATAAATGTGGATTGTGTAGATTTAAATATTTTGTAATATGCTTAAACACCAATCAGTTACTTTATATTTCACCTACATTGTAAATTTTCGTACACTACGTACAGCTGAGAAAAAAAAAGAACCGTCTCTTGTTATCCTGCTGTCTGTCATAGTATAGCACATTCAAAGTATCAGTCAATTTGGAATAGCATTTTTTATAAATTCATATGCAACAAATTTGCATAAGGGACCGTCTTCGTATCAAACTTCAATATGTCCAGTGGCAACACCCAGCTTTGATGTCCCAAATAAATTCTACATCCAAATAAATTTTTCATCTCCAAATTTAAAACCGCAACTTGAGCTATGTCCGTCCTACAATAATGTTTGCTAACAAAATCCTCCCATCAAATTTATAAAAACCTTACATCTAGTCATTATTTACACCACATAATAACTACTTAAATCTAATAAAAACACTCAAAGCAAATATCTGAATGAGCATAGTCAAATTACGGGCGTGACCTGACTTTTAACTATCAAGTCATTTTAATCAGTAATAATACTGTTTAATTTTTCTTTGCAAAGTAAGAAGTGCAAGGTAGTAAAATTTGTAATACTCATGTAATGTCAAATAATAAAAAATTGTGTTACATATATTTAAAGTCGAAGAATTATGTTGAATATTAGGATGCGTCTATGCATATAGCACGTTTAAGCAAATTTTTATAATAATTGGGTAAAATGTTATTTCCGTTATATTAAATAAAAGGAAAATTTCCAGAAATTTCTTTACGATGTAATTTCTGAAGATCATATTTTACTACTAATCGATGTCCCCTAAAATCATCATAATAAATGAAAGTTTGCATGTGGCGAAACAAATGACAGAAGAAAAAGAGACTTTTGTATAGTCATACAAAAAGTCTCTCTGAATAGATTTTCATCAAAATATATCGAGATTGCAATTTATATTTTTTCGAATAATAATTTTATAATTATCTTACACAAAAAAAAATTATTTTAAGAAAAAGGAAATTGGGTAGATTTTGATTGGGTTATTTAATAGTGTCGTAATTAAAAGAATCAATTAAATGACAAGAAGGATCCATCATGCATAAAGCATTGTATATGAAACACTTTCCAACTGAAATGCAATTTTACTTAAACATCTCCAAAATGCGATATATTCAGCGGTGATATTTTTAAAATTATCACATTAAAAATATAAGTTGTCTGCCTAGCTATGTAAAATCAATGAATATTTCATTCGCATCATTTATATTCAGGACTCCAGAGCAAAATAATTTGGCATGAAAAAAATTCAGCAACTCTTTTACAACTCATACAATCACTTGATTTGTTTACATTCTGAATCCATTAAAATTAATGTTGTAAAAATATAATGTTGTAAAAATAATGTTGTAAAAATAATGTTGTAAAAATAATGATGATGAATTTGATGATCAATTAAACTCAAAGATATTCTAATTGCGTTGTTTCAGTATGTTGATGGACAGAATACATGCAAAAAATAAAGAGGTTTTAGGACGGATGCAGTACTAAATGCAAATTTAAAAGATCCTTAAAAATCACTATCTTGACACATCGGGGAAAAAAATGGATGCCGTATTTTATTTTGCAATGTGTCATGTGATATCTTCATATATTATGGGTGTAATTATTAATTTAATTTTTATTTAAAAAACTACTTAACATATTTTGCTGAAATTTATTTCATTTAATTCATGAGAAAATTTGAATATTTCTGAAAATTTTCGAAGTAATTTGTGATATTTAATTTTGCTTAATAAATGTTTGGATATTTAGGTCCCATAGGGTTCAATGTTTTTCACATTTTCTTCCAGGCTCAATCCAAAACAAAAATTGGGTGATATTATTCATTTACATTACTATATGTCCCATTGACCGTCTCAACAACATATTAAAAAAATTCATTTTGATAAAGTCATTTTTACGGCAATTATCGTCCGAGCCGACAAACAGACAGACAGAATGAACAAAGTCATAAATACTTTTCAACTATGTCAGAAAATATTAAAAAGATTAAGAGGACGGAGAACGTTGAATTTTTTTTATTTATTTAATAACTTATAAGCGTGAAAATTTCTATAAATATTCCTCTTAACATTATATATAATACCATTATTTTTTTTTTCAATTTTGTTATAATTTTATATATTTTTTTTTAATTTTACTTTTTTTTAACGGAAATTTGAAAATGCTCCTTGCGTGCCATTTGTTCATATTTTTGATTAATTTTGCATTATGATCACTCAAAAACATATTATGAACATTTTTGGGTATTTATTTTTAAATCCCTTAGAAACTTAATTTTTTTTAAATATTTTTCTGCATTAAAACTTAATTTTCATCATTTAATTAGGTTCTTATTCACTTTTAATGACCTTAATAAAGTCCAATTATAAAATGCATACCCAGTTTCATTAAAAAGTATGAGAGGTGTCTTCGTGCTACATTTCATGCATCTCAGACAAAAATTAACATTTTAAAAATGTAAAACCTTTGAAAATTCAGTTTAAAAAAATGCATTCAACCTTTTGCTTACGGGTGGGACAGCGTCAATCTCAAACGAAGAACCTCCCAAAAAAGACAAGTATTTGATATACCCTATCCCAAACAGTTCTATCCCCTCTTGCAGGCATTGGCGTCCATGGAAATCGCCGACAGAAACATTGCACCTGCTGCAGCAGGACTTTGTCCATTCTGTCTGTCTGGCAGTCCGATTCCACGATAACTGCTGTAAAAATGACTTTATCAAAATGAAATTTTAGTATGTTTTCGAGACAATTTATGGAACATATGGGAATGAAAATTAATAATATCACCCAATTAGTTTCGGATTTAATCCAAGTTGAAAAAATGAAATACATTGAACCCTATGGAACTTAACTTTTCAGACATTTTTTATACAAAGTTAAAATTGACAAATGACTTCGAATATTTTAGGAAATATTCTAATTGTCATATAAAATGTGTAAAAAGTTTTCAACTAAATATGTTTGGTAGCTTTTTAAATAAAGATTGAAATAATTATACCTATGATATATGAAAAGATCAGGTGTGACTCATTGCAAATATATGGCATCCCTTTTTACTTTCCCTGCAATACATGGTAATGTATAGGGAAAGTATTGGAATCATGCCGAAAATCACAACTCGAGTTTTCGACGGATCTACACATTTCGAGACCCCTAGAATACGAAAAAACCATTTTTAGCGTGACGTCTGTGCGTGTGTCTGTGTGTCTGTCTGTCTGTCTGTCTGTGTGTCTGTCTGTCTGTGTGTCTGTCTGTCTGTCTGTGCAGATTTTGTATCCACTGTAACTAAAAAACTAATCGACCGAATTTCACAAAATTTGGTAGGTAAGTCACTTGTGGCCGGGGCTAGTGCTGATTAGTTTTGGGTACGATTCGGAATAAAAGAACCCGCCTTTTTTTGCGAAATGGCCCGCAAAAGCTTGTATCCACTCTAGCTGAAAAACTAATGAACCGAATTTCACAAAATTCGGTAGATGAGTCACGTATAGGTCACTCTGGTGCTGATTAGATTTTGGTACGATTCGGAAAAAAATAACCTGCCTTTTTTTGCAAAACGGCCCGCAAAAATCTTCAAAATCTAAACTAAAGAACTTGGTATACTTAGATATATCCATTAAATGCCCGTTTAATACGTAATGTTTAACGACGAAAAAATAAGACCAACCCCATTACACTAGGACTAGCCGTTCTCGAGATATTTTAGTTTTTCGTACTTTCCCTACGCCACCTTTGAAAATAAGCCCGGTTACCGAATGAGAACGAAATTTGAATAAAAAGTGAATTACATTTAATTGAAATAAATAGAACGTGGATATAAGTTTGCAGGGAAAGTCATGTGCTGTCCACATCAGATTTTTACTTTCCCTGCAATACATGGTAATGTATAGGGAAAGTATTGGAATCATACCGAAAATCACAACTCGAGTTTTCGACGGATCTACACGTTTCGAGACCTCTAGAATACGAAAAAACCATTTTTAGCGTGACGTCTGTGCGTGTGTCTGTCTGTCTGTCTGTCTGTGTGTCTGTCTGTCTGTCTGTCTGTCTGTCTGTCTGTGTGTCTGTCTGTCTGTGCAGATTTTGTATCCACTGTAACTAAAAAACTAATGGACCGAATTTCACAAAATTTGGTAGGTAAGTCACTTGTGGGCGGGGCTGGTGCTGATTAGTTTTGGGTACGATTCGGAATAAAAGAACCCGCATTTTTTTGCGAAATGGCCCGCAAAAGCTTGTATCCACTCTAGCTGAAAAACTAATGGACCGAATTTCACAAAATTCGGTACATGAGTCACGTATAGGTCACTCTGGTGCTGATTAGATTTTGGTACGATTCGAAAAAAAATAACCTGCCTTTTTTTGCAAAACGGCCCGCAAAAATCTTCAAAATCTAAACTAAAGAACTAGGTATACTCAGATATATCCATAAAATGCCCGTTTAATACGTAATGTTTAACGACGAAAAGAATAAGACCAACCCCATTACACTAGGACTAGCCGTTCTCGAGATATTTTAGTTTTTCGTACTTTCCCTACGCCACCTTTGAAAATAAGCCCGGTTACCGAATGAGAACGAAAATTGAATTAAAAGTGAAATAAATTTAATTAAGATAAAGAGAACGTTAATATAGGTCTGCAGGGAAAGTCATGTGCTGCCCACATCAGATTTTTACTTTCCCTGCAATACATGGTAATGTATAGGGAAAGTATTGGAATCATGCCGAAAATCACAACCATTTTTAGCGTGACGTCTGTGCGTGTGTCTGTGTGTCTGTCTGTCTGTCTGTCTGTCTGTGTGTCTGTCTGTCTGTGTGTCTGTCTGTCTGTCTGTGCAGATTTTGTATCCACTGTAACTAAAAAACTAATGGACCGAATTTCACAAAATTTGGTAGGTAAGTCACTTGTGGGCGGGGCTGGTGCTGATTAGTTTTGGGTACGATTCGGAATAAAAGAACCCGCCTTTTTTTGCGAAATGGCCCGCAAAAGCTTGTATCCACTCTAGCTGAAAAACTAATGGACCGAATTTCACAAAACTCGGTAGATGACTCACGTATAGGTCACTCTGGTGCTGATTAGATTTTGGTACGATTCGGAAAAAAATAACCTGCCTTTTTTTGCAAAACGGCCCTCAAAAATCTTCAAAATCTAAACTAAAGAACTAGGTATACTCAGATATATCCATTAAATGCCCGTTTAATACGTAATGTTTAACGACGAAAAGAATAAGACCAACCCCATTACACTAGGACTAGCCGTTCTCGAGATATTTTAGTTTTTCGTACTTTCCCTACGCCACCTTTGAAAATAAGCCCGGTTACCGAATGAGAACGAAAATTGAATAAAAGTGAAATAAATTTAATTAAAATAAAGAGAACGTGGGTATAAGTCTGCAGGGAAAGTCATGTGCTGCCCACATCAGATTTTTACTTTCCCTGCAATACATGGTAATGTATAGGGAAAGTATTGGAATCATACCGAAAATCACAATTGGAGTTTTCGACGGATCTACACGTTTCGAGACCTCTAGAATACGAAAAAACCATTTTTAGCGTGACGTCTGTGTGTGTGTGTCTGTCTGTCTGTCTGTGTGTCTGTGTGTTTGTCTGTCTGTCTGTCTGTGCAGATTTTGTATCCACTCTAATTAAAAAACTAATGGTCCGAATTTCACAAAATTTTGTAGGTAAGTCACTTGTGGGCGGGGCTAATGCTGATTAGTTTTGGGTACGATTCGGAATAAAAGAACCCGCCTTTTTTGTGAAATGGCCCGCAAAAGCTTGTATCCACTCTAACTGAAAAACTAATGGACCGAATTTCACAAAATTTAGTGGATAAGCCGCTTGTAGGCCAACCTGGTGCTGATTAGATTTTGGTACGATTCGGAAAAAAATAACCTGCCTTTTTTTGCAAAATGGCCCGCAAAAATCGTCAAAATCTAAACTAAAGAACTAGGTATACTCAAATATATCCATTAAATGCTCGTTTAATACGTGATTTTTAACGACGAAAATAATACGACCAACCCCATTACACTAGGACTAGCCGTGCTCGAGATATTTTAGTTTTTCGTATTTTCTCTACACTACCTTTGAAAACAAGTCCGGTTACCGAATGAGAACGGAAATTGAATTAAAAGTGAAATGAATTTAATTAAAATAAAGAGAACGTGGATACAAGTCTGCAGGGAAAGTCATGTGCTGCCCACATCAGATTTTTACTTTCCCTGCAATACATGGTAATGTATAGGGAAAGTATTGGAATCATGCCGAAAATCGCAACTCGAGTTTTTGACGGATCTACACGTTTCGAGACCCCTAGAATACGAAAAAACCATTTTTAGCTTGACGTCTGTGTGTGTGTCTGTGTGTCTGTCTGTGTGCCTGTCTGTCTGTGTGTCTGTCTGTCTGTCTGTCCGTGCAGATTTTGTATCCACTCTAACTAAAAAACTAATGGACCGAATTTCACCAAATTTTGTAAGTAAGTCACTTGTGGGCGGGGCTAGTGCTGATTAGTTTTGGGTACGAGTCGGAATAAAAGAACCCGCCGTTTTTTGCGAAATGGCACGCAAAAGCTTGTATCCACTCTAGCTAAAAAACTAATGGACCGAATTTCACAAAATTTGGTAGATAAGTCGCTTGTAGGCCACCCTGGTGCTGATTAGATTTTGGTAGAATTCGAAAAAAAATAACCTGCCTTTTTTTGCAAAATGGCCCGCAAAAATCATCAAAATCTAAACTTAAGAACTACGCATGCTCAAATATAGCATTTAAATGCTTGTTTAATACGTAATTTTTAGCGAAGAAAAGAATAAGACCAACCCCATTACACTAGGACTAGCCGTTCTCGAGATATTTTAGTTTTTCGTATTTTTCCTATATCATTTTTGAAAATAAGTCCAGTTTTTAAATGAGAACGAAAATTGAATTAAAAATGAATTAAATTTAATTTAAATAAATAGAACGTGAATATAAGTCTGCAGGGAAAGTCATGTGCTGCCCACATCAGATTTTTACTTTCCCTGCAATACATGGTAATGTAAAGGGAAAGTATTGGAATCATGCCGAAAATCGCAACTCGAGTTTTTGACGGATCTACACGTTTCGAGACCCCTAGAATACGAAAAAACCATTTTTAGCGTGACGTCTGTGTGTGTGTCTGTGTGTCTGTCTGTGTGTCTGTGTGTCTGTGTGTCTGTCTGTGCAGATTTTGTATCCAATCTAACTAAAAAACTAATGGACCAAATTTCACAAAATTTTGTAGGTAAGTCACTTGTGGGCGGGGCTGGTGCTCATTAGTTTTGGGTACGATTCGGAATAAAAGAACCCGCCTTTTTTTGTGAAATGACCCGCAAAATCTTGTATCCACTGTAGCTTAAAAAATAATGGACCGAATTTCACAAAATTCGGTAGATGAGTCACGTATAGGTGACCCTGGTGCTGATTAGATTTTGGTACGATTCAGAAAAAAATAACCTGCCTTTTTTTGCAGAATGGCCCGCAAAAATCGTCCAAATCTAAACTAGAGAACTACGTATGCTCAAATATATTCATTAAATGCTTGTTTAATACGTAATTTTTAGCGAAGAAAAGAATAAGACCAACCCCATTACAGTAGGACTAGCCGTTCTCGAGATATTTTAGTTTTTCGTATTTTCTCTACGCCACCTTTGAAAATAAGTCCGGTTACCGAATGAGAACGAAAATTGAATTAAAAGTGAAATAAATTTAATTAAAATAAAGAGAACATGGATATAAGTCTGCAGGGAAAGTCATGTGCTGCCCACATCAGATTTTTACTTTCCCTGCAATACATGGTAATGTATAGGGAAAGTATTGGAATCATGCCGAAAATCGCAACTCGAGTTTTCGACGGATCTACACATTTCGAGACCTCTAGGATACGAAAAAACAAATTTTAGCGTGACGTCTGTGTGTGTGTCTGTGTGTCTGTGTCTGTCTGTGAGTCTGTGTGTCTGTCTGTGTGTCTGTCTGTGCAGATTTTGTATCCACTCTAACTAAAAAACTAATGGACCGAATTTCACAAAATTTTGTAGGTAAGTCACTTGTAGGCGGGGCTGGTGCTGATTAGTTTTGGGTACGATTCGGAATAAAAGAACCCGCATTTTTTGTGAAATGGCCCGCAAAAGCTTGTATCCACTGTAGCTGAAAAACTGATGGACCGAATTTCACAAAATTCGGTAGATGAGTCACTTGTGGATTACCTTGGTGCTGATTAGATTTTGGTACGATTCGGAAAAAATTGACCTGCCTTTTTTTGCAAAATGGACCGCAAAAATCGTCCAAATCTAAACTAAAGAACTGTGTATACTCAAATATATCCATTAAATGCTGATTTAAGACGTAATTTTTAACGGCGAAAAGAATAAGACCAACCCCATTACTCTAGGAATAGCCGTTCTCGAGATATTTTAGTTTTTCGTACTTTCCCTACGCCACCTTTGAAAATAAGCCCGGTTACCGAATGAGAACGAAAATTGAATTAAAAGTGAAATAAATTTAGTTAAAATAAAGAGAACGTTAATATAAGTCTGCAGGGAAAGTCATGTGATGCCCACATCAGATTTTTTACTTTCCCTGCAATACATGGTAATGCATTGGGAAAGTATTGGAATCATGCCGAAAATCACAACTCGAGTTTTCGACGGATCTACACGTTTCAAGACCTCTAGAATACGAAAAAACCATTTTTAACGTGACGTCTGTGTGTGTGTCTGTCTGTCTGTCTGCCTGTGCAGATTTTGTATCCACTCTAACTGAAAAACTAATAGACCGAATTTCACAAAATTTGGTAAGTAATTCACTTGTGGGCGGGGCTGGTGCTGATTAGTTTTGGGTACAATTCGCGATAAAATAACCCGCCTTTTTGTGCGAAATGGCCCGCAAAAGTTTGTATCCGCTCTAGCTAAAAAACTACTGGACCGAATTTCACAAAATTCAGTAGATGAGTCACTTGTGGGTCATCCTGGTGCTGATTAGATTTTGGTACGATTCGGAAAAAAATAATCTGCCTTTTCTTGCAAAATGGCCCGCAAAAATCATCAAAATCTAAACTAAAGAACTACGCATGCACAAATATTTCCATTAAATGCTTGTTTAATTCGTAATGTTTAACGAAGAAAAGAATAAGACCAACCCCATTACACTAGGACTAGCCGTTCTCGAGATATTTTAGTTTTTCGTATTTTCTCTACGCCACCTTTGAAAATAAGTCCGGTTACCGAATGAGAAAGAAAATTGAATTAAAAGTGAAATAAATTTAATTAAAATGAAGAGAACGTGGATATAAGTCTGCAGGGAAAGTCATGTGCTGCCCACATCAGATTTTTACTTTCCCTGCAATACATGGTAATGTATAGGGAAAGTATTGGAATCATGCCGAAAATCACAATTCGAGTTTTCGACGGATCTACACGTTTCGAGACCTCTAGAATACGAAAAAACTATTTTTAGTGTGACGTCTGTGTGTGTGTCTGTGTGTGTGTCTGTGTGTGTGTCTGTGTGTCTGTCTGTGTGCCTGTCTGTGTGTCTGTGTGTCTGTGTGTCTGTGCAGATTTTGTATCCACTCTAACTAAAAAACTAATGGACCGAATTTCACAAAATTTGGTAGGTAAGTTACTTGTCAGCGAGTCTGGTGCTGATTAGTTTTGGGTACGATTCGGAATAAAAGAACCCGCCTTGTTTTGCGAAATGGCCCGCAAAAGCTTGTATCCACTCTAACTGAAGAACTGATGGACCGAATTTCACAAAATTCGGAAGATGAGTCACTTGTGGGTTACCTTGCTGCTGATTAGATTTTGGTACGATTCGGAAAAAAATGAGCTGCCTTTTTTTGCAAAATGGCCCGCAAAAATCGTCCAAATCTAAACTAAAGAATTGGGTATACTCAAATATATCCATTAAATACTGATTTAATACATAATTTTTAACGACGAAAAGAATAAGACCAACCCCATTACACTAGGACTAGCCGTACTCGAGATATTTTAGTTTTTCGTACTTTCCCTACGCCACCTTTGAAAATAAGCCCGGTTACCGAATGAGAACGAAAATTGGATTAAAAGTGAAATAAATTTAGTTAAAATAAAGAGAACGTTAATATAAGTCTGCAGGGAAAGTCATGTGCTGCCCACATCAGATTTTTTCCGTTGGTAGGATCCAGATCGTGATGTTTGAAGATCTTTTAAATTTATATTTAGTGCTGCATCCGTCCTAAAACCGCTTTATTTTCGCATATTATCTGTATACCTAAATCCTGTGCCAACGCAATTTCAATATTTTTATTTTAAATGATCACCAAACTTTAACTATTCCTGCAACAAATCCTAAATCTAATGCTATAATATAGCATGCAGAATGTAAAGAAATCCAACTATTGTAAGGTGAGTTGTATAGGAATTACTGAATCATTTTTCAAGCAAAATCATTTACTCTGGAATATGGAATATAAGTGAATGAAATGAAATCTTCATTGATTTTACATAGAGAAGCATATGATTCATATTTCAATGACGTCAATTGAATAAAATTCATTTTGTTTAACTAAAATTTTCTTCTTCCATGGAGTTTAAAATTTTCAAGTATCTCAAATCACTGTAGTACTGTGATAATTTAAAAATATCAGCGCTGAATGTCTCATATTTTAGGGATGTTTAAATAAAATTGCATTTCAGTTGGATAGTGTTTCATAATCAATGCTTTAAGTATGATTGAGCTTTCTTGTAGTTTTCTGTATCAATATGGCTACAAATGCGTGATGAATTTTCCATCCAATTGAATGGCGTATTTTGCATTTTAAGTCCCAGGTAAAGCTGAGTATAGTGCTAGATTACTTATAATTATTTCATTGGAAAAAATGAAGTTTGTTTTATTATAAATATTTTCGTTATCATAGTATAATAAATTAAACAATTTACGAAGTGCCAAGTACGCTTTGAATATTTTCATGTACCCCCGGGGGTACATGTATCGCAGTTTGGAAAACACTGTAGTGTCCGATACTAATGCATTGATAATTCGATTTCAATTTTAGTTTCCATTCCTATACTTTTCTTATAGAAATATTATGTATTATGTTAGAAAAGTAATATACAGATTTGTACGCATATTGGAAACTATAAAGCTTAAATCTTATAAAAATAGATTTAGAATTGGATAAGTTCTTACCCTCGTTGATGGTGTAAATCTGATGTACTATGGAAATACCTTTTTGCAGTTACAATTTATACAAAAATATGTTTTTTTGAAATTCCATATTAAAAACTTGATCAGATAGGAATCCAAAAATTTCTATTGATGCGTCATCTATCAAGGTTGATTAGTTGACAATATTTGAAAACGTTTGACATTGTATAACGACGTATGGCATCTTTCACAATATCAATAGAATTTCGAATACAATTTTATCTGTAATTATTTGATATGACAGCATCATTGCATAGCAGATGTTTATGAAACCACTTAAATATGAACTGATATCGATCCATCGAGATAACAAATTTTCTTATTAATAGATAGCATATCTTATTAATGGATAACATATCTTATTAATAGATAATTATTTTATTAACCTTTTGCTTACGGGTGGGACAGCGTCAATCGCAAACGAAGAACCTCTCGGAAAAATAGGTATTTGACATATCCTATCTCAAACAGTTCGATCCCCCTTTGCAGACATTGAAAAGGAGGATCGAACTGTTTGGGATAGGGTATGTCAAATACCTGTCTTTTCGAGAGGTTCTTCATTTGGGATTGTGACGCTGTTCCTCCTGTAATCAAAAGGTTAATAGAATATCTTATAC